>VMDR010000148.1:0-383442 GCA_007922815.1 Macrotus californicus
CAGGCATGGATGCATGGATGGAAGGATGAGGTGTGGGTGGATGATTGACGGATGGATATATAGATGGATGGACAGATGCAGGCATGGATGCATGGATGGAAGGATGAGGTGTGGGTGGATGATTGACGGATGGATATATAGATGGATGGACAGATGCAGGCATGGATGCATGGATGGAAGGATGAGGTGTGGGTGGATGCGGGATGGAAGGGACGGCTGTATGGTTCATACTCTGGCTGTGGCCCCTACAGACCAGCCACCTTACCCTCTGCTCCTGTGTTTCCGTCTTGCAGGTCGTGGGCATCTTTGCCGGGTTTGGGCTCCTGCTGTTGGTGGCCTCGCCGTTCCTGCTGCTGGCCACCCCGTTTGTGCTTTGCTGCAAATGCAAGTGCAGCAAAGGTGACGACGACCCCTTACCCACCTAGAGGAAGGCGTGATGCTGGCATGGGACCCCTGCCTCCGGGAAGCGCGGCACCCCCCTCCCCACCCCACCCCCACTAAACATCGTTTTTGCCTTATGTGCCCCATTGAGCTTCACAGTGTCACACTGGGCACCGTGGTTTCAGGGACCGATGTCAGAGCATTCGCCGAGGCCCCAGAACCGTCACGGAGGTAGGGGCGGCGGGCCTGGCGGGCGGAGGGCACGTCCCGGCGGAACCTGGCTGTGCAGACTCGACCCGGGAGGTGCTGCAGGAAGCACAGTGGGCAGCCCCCTCCCTGTGGTGACAGGCCAGGGGTGTCTGGCAGGTGCGCACGAGACCTTCCTGGGCAAGCGTTGTCGTCCCGTCCGTGGCCTCCAGGTGGCGCCACGTCGCCGAGAGAAATCTCGGAAGGCTTGCACCTCGCTCCGGACCGACTCCGGTGGTTCCGACTTGAGAAAGGCGCTGTGCTCAAGACAGCCAGCCGTCTTTGCTTCTGACGGCACGGAGGAACATCCTCTGTAGAAGGGTTTTTTTCTCCCAGCGGAGCAGCGGAAAATCAACAAGGTGCATCTACGCCATCCTCTGCCTTTCTCGCAACGTGCGACGTGCGTTTTCGGAAGCTGTGGTGACGAGCTTTGGAGAGTCTCGGGCGCCTTGGCGTCCCTCCGGGAGCTTGTTCCGCATTTCCTCGGGAACACAGCCGTGTTGGAAGGACCATCGCCGTCATCGATTTGCGTGTCGTTCCTTCGCTCTTTGCTGAGCCAGCCCCGCTCTCAGCAGACACACTTCATGTCCTCAGAAACCGCACGTCTGCTCGGAGGCGGTCTTGCTGGGTGTCACTGGGGTTTGGCGCTTGCCTGTCTCCCCTAGTGGACAGTAGGCAGGGAACGGGGCCCTTGGTCCTCAGGGGGGCCCTGGGGGCTGGGGGGCGCTTCCTGGGTCTCCGCAGATTTTTCATGACCTAGTTACTTTCTTGAGTTCCGGGCGCCGCCCCTGACCATATGCCCCTGCTGAAAACCCTTCCGTTCATGCTGATGGGGGTCACCACTCGGTGTCTTCCAGGCCGTGTGACAGCTCCCTCCATGGTGGTGGCGTGCACAGGTCAGCAAGATGCGTCACCCCATCGATTAACTTCGAAAAGTGGGGAGCATGCATTCTTTACAGAGAGTTAGTGTCAACACGGCCCTTCAAGTCCCCTGTGCTCGTGCATTGGAAGCTGGCCACGTTGAACTTGGGGCTTCCAGGCAGAGTGGGGGGCGGGCGTTGCGGATTTATTACAGTGGGACTCACGGGAACTCACTAAGTGTTTCGCAGAGGACTAAAGGGGAACCAAATCTGACTTCACTCTCCGCCACTTGCTCGTGGGGAGCCCGTGTGTAAATGGGGGGGGGGGGTGTTTGCATCATCTCAGGTCTGGTTTACCTCCCCGGGGAGAAGTCTCTTCTTTATTTCTCAAGGTTTAATGGCCACCTCACTTTTCCCTTCTGGTGTTTATTTCTTTTATGAAACAAGCCATTCAGGAAACCGGTCCCTGTCAAAACTTCCCCTTGTAACTGCAGTTTAAAAAAATCCAGTGTCTACATGCCCGTGCCCACCTTTGGGGAGGTCTGGGCCGTGAGTCTCAACGCCTGGAGGAGGGGCGCTGGGGTCTGGTGGCCGGATGGCGTTTCTGAGAGGGGACAGCTCCATGAGGCCTAAAGAGGAAGTTGGTGGCCTGCCCTTGAGGCCGCATCGCAGGATTTGTGACAGCCTCCCTCCAGCCACTGCGCTTTGATGCGTGTGGAAGCAGCAGGTGCGTGGCCCCATGTCCAGGGGTCCACAGCTGGGGGGCTTCACCCCATCCCGGTCCATCTCACCTGTCCTGGCTGCTGCCCACTGCTCTCTGCAGATTCATACAGTGACCGTCCCTCCTCTGTCCATTGGGGTGGGGGCCTGAGCCTTGGAAAGGTCGCGTTCTCGGGGTGAGAGCTCCGATTTCTCTGTTCCCAGCCGACCAGGTGGCCTGTCTCTCTTGAGACACCCGTGGCCAAACCCTGCCTGCCTGTAGCCCCGCCCTCCCGTGCGTAGCCCCGCCCTCCTGTGCCTTCACCACTGGCGCATTGCACAAGCACGCGGTTTGACCCCCTTTGGGACCACAGAGACTGGGACCGACTGGAGCCGACATGGCACCTGTTTGCTCTGAGCTTTGTTTGGCACCAGGCAAGCCCGATTGTGCATCAGCGATAACAGAACTGAAACCGTCCGTTCCCTGGAAAGACACCAGGGGTCGCCCCGAGGTCCTGCGTAACCCGGCGTTTTCCCTCCTCCAGCTGTCAGGAACGCCATTCCCCTTGTCTGTGGGGACGCATTACCTACTGGGCTCGACGTAGAGTGTGGACAGAGTGCAGGGAGCTGGCCTGCATTTGCATTTTAATCTTGCTGTCAGTCCCTGGGAAACCTTGGGGAGTTCCCCACGTCGGGGGTGGATTCCTTCCTGCTCCTGTGACAATGACACCCCCGTCACAGATGGTTTTCACGCCGATCCTTCGGAAGCACATGTGTGTTGATTCAATCAGAGGCCTTTAAGTCCAGGGCACGAGGAGGAAGAGCCTTCCAGACTGACCAGGGCTGTGATGGGGGCCCCCGCTGGCCTGAGGGTTATCTGAGTCCCGTTGGAATCCGACCACCTCGTGAGGTTGGATGGGCATGACCCATCTGTCCAGCTGGCTGTGTCGCGTATCCTGCAGCCCAGAGCCGAGCTTTGCCATCATCACCAGTGGCCAGTGCCTCAGAGAAGGGGTCACTGAGTGTCATGCAGTGGAGACTGAGTTAGGGGCTGAGCACAAGACAAGACCTTTGCTGCAACGAACCTGCCCGTGTCTGCTCTCCTTCAGCCCCCGGAACCCACACTCGTCACTTTTCTGTCAGGAGGAACACGTCTCCTAACCCCGTGTTGTTCCAGAAAAGTGGCTGAGGGACCAGGCCGATGAGCTCCAAGCTCACGGGGAACAAGGTCATCACATATGCAAGAAATACTTTGAGATGCGTTTATCTTTTTCCCCTTAAATGACAAAAAAACTTATTTCACAAACTGGAATGGGCAGTTTCCCCTGGGTAGTCTTTACAGCAGGAGGGGATTGGGAAGAACCAGGGTGAACTTCCTGCATGGTTCTCAGATTCTCGTGTATTAAGAAACACGCCTTGTATGTACACATAGACACATTGTAGCCAATTCATGGAGACAGAACGCGGTGCATGTGTAGCGCTCCGGGAAGGTCTCGTTAAAAATACCAAAGCTTGTTTATTCCTCGGCATGAACCCAGGCCCCAGGGAGCTGAAATGAAGAGAGGTGGCCGGTACTGCCCCAGATGCCACATGGGGTGCAGGGGCCTGCGCTCACTTGGAGCGGCAGGTGCGTCGGAAGCAGGAAGGCTGCCGTCCAGAGTCCAGCCCGTGACCCCTGTCGCCCTTCGGCTGTGCCATCGCGTCCCCCACAGGGGCCCTCTGGGGCGTGCCCGCGCACCCTGGAGGTCCCTGCTGTTTTTTTGCTTGTTTCACCCGGGGTGGGGGGGGGCACTGTAACCTTGTGTAAACCTGCATGAGTGGCCACGCGCTGGTAGACGTGGTACGTGTGATGGGCGGTGGGAAGGCGGGGACGTGCGGCTGTGTTCCCGACGCAGCAGTGCGTTTGCGCCACGAACACTGTGATGTACCGGGGAGCTGCCCGAATGCCTTTTCACGTCGTGTTTTGTACTTTGCGGTCCTATGGGAAAGTGTGATTTGTAATTTCAATACATATTTTAAATGTATTGTGTCCTACGTAGTTTGTCCCCCATTTGGAAGGGATTTCTTTTTAAAGATATTTTGGCTGGAATACAGGCTACTTTTGTAAATCCTGTCTGGCTGCATCTTTTGTTCGGGTGGGGAGATGCAGAAGTGATGGGCGGAGTTGGAGGCGGAAGGAGACCCATGGGGCCGGGCGGAGCCTTAGACCCAGCGGGCGGGTGTCCCCTGCTGGGAAGGCAGCGTGGGCACCCTGGGGTTTCCTCCCCAGGGTGTTCCCTCGAGGGAGCTGGGTCCTGGGGAAGTCCGCACCCTCCTGTCTTCCTTGTCTTCGCCTCATGGCGCCGGCTTCAGCCGGCGTCTCTGCATCTGGAGCTCTGTGTCCTGTCCCCTCCCCCTGCCCACCTCTCCCTGCAAACGCAAGAGCTTAAGCATCTCTCCCAGCCCACGGGGGTTTGCTTTGCGTGAAAATCTGTGAGCGTTCTTTCTCTGCCGGTCAGACAGAGTCCATCGAACATGGCGCTTCTTGTTGGGTGCGGGGAGTAACCGGGACTCTAGGATTACAGCAGGTGACCTCGACTTCCATTAGCTCTGGGACGGAGACACCTCATTCACCCACCTGAACTGCAGGCTAGAAGGTTAGACTTCAAAGCCCAGCAGTCGGCCTTGGCCCCACAGCTCAGTTGGCTGGAGCATCGTTCTGAGCACCCATAAGGTTGTGGGGTTTGAACCCTGGTTGGGACGTGTACAGGACGCAACCAATCTCTCTCTCTCTCTCTCTCTCTCTCTCTCTCTGGGACAGAGGAGGCAGGTGGTATCAGGAAGGGAGGAGCCTCAGGGAGCAGAGCTGGGGCTGGTTTCAGATGTCATCCTGCGCCATGCTCAGGGAACTGAAATTGCTCTGTAGGATATGGGAAACACCGGACATTGCGGTTGGGCAGCGGCTGTTAAGTCGTCTGCTGTAGAAAGACCTCCCGGCCCCTGTGTCTGAAGGGAGAAGCCTGGCTGTAGGGTTTCTGGGGCGTCCAGGGGCCAGGGGACTGGACACAGGACACAGAACACAGGACACAGAACGTGGTGGAAGCTGGCCAGCATGCAGTGCATGAGGATGGCCAGCAGGTGGCACTCCAACACTGCATTTATCAGGCTTCTGTTGTTGTTACTATTTTTTATTTTGGTGTTTTGTTTTGTTTTTCATACTGGTTGGAGTTTTGTGTCTGCCTCCCTGCAGCCAATGTCATTCAGAGTACATTTCCCTGCTGAGATGAGTCAGAATAAGGTAGAGCAGCAAACAGAGGTATCCCAAGTGCTCAGTCTCAGAAAGGACCGGGTGGCGTTTGGGGCAGCCGGGCCCCTGCTTTCTGCCTGTGTGCTGGCAGGAGGACAGCCCTCTGTGGCCACTGCCCGCCCCGCGCCCTGCGGTCGTCACCACCAGCACCCGGGACCTCAGGCACGGGGAAGCCAGGCTCCGCAGCCGGAGGCGGACTGTGCCCCTCCACCACACACGGGTCCGCTTCCTCGGGTGTCCCAGGTGGACCTGCCTGCTCCGGACAGAGTGGTCCTCAGGGTGTTCCACGTGGGCTCGAAGGACAAGAGATTTGCCCACTCAGCAGTGATTTCTCCTCACAGCAGAGGGAGAAGGGGTGCCATGGGCACGGCCCGAGTGGGGGCACGGCCCGAGGGGGGCCCCAGCCCCTGTGCCACCACCTGCCCCAGCTGCCAGTCACTCCAGTCCTTCGAGGGACTCTGAGCGAGGCACTGCGCTCCCATCCCCACTGCCCCCGAGTGACATGCCGGGCATGGTACTCGAGCCCTGGCCATGGCAGGTCCCTGCTCTAAAACGCGGGCGAGAGGATGAATCCGCTGTGTCTGTTGGTAACGTAGTAACTGCAAGGGTTAGCTTCCCATCTTGGATCTCACATGGCTGACCAGGAGACCTCCCCAGAACTTTTCACAAAGGCACCGAATACTGTCCACTTACCAGCTGCCAGGTCCCACTCAGAACTGTGGGCAAAAGCACTGGCTCCTCAGGGTGAAGGTGGAGGTGTTTGGGCTGCAGCACTCTCTGACCACAAGCAGAAGCACCTGTGACCGGCGTGACACCTGAGCCTCCAGAAGTGGCTCCCTCAAAGGTGTGCCGCCCCAGCTGGCTGTGGGCCTGCAGGGGCGCCTAGCCCGGAGCGGGAGTCCAGCGGCTGCCCCTGCCCCCTGCTTGGAGGGACCTGGTGAAGGGGAGGGGTCTAAGGCAGCGCCCTTGGGTGAGGCCAGGCTCCCGGGAGTGGGGAGGATTAGAGCCCAGCGGGTGGGCAGCAGGTGAGCTAAAGAGAATTGAACCATGAGGTGGCAGGTGGGGGAACTGCCCCAGAGGTGTCTGAGCTCAGGTGTGTGTTGTTAAACTAGGTGTTTACAGGTGGGGGCCAGGGAGGTCACATGACCAATCTGCCCTGGGGCCTTGCAGCCACAGGGACCAGAGTGAGGAAGCAGCCCAGACGCCCTGGAGAGGCCACCATCCCGTCATGTCCAGGAGGACGGCCGAGCAGCCCTGGTCACCCTGCACCAGTAGCGGAAGAGGTCCAGCTGCAGCTGGGACAATGTGAGCACCTTTGTCCCAGGCAGGGGCGCTCCAGGTCAGTGGTAGAGGGGGGGAGTGTCAGTGACAAGGCAGGGGTGAGAGCCAGCACATGGGGAGGAATGGATGGCTGAAGGGGTGACAGAGAAAGGGGACTGCACCTTGAATTTGTGAGCTCCACTCACGTTCGAATCTTCCCCAGGCTCATCTGCAGGACACAGCGCTATATGTATACAACTCGGCAAATCTGCAGGTCGGATTTTTAGACAGATGTAACATTTGTTCTCTAATTGTTAAAGTCTCATTTATTGACTTCAGAGAGAGGAAGGGAGAGAGAGTGAGAAATACCAATTTGTGGTTCCAGTTACTGATGCACTTACTGGTTGTTTCTTGCATGTGCCCCGACCAGAGATCGAACCCGCAACCTTGGTGTGCGGGGACGGTGCTGTAACCAACTGTGCCACCCGGCCAGGGCTCAGTGCACATAATACGTGACCATAAAATTCCGCAGATGAGGAAATGGTCCCTTGTGATGCATTGCCTGGTTTGTGCAGCTAGTGAGAGGTGGCACGCAGGTGTGGCTGGCTTCGGCCATGATGCTCTGGGCCTCTGACCGTGGTAGCCCGCGCGCCCTAAATCAGTCCCGGCGTTCAGAGGTCAGCAAGCGGTCGGTCCCTCTTTGACAGTGACTGTGTCAGGCTGTGTATCCCACTGTGGCCTGCAGGCAGCCTCTGGTGCCGTGTGGGTGGGCACGCAGGTGTGTGCTGATAAGCCTGTGCTGTTTGTCTGAGCGTGGCACCTGATTCACGTGGGCCAACCTGGGGCCATCCCCACGGAGCTCATCACAGGGGTCACGTGTGGCGGTTCGGTAACTCAAGGACTGAGGCAGGGCTTGTTCTGCAGCATGAGGGCCCCAACTCCCCTCCACGGAGCCCTGACAAACCTGTTTGCCTTCAGCCTGATTGAGGGGTTCCCTTTATCAGGGGTGTCAGACTCACTCTCACCGGGGGCCACATCAGCCTCACGGTGGCCTTCAAAGGGCCGAGTGTAATCTTAGGACTGTATAAATGTAACTGCTCCTTAACCAGGGGCAGGGAGCTCGGCGTTGCTGCCAGGTGGAAACAAGGTGCCAGGCTGGATGAAACCAGGTGGAGGGCCCGGCCCCGGGCCTTGTGTTTGCACCTGTGCTTTACCTGGTACTGGTTCACGACCTGAACGCCATTTGCCATGAAAAATGGACGAAAGCCGGGATGCAGGGCCGGTGGGACGGTAGCAGCCCGCACATGGAGCCCGGGCACCCCGACACAGCAGAGCGTGCCGTTGGGACCCCCTGCTCGCCCTTCTCAGTGTCCTCCTGAGTGTTTCCTGGGTGGGGCTGCGGCCATAGGAGTGTCCCACAGGCCCTGACCTCTCTTGTCCCAGCACAGTGAGGGCGGGCCCTGGGTGCTGAGAGAGGCAGTGCATTCACACAGCCGCCTGCCGACGCTCCAGGCACCGGGAGGGGCCTCACAGCTACTTTGTATCCACCACCACTGAGCTCTCCAGCTCTAGAACTGGATCCATTTTTTAAAACATTTTTTAAAGACTTTATTTATTTTTAGAGAGGGAGGAGGGAGAAAGAGAGGGAGAGAAATATCAACATGTGGTTGCCTCTCATGCGCCACCCCTGCCCCTGGGGACCTGGCCCATAGCCCAGGCAGGTGTCCTGACTGGGAATCGAACCTGCCACCCTTTGGTTTGCAGGCCGGCACTCAGTGCACTGGGCTGCACCAGCCGGGGCTGGAGTGGGGTTTTTAGCGGCATTCTGCAGGGCCTGCCGGTCACACTGAGAGCAGCCACGGCTTCTACGTGTGGAGGTAATGTCAGAGACTTTACAGGAAGTCTGGGGTGACGTTTAAGAACTGACGATTTTTTATCTTGGGCCCTTTCACTTCTCTAAATGCTGAGTGAGCTCCTACTATGTGCAGAGTGTCTTGAGGAACAGGGTGATGGATGGGTTGCAGTCCGTCCTTCAACAGGTTTAAGAAAAGGTTTTAACCACCTGATCAAAAATTCAGCGTGTTTCTGCCTGACTCAGAACCGCCTGGTGGAGTTCCTTTTCCCGGTATCTCCTGGAAGCAGGAAGTTTAGTTTCTTTCCCTCTGTGGTCCAGAGCAGAAGGGTGGGCTATGGTCACTTCTGATTCCTGTGAGGCCTGTGCAGGCCCCACTTCAGGGCTTCTCGGTCTTGATTGCAGTTCCAACCTGGGGAGCTCTGAAGCAAAGCGACCCCCCAGGCCGCACCCCAGAGACTCCAGCCCAATGGCATCGACTGCAGACCTGAGCCGCGCTCCGGGGCCAGAGGAGCAACAGGTGTGTCGTGTTAGAGAAAGCGATTTCACTCTGCTGGGAGACAGCCAGGTGACTTATTTTTCAATAGCTCGGTTTGGCTATAGCGTGTGATTTTTGGATCCTCCACGTCCAGCAGTAAAAAACATGCCTTGAACTTGAGGGATACACAGTGCGCAGTCACTGGCCATTTAGCCAAGGACCCCAGCGAGCGCTTCCTGCTCACTAGGCGCCGTGCTGGGCGCAGGGTGGAACAGCTGACTGCTGGGTGAAGACGTCCTAGTCTGGGGAGTGAGGGAAGCAATCGAGCCACGGACTCCAGCCCGCCGGGAGCAAAGGGAAACCACGTTACAGTGGAGGCCCAGTTGCGTCCAGCCCAGCCTGATGGACACACACAGAACCCCAGCCGCAGAGACCGGGGCGCCTGCTTTGGGCAGTGACCCCTCCGACCCCTCCTTGGACAGCCTGGCTCCTCTCCCTGCCCCTGAGACAGCTGCCTCTGTCCTGGTCATCGACAGTTCACGTGCCTGGCCCGAGGCTCGGCGCTTCCGCACCCACATAAAACCCCGCAACTCGGCGTGGCGGGGCCGCTAGGATGTACTTCACTGAGAGGAGGCGTCTGTTCGTTGCTTTGCCCATCCTGGGAGCCAGCTGTCCCCACGGCCCTGCTCCGTGGCCGAGGCTGTAAGATGCCAGCAGCCACACGGCACCCTGCCTGCTTCCCACCTGAGACGGAGAAGGGCTTGTGCCCGGCACCGGCCCACGTCCAGGCTCCCACAGAGAGAGCGCCAGGGGCTGAGCCGGGCCAAGAGACCGGGCGCAGAGCTGCCCCAGCGCTGTCAGACTATGGCTCCAGTGCTTCCTCCTCCCCGAAGTGCACCAGCCGTCCTGGCCTCCTCCCGCACTCCGCGTTAGCCCCCAGCCCCAGACTCCACGTTCAAGCCTCAGGTTCTGCAAACCCCCTCGGCCCCTGAACAGTTCAAGTGTGTGTGTTTATCACGGTCGGGTCATCCATCTCTGCTCCTCTGACACTTCCTCCGGCGACGAGCGTACAGAGGTAAGTCTTTAACTCATGACTTCTGGCCCGCAAGTCTGTGTCAGAGAACTCGGGTGCAGTGTATCTGACACAGCATCGATGTTTCCTCTTCCTTGTGGGCTGACCTTCGAAGGAAAAAAATTACATCAAGTAGGAGATTACTTATGGGGAGACTGGGCTTGACGTCCTGCTCTTCCTCGGGGCGCGGGGTGAGCTCAGGGCAGCGGATTGCCGTCTCCGGGCTTCGACGTCCTCACCTGTGAAATGAGAGACTGGCGCTCCGCCCCAGCCCGGATTTGAGATTTTTTATCTGCACAGGGTACGCTGTGAGACTGTAGTTAGATGGCTTGTCCAGGAGGCTGCACGGAGTTCTGGGTCATCCTAGAGCCATCTCCCCTCTGTCTCCCGTGGCGGGCATCGGTGGGCTCTGCCAATCAGAGCGCGGCACTCAAAGCTCCCTAACCCTCCATCTCCCAAACGTCACTTGGTGGTTAGAGGTGGGCCCTGTGTCTGAGCTCAGCGCGATGCATGATGAAAGGGGCTCGAGACCCCAGGGTGGGAGACCCTGGGGCTGGACGTTCCTCATGGCGTCTGCCTGCGGGGCTGTTCTGTGTGGCCCAGGAGCCAGCTTCCTGAGTGGGTGACAGACTCTGGTGCTAGTTTAGTGGCCAAGGAATGTTGGTAGGTGTGTGCTGGCTTCGAAGAACAAAAAGAAGGAAGAGCGGTGGGTTTTTTCTCGTTGGCTGGCTGCTCCCTGCCTCGTTAAGTCTGGGGGAGGCGGGGCAGCTGCTCTGTCCCCAGCTTGTGGTGGTCCGATGTGCCACCGTTCTGGCCAGCTGCCACCCATTTGCAGTTGGGGCTGACCTGGGGGTCTGGAGCTGCCCTAGGGGTCTGGGGCTGCCCTGGGGGTCTAGGGTTAACCTGGGGGACCTGGGGCTGCCCTGGGGGTCACTCCTCACAGTGGAGTGACCGTGCTTGGGAGCCACGTGGCGCTGTCACTGGACCCAGGTCTTTGTTCTGGAGCTCGTCCCTTCTCTGAGGCCCTCCGTCTCCTGCCTGGTATGCTGGGAGCCCAGGAGAGGAGCGCGGGAGGGCATGCTCCAGGCTGTGGCCACCTCCCATTCCTGTGCCGTCCGCCTCACCCTCGTCCACCTTCTCGCCCTTCCTCACTCCTAGTCTGACGAGTGTTCTGGGTTTCTGCATCGAGTAAACGCCCAGGAGGAGCTCTCGAATTGGGTGGAGCTGCCGTTGCCTTGCTGCCCAGGGTGGGGGGGGGGTCTGGGGGTCGGGCTCTCTGTCGGGGTGTCTCGCCAGGCCTTCTGTTTCCAGCCTCTCCTCTTGCTCCTGCTTCTGGCGACAAGGAGTGCCTTTGTTATCTGGGGTTTCCTGTCTCCTTAGGAAACGAGTGACTTTCGAACACGATGGCTATTAATTTTGTTTGGATAAAGAACAAACACTGAGCACGTGCCGTGTGCCAGTTACTGCGGTGGGCACACCCAGCACATGGCAGTTTAGTGAGGTGGGGAGCCCGTGCCGGGGCAGGCAGGGGATTGCTAAGGGCTGGGCGCAGCGAGGTCAGGGCAGACTCACTGGAAAGGTGGCCGTGCGCTGTGCCTTGGAGGCCGAGTTCGTTTTGTGGAGGGCGCAGCACCTGTGAAAGGTGTGGAGCCAAGAAGGTGTCTGGCAGAGTTGGAAGGGGCCCGTTAACCAAATCTCTCTCTCTCTCTCTTTTTATTCTCATTTCTTTCCTCTCAGTGTCCCTTGTCTTCTCTGAAACCCTTCTGATAATAGATGCTTTTGTTTATAGGCCTCCCAAGTGGGTTTCCTGTCTTTGGGTTTGAAGCGTTTAATCAGCATCCTTTAATGTAGCTGGTCTCGGTGTGTGCTGCTTCTGTCTCGGCAGCAGGCGCAGGGCTTGATCTGGCGGAGGCAGATCGCTGTATTATGAAAATGAACAGTTCACACCAATCAAAAGAAGCCGGCACTGAGAATAGCAGAGCCTGAGCCGACAGAGATTTGGAACTCTGCTGGTAACTGAACAGGAGGGCCGCTTCAAGACTTGTCACTAAAGGTTGTCCAAGATTCCCGTCTTTTAAAGATTTTCAGGCAAGCTCCAAACCTGCTTAAAATAAGGGGCTTCTGTCTGCAATGCCGATGGCACTTGTCCTATGTCACTGATGTTGCTTACGTTACTAATGTCATCCAGAGGAGGGTGGGCAGCTCCCACCGGCCCCTCTCGTTACCAGCTGTGGAGAGAGCTTCCGAAAACATTCACATCTCTGGCTTCGTACAAACAAACAAGGGGCGGAAGCCCGGTGTATGGACCACCTTGTTCTGCAGAAGGTGCCCTGCTGGGCACGTCCAGCTGCAGTGACTTCCCTTCAGGCCGTGGTGGTGACAGGCAGGTGGCTTTATTACCATCTTCAGATGACAGAGTCGGGGCTTGGAGCCTGGAAGGTCCGGATCAAACCCTGAGTGTGCAGCAGGGAAAGCAGAGCCTGTTCCTGTGGCTGCCGTGGGCCTGCAGCTGCGTTTTCGGGATCCCTGAGCAATGCACTAAATCATAGAGCACCTCCGGGCCCCCGCGGCCGTGGTGGCACCACACGCCGCTGCCTCCTCAGCAGGGAGACCCTGCCTCCCCAGCGGGTGCAGAGGGTCAGCCCGCAGCCTCAGAGGTGCTAAGAGCCCCATCCACTCCTCCATCGGAAATGGGGATATTTCGCTCTTTTTTTTCCTTTCAAATCTCGTCGTGGGCTCTCAGCGTGTGCATTTCAGCCTCCGTGCAGATGCCAGGAAGAAGGGAAATGTGTTAAGTGATGTTGGGGGCAGTCAGTGGGGTGAAGGTGGACAGGGAGTGACATGGGAGCCGGGGGACAGAAAATGAAGTCTCGCTGTCATGTCCAGCCCAGGTGTGAGGGGGAGTGAAAGTGCCTTCCTGAGGGACTCTGGTGGAACTGAGGAGGCCCCCGCGTCTGGGCAGAGGGGGCCAGACAGCCCCGGAGACATGCCAGAAACACCTCGAGGAGCCTGCCCGGAGCCGCTGCCGCGCCTGGCCCAGCTGCTGCGTGTTAGGGATGCTCATATTTTACATGCACCGGCCTGGGGCGGGGATGCTGCTGACACCCGCCGCCTGCGGAGTCCACACGTTGGTGGCTGCACGTCCATGTGCAGGGCCGCGACTCCCCTTTGGAAGAACACGGGACGGTGTTTCAGAGAACCATAGAACAATCGCTCGGTGCCAGAGTGTGGCTGCCGGAGGGCGTCAGGGTGACGCATGAGCGCTGGGCCAGGAGACACAGAGCCACCCCTGGTACGGGCTGCAGCGGACCCGGGGATGGTGCCACAGGGCCGAGGTGAAGGGCGGAGAAGTCTCACGCAGCATGGTCAGGTAGTGGGCGCTGTTCATGATTGCCTGAGCTGGCCTCTCATTTTCTGGTTGGGGAAAGGGAAGCCCAAGGAAGTCCCCTTAGTATTTTCCTTTGAAACTGTCACTTTTAGCTCTATGCGTTAATTAAAGCATTTTCAGGCGAGTTGTCCCCGTGGTTCTCCTTGTGGTCGGGGAACGCCACAGTGGGCTGAGTTACCCTCCAGTGGCCCGTGGGAATGCTCACCCGTGGGCCTGGAGTTTGCCTTCCTGGCAGGAGGGGCAAGTTGCCTGCCGGCCACGATGCCCTGGGGTTGGAACAGGGTCACAGCACAGAGGCTCGCCTTGTGCTTGGCAAACCACATGCCTAGGAAGGGTCCCTGAGTTGACAAGAAGCCTTTCCAAGGCTTGCTTTGGAGGAAAGGAAGGACCCCCACCTCGTCCGATTTCAAAGCTAGGCTTCTGTGCAGATTTCCGGTAGATGCGGACAGCCCTCGCAGATTTCCCTGCAAGCTGGACACTAAGTCTTGAACTGTACTGATCCCCTGACTGGACACAGAGAGAGCCGTGACTCAGGTGAAGAGGTCTCCAGAGAACACCCAGCGGCCCACTCTCCCTCACCACGGCCTGCCCTGCCCGAGGGGGTCAAAATGGAAGCTGAACTTCGTAGCCCTGTGGGTGAGAAAATATTTCTGGAACCCACAACTAATCATTTTGAAAGTATTTACATAACTATTTGGAGAGCAGGCCATTTAAAATTGTGTCTATTGTTTTTTCAATATAATGTAAGAAGTTGATATATCATAATATTTCAAATCCTGCCTTAAGTAAAAGTTTAGGCAAATTAAAATCGGTAATACTCTGGTTATTGCCCACGATGAAAAGCAAGCGGAAACAGGCACTGATGAGAAACGCTTCCTGTTATAATTTCTGGGGTTTTAAAGAAGCCAGGATACAGTGACTTTGAACCTGAGGGGACTGTAAAGTGAGCTCATTTCCCAGCACAGGGAGGGCAAAAGGGAGAAGGGTCCTCCTCACCCCCGGCTCTGAGGAGAGGGGACGGCAACCCTGGGGGTCCTTGCTGAGGGAGAGCTAGCTGGAGAAGCCCCTCTGCTCCTGGCTGGGTCAGGGCCGGCTCTCAGGGCAGCTGGCCTTGGCCACCACCCAGTAGGGGGGCACAGTCCTCTGACCTCAAAAACCCCAGGGCCACGGCCCCCTCTCCTTCAGCCTCAGCTGCTGGGGACCCATCCCAGCCAGGGGCCGTGCAGTGCGAGGGGGCCCTCGATTCCTTTGTTTCTCAGCTCAGAAACCACTTCCTCTTTGTTTCCCATCCCCCACCCCTTTAATGTTGCCTGTTCAGCACAGTAGCTCTCATTCCCGGCAAAGGAAGCCAGCAGACCCGTCCAGATGCTGGACATCGGGAGCAAGCTTGGCCGGCAGTGCCTTTTCTTTGAGAAATCACCAGCTTTGCCCTGAACAGCAGGTGTCGCTGTTGCAGAAGGAATCCCGGCCAGGGCCCAGCCAGCCCACCTCCCAACGGGCTGTAAATGGCCTTCGTGCCTTCACAGGCTGATGGTGGGCCCTGGGCACCCCCCTTCCGGAGGAGGGGCAGTGGCGCCGGGCTGACAGGTGACCCCAGCGCTCTCCCCAAAATCAGAAGTCCTGACTAGGTCCTCCAGGCTCAGTGCTGCCGTCCTTGCCCTGGAGGGACAGGAAGGAGCAGACGCCAACCCCTGACACTAGAGGCCTTAGGTTCCCGATGACGATGTCCCTGGGAGCTGCGCACTGAAGGGCTTGGGGTGGGCTGCGTCCCCCCAGGGAAGGCCAAGCTGGACGCCACCAGTCCTTTCGCTGTGCACGTCCCTTCGACTCCTCCGGGGCACACAGCACAGGGACGTTGGTGACTCCAGGACAGACAGACCAAGTGGCTGGGGACTCTGGGTAGCTGGGCCAGGACCACTCGCTGGCACAGGTTACCCAACAAAAACCGGAGCTTTGCTCAAAGTGTGTGCTGTTCTTGGCAGACGCGCTGCTCCGTTCAAGTCCAGCACCATGAAACGTGGCTGGGGAGTCAGAGTCCGCCTGACACTGGGTCAGCCCTGCGCATTGCCCCAGGGTATAGGTAGACTGTGTCCTCCTGTTAAACAGAGAAAACAAAAGGATTGTAGCAACACCCGGAGAGGCTGAGGCCGGGAGCAGGTGGTTAGGGAGCCTGATCCATCATCTTCCCAAAGGGCTCCGAGATCCCAGCAAGGCAGTCCCGGGGCCGGTGGGGTCTGTGATCGACAGGTAGTGCAGGGGCGCATTCTTAACAGGAGCGCCGCTTCCCCAGCGTGCCACACGGCACCCCGGTGTAGCTCATGGGGATGGGGGCGTCATTTGGTTCTGGCTTCAGGGGAAGAGAAAGCAGAATGCCAACTCAAAGGTACTAGATGCAGGGACCCCTCAGAGGCAGCTGTGACGGGACAGAGAGCGGAGGCCACGCTGGATGAAGGACTCCAGCCACAGACGGGGCTCTGTGCCTGATGCGGTCAATGCTGTTTTTCGTTTCAAAATCCTCCACTACATTTTTTTAACGAAGCCAGTTCTGCGGATGTTAGGTGTGCTGCCTTGCCCTGGCCCTGCACCCCTCTAGCGGGGTCTTCCACTCGCCTCCCTGGCTCTCGGTGGGAGCATACACCATTGTTCACCTCCTCTTCATTTAGAGTGGTTTTCGTTTCCCGGACGACTGGGGAGCTGGCTGATGAGCTCCGGCGTGCCCCCAATTCTCTGTCACGGTTTCCCCGGCCGTTAACGTCTTTCTTCCCTGCAGCTTTGCTACAACGGAAGGGACACTGAACCGGTGCTGACTGAAGTGCTTGGGGCGCCCCTTCGTACTGCGGGGCTCTGTGGGTGAGAAACGTGGTGCTGGGCACCTCCCAGTGCGGGACCGCGCAGGTCGTCCCGGTCCCCAGACCCCACCGACTCACCCCTGCTCTGAGACCGAGTCTTCCCTGGCTGGTCACCAGCCTTTACTGCATTCCTCCAAATTCCATTTCTAGCCCATTAAAAGCTATTTCTAACAGTACCCGGGGCTTCTTTAACCCCAAATATCTGAAAATCGCAAGAGAATGGTTGGGAAGGGCTAAACTCACACTGCCCCCGTGGAAGGAGAAAAAACCGCCCATTTCATGAGGCCTCGTCCGGCCCCGGTTCCAGTGCTGTCGTCTCTCTGTGGAGGTTCTGACACCGGTGTCCTCGGCCAGGTGTGACAGTGACGGTCACCTGTGTGGGTGTCTTCTCAGGGCACCTTGTTCTCTCAGCCAGCTCTGCTGGTCAGCCTCCATGGGCCCCACCTGTACAGATGTGAGGGTGTTCCTTTCTTCCTTTATTTTTCTAAACGGTTTTCAGAAAGCCCTTGATTTTTACTTTCGCTGGTGAAACATCACCATAAACACCTCATTCTTATCACCTGGGTCGCTGTAAACGCCCCCTCCCTCCTGCTTTGCAGACCTCAGTGGATGACCTGCTAGGTGGGGGAGGGGCTTGTGGGGAGGGGCAGCTGTTTCTCTCTCTGTTGGGGCGGTGCCAGCACAGTGCGTGTCCAGATGGCTCTCACCTGTGCCCCCACCTGTCCCAGTTTAAACACTGTTCCCTTATGTGTGGGAAGAGGTTCGTTTGCCTGCTTGTTCTCTGCAGGGTTTGCTTTGTTTGTCTGTGTCTCGGTTTGGACAGTGACTCCAGGTCCGATCCCGAGCTCTCCATCCTGCATCGCTGGACTTTAACCAGCTCCTCGGTGGTGAGGGCAGCTCTGGACATTAACGTTAAGCCAGTTCATGTCTGTTGTTAGATAGCCTAGGGGTCGCCTGATGGCCACCTGGGGTTTCTTCTAGTTTCTTCTGCTCCAGGATGAGCAGCCCACTCAGCTCCCCAAGCCCTCCATCACAGAGCTCCCCCACCTGCCCTGTTGGCTGATCTTGGAGGGCCCGAGGCTGCATGTACAGATCCCATGAGCCTTGTAGACGTGACGCCCCTGCATCTTCCCCATCAGCCCAGGGCATCCCTGTGAAAAGACATCCTGCCGAGGACAGACTCTTTGTCCACTCCAAGTGAGGGAACTGTCATGGTCTCCCCTTCAGTCTGCACTACATTGTGTTCCGGAAGAGGAGGGTGTGTTATCAAAGCCACCAACCATACATTCTGAATGGATCATCACTAACAGAAAGTGGAAACGGCAACCTTTCCAAACAAGATGACCCCCAGGCAGCTGCTGTTCAACCTGCAGAGCCTTGGTGCCAGGAGAGCAGGGGCCGTCCCGGGAATTCACGGTAGGGGCAGGCGCTGTGGACGCAGCCGGCCCCTGGCCTCCACCGGGTGGTGCTTCTGAGCAGAGAGGAGCCAGGAGGTTCACGTCCTTCGAGCTGTATTTTCCTGGCCCTTTTTGGAGTAGATGCTGGGCAGTGGGAATGCAGAGTGAGGCAGAAAATGAGGAGAAACTGGGAAAGAAAAGGTTTAAAGTGGTAGTATGAAAAAAGCATAGCATCAGGTTCAAATCTCCTAAAGTTTGGTGCTGGATGTTTTGTGTGTGCTGAATACAGCCTGAAAGCAGCAGGGTGAGTTAGGAGAAACATGAGGTGCTACTTTCCGGTATTGCTGGAACTGGCAATGAAGAAATGAAATAAAAACACACAGTGTTGAAGCGGGAGGGGGTGCGCACTGCTTGCGCCTGGCTCGTGGGCAAATACACTTTTGTGTTTGCACATGAGCACACTTTTGTATTTGCACACAAGCCATGTCCCTCCCTGCCCGTTCTCTGTGGACAATATCCAAGCTTTAAAAATGCCCCCAGCTGGGAGCGGCTAGGGACTGACACAGAGGGAATTACTAGCCAAGTACCAAGATGTGTGTGCACGAAGATGTTCATCAAGGTGTGTTTTAAAGTGAAAACAGCAACAAAAGTTAATCTCGACTGTGATCTTCATAATTTGAGGCTGTATAGCAAATAACAGAATTGAACCCATGTGATGGCATGAGAGCCAGTGAGATAAAAAGAAATATTCTATGAATATTGTAGGGAATATAGTGGCATTATTGATGTGAACTTGATAACATTTCAGGGAGAGCAGGTACAGTGTGATTGCACTGTGTGATATAAATGCATATATTATAAACCTATAGGAAATAAAAAGACCAGCTGCAGAAACATCAGAGGAAATAAAGGGAACACCCCCGCCCCCCGTACAAGAATTAACGTAAACCAAAGCAATCTGATATTAAAATCCCCTTATCTCTGAAGAGATTACACTCATTTTTTTCCCCTTTCTTTCCTATTTTTCACTTTTGCAAATAAGCACGCATTATTTGATGCTAAAATTAATCGAGGTTAAAATAAAAGTGTGTAAAATGTCAACTTGCTATGGGAAGAAGTCAGCAGTTATTGGATCGGTCTTTGTTTTAAGAGCGATTTTTGGTGTAGCATCTCTGGGTCTTTCCCCCAGTTCTTCCCAAGCTGCCGGCTGGGGAGGTGCGACCCTCCACCACAGGGGAAGCAGCACCCCTTGAGAAAGAGCCTCAGGGGAGAATTCTGAGACTTCAAACACAGGCTAAGCCCAGCACCAACCCTCCTCTCGAGAGGAGACCCAGGCAGCTCGCCTGGTGCCTGGTTCCTGGTTCCTGTTTCCCTCCCAGCTCGATCTCTTGTTGAAATCGCAGCAGAAATGCAGTTGAGAGAGCAGAGATGAGGGATGCTTGCATATCTTCAACCACATTCTGTTGCTACTAACAAACCGCCCTCTCTCCATGTGACACTTGAAGATGCTGCTTTTCCTGTTATTTTGTATTTGTGATCCAATATATTTAATATCTGGTGCAGCCCCCAGTGTGGGCAAACCCGAAAGAACAGAAAAAAAGGGTACCTGTGGTCCCCCTTGCACGCCGTCTGAATATCGGGAGTTCAGGTGTATTCACACGACTTCCCGTTAAACCACTGGTTTGGAGGAGCCCTGTGTTGCGGGAGGAAGAGCTGTGGTAACGTGGGTCCCGCTGTGGCAATGCTTACCTTGGAATTTGGGTTGATTTCTGCTGTTTCTGGTGGACTTTCTTTAGCGTGATGATGATGCTCTGGTTAAGAGCATCTTCGGATTTGGACAGAAAGGATTTGAAGCTCAGATGCAGCCCTCGTCAACCCCATGTTCTTGGGAAAACTATTTTAACTTTTGAGGCTTAGTCTGCTAAACCGCAAAGTGGAGGTGACGGTATGGCCCGACTGTCACGCCGTTGAGAGAACACGAGGCACGTGGAATGCCCTTGTGGTCCAGCAAGCACAAATCCATAGTCAGTAGTAGTCCTGGCAAACATCATCAATAAAACATAGTTCAAACAAAGTTGGCTTTGAGATGAAAACCTGCCTCACTTGGAGGAAGACTTTTAATATGAAATAATCTAAAAAAACAACAAGCTGATTCTGCAGCCAGTGTGAATATTAATTAGCAGTCTGGCAAGAAGCAGGTTGCAATGTTCAAAGTCAGCGTGCTAGAATGTCTCCTGGTTACCAGACAGTTGCACCTAGCTGATTTGTCATGAAGAGCCCCTGGAGCTGAGAGAGATGACAAAAATTGGTGTGAAGGAGAAGTTCTCACCGACTAAATCAGGCTTCAGCGGGTTTGTAAAAATGTGCTACTTTTGTTAGCTTTGCTTTGACGTTTTTAATGATGTCTGTATAATTGGCAGGGTCCCCCACAGGTGAGCATTCAAATGGCGAAATCTCACTGTGAGCCTGAGACCAGACTCTTGCCCAAATTCGGTTTTTATGTCAGCTACCTATACATTTCACAGCTGGTTCTGTCTTCCAAATCAACCCTTAGAATGCGCTACCATCAGGAAAAGATGATTATTTGGTATTTCCTGGTGAACGCGGGGGAGTTTAACAGATTAAACCCAATGACCCATTTCAGAGGCTGTGTTGAAGAGCCAAGATTTTTAATTTAAATAAATAAGCCTGCCTTGACTTCTAATTGCAAACTTGAGTGTGTGCGCTTGGGACATGTGGGGATAAGGGGGACTTTTCTTAGCTGAGAGGGTTGACTGAGCAAAAGCAAGTGACGTGCCGGAACACAGCAGCACCCACCATGGCGGTGTGCCATTTCCGTCGTCCTAGATATTATAGACAGCTGATGTGATAGCAAATTTATACACTATATATACACATCTACGTTTGTTGAGTAAATGTTGTTGGGAAGAGAAAAAAAAGACTGACGTGCCAGATCTGTTCTTGAATGCAACCTTTTCACTCACAAAAAATGTTCAGAGAGCCTTGGAGCTGTCAGATGCTTCCTGTAGGTGTTGTTGGCGGAAAACAGGCTCTTCCACAGGATCATAAGGAAAGCTTCCCAAGGGCATCGTGGTGTGGCATGGTCTACTCATGTGGAAGGCTGCCCCTGGGTTTTCAATGTCCCATCTCCCTCTGTCCCACCACGGAAAAAGTCCAACCGTGTCCTCAGCAAACAAAAGCCAGTGACCAGAGTTTCTGCTTCATATTAAAGCTCAGTCTTTTGGAGGCCAAGTGGTATGACGTGGGCCCTGGGAGCTGCTAAACCCACATGGTCTCATGCTCCTGGGCTGGGGGCGGGGGGAGAGAGAGAGAGAGAGAGAGAGAGAGAGAGTAAGCAAGCTGCTATGATTCCTTTGAATAATGTTAGCTTGGGTTTGGGATGGACCAGGTGCTTTTTCAAAAGAACCAATCAACTTGCCAAGTTTTCATGGGCTTTTGATAGATTTACACCCCCTAGTTAGACTGGCAGACCCCATGGTCCAGGACCTCCCCTTGCACCCCCCAACAATCCTGTACTGCAGGGGGAGGGGACGGAGGAGTGTCATCCCCTCGGAGGAGCACCTGTGGTCCCTGGGGAGTGAAGCTGCAGCTCCCTGGGGAGGCAGACGGGCTCCTGCCCCCACTTTATTAAGCTCCATGTCTAGTTCCCTTTGTTTCCCTTTCTTTATTACTCATTAGCTAACTACTGACAATAACATAGGGACCTACTAAAGACAGAGAGGTGCTCCATTCTAAAACAGTGACTCAGTGAGCACTCGGGTCACCACTGATTTGTGCGACAGCCCTTCCACCTGGCCCAGTGTGCACGTCTCCTGACCACCACACACCCACAGTCAGAGCCTTTGAACTGAAGTTCCCTTCAGTGCGCTCAACACGCACACGGCCATGCAGCATGAAAACCCGGGAAGGCAGCCGGGACTTCCCATGAGTCGCTTCTTCTCTCAACAGGGGACCCCATTCTCACAACCCGAGCCCACATCTAGGCAGGAGGTGGTCCAGGGTGTGGATGGCAGAGCCTTGCTAGTTAAATCAGCCCGATCAGAGGAGCCAGGATCTGGGATCTGTCTGCGCTCTGTGAGCAATGTCCATGGTGCCTTGGGCTGGACCTGCTTCCTCTCTGGGGTAGTTCTTCATCTGCAGATCTTATCTGAGGTCCCCGCTCTGCTCATCCAATCTGCTGTTTAGAGAGAGGATTTTCCAGAGTCTAGGTTTGCATCAGAAGTCTCTTGTTCAATAAAGAAATAAGTAGTCACAGACACTATTACACACACACTTTGAGGAGTTAGCAGCCACATATTCTAACAGGGCTCACTTACACTCTCTAAGAGCTGATACTGGAAGAATCGAACTCAAGTTTTGCCAGTGGGTAGCCTTGTGCTGCCTACAGTTATAAACCAGTTACATCTTTCCTCGTTTTTAGCAAGCAGTAAATTTCCTCAACTTGAGGTACTTATGGCCCCTAACATCATTTCATATTCTTTTGTCATAACTAATGTTAAGCTCTGTCTTCCCAAGGTTAACGCATAATTGTGCACTTAATAATTTGTCTTTGCCTATAAACTTGTGTTCATAGGGATCTACCACTTTTTTTTTTAATGAAAAAGCTTCTTTTTTGCAGTCAAACTCTTGGTTCTAATGAAATTATGTTTATAGCCCCAAGATATAAAACATATAATAATATCCAACCCTTTTGTAATACGCATTTTGTGTTTGGCCTTGCCTAAAGACATTTAACTCAGTTAATCCTCACGAAAGATCTGCAAACCTGGGAAGGTGCCATTGTTTCTCCATTTTACAGATGGAGACACTGAGACAGTGGAGACTAATTGTCATGCCCAAGGTCATAAAGCTGGTCCGTGACGGAAGCTGCCATTGAACCCCATGTGTGGGGGGCCACCGTTTTGTCTGGTTCTTCACAGAGAGCAGAGTTCACTTGTTAGAATACACAGATCTGGGAGCCTGGAGCCCCAGAGTCTTAGTCTTCTGGGGAACCCTCACAACACGTGCTGGCGTGGCCCAGTGCATGGCCCACAGGCCTGCCCTTGGCTCTGGGGCCACTGCTCTTTGGTGTCTTGCTCCAGTCTTACTGCTTTAAAGAGCACGTGTACTCCCAAGTACAAAGCCGTCTCCCTCCCCCAACATGCGCCTTCTACAGCTGTCTACCTACCTGATGGCTCCATTGCAAATGCCATCGGCTCGCCACTTCACACGTCCAAGACCAACCTGCTTCTGCACGTACATACAGCTGCCTCCCCATCCAATAAACGGATGACCATCCGATCAATTCCCCCAGCTGCCCCATCCACACGCCCAGGAGCCAGCTGCCTTGCCCTTCCCTCTGTCCCTCAGAGTTCATGTGCATGACCCGACGGGACCCACCTTCAAAATAAACCCAGAATCAGAATCCCTCACCATTTCCAATTCCACTCACGGATCCAAACGACCCTCATCTCTCACTGGAATTATAGCAATTGCTCCAAATCTGCCCAAGCTTCTCCTCTTGCCTCTATACATAGCCTATTCTTAAAATGGAAACCAGAGAGAGGGAGAGAGGGGGGGGTTTCATGTGGAAATCCCATTACCCCCTCCTCTGCTCACAACTCAGTGAGGGTCTCCATTTCTCCCTAAGTAACAGCTGCAGCTCCCTGACCCCACCCTCTCTGCTCCATCGGCTGGCCCCCCTCGCCTCTCCGTCCAGCCTCACTGGCGTCCTTCCTAGACCTTGGATGTGTGGAGCAGGTGCCCACTCCAGGGTGGCTTCCTGTGGCTCCCTCCCTCCCTCCCTCCTCCCCTTCCTTTCTTCCCCCCTTCCAGTCTCTGCTAAAATGTCACTGTGTTACAGAGGCCCGCCCTGGACACTGTGACAAGAGTTGTGTCCCTACATCACCATGCCTGGACATTCATCCTCCCCCGTCTGGCCTTATTGTTCTTCATAACAATACCGTCTCATGTGTCCCTGATTTCAACCATTTCCTGTCTCGCCCCTGCCGCCGCCCCCACCAGCACGCTGCTGCGGGAGCACCAGGGTTTCCTGTCACCCTTGCAGAGTCTGCAGAGCCCACAGCAGCCCGGTGGGAGGTGTTCGTTGGAGAAAACAATGAGTGAGTCTCCTAGAAACTTCCAGGCGTCAGGGTGCACAGCCACCTGAGCACAGCCACAGGGACATGATGACACGAGCTGAGCTGTAAGGGAAGGAAGTTGGAACTGGGTCCGACTGGGCTGCCAGCGTCTAAATAACATGGTCCTGGGGGGTGAGGGGGGTTGGAGGTGGGGACAAGCTTTTGTTTGATCCTTGCCAATGGCAACATCCAGGGCGACCTCATCTGAAAGGCGGGGTGGGACGCAGGGGAGGTGTCTGCGGTCCAGGTCTCAGAAAGGTCAGTGCATTTGGTGTGGAAGGAAGTTTGGGCCTGGGGTCTCGGGAGGGCGAGGAGCCGTGTCGGCTTGGCGGGGTGCTCTGCTCCAGGTCTCAGGAGTCCAGCATGAAGGTGTGGGCTGGCCTGGGCCCCATGAGAAAGCTCTGGAAAGAACCAGTTACAGGCTTATTAGGGTTGTTGACGGACTCCCTCCCAGCTGTTTGCTGGGGGCCGCCGTTGACGCCAAGAGGCCTCTTTTTGGTCATTTCGTGGGAATGCCTCCATCTGTCACAGAGCCAGCTGTGGATCCCTCCTCACACCCGGCACCCGCTGAGCTCCGCTCTGCTGCACCCCACAGAAGGGACGCGCCCCTCTGAAGGCCTCGTAGAGTAGCTCACACCCACCTAGGTCCCGTCTTAAAGTCTGTGATCTCTATCACACTGGCCCAGCCCCAGCCTCGCCTCCATTCTACCTGTTAGAGGAAGTTGGGGGTCCTGCCCGCACTCAGGGGAGCCTGTTCTATATGAGTAAAGCACGTCAGACCACCCCCCAGGGGGTGTCGACCACAAAGACAGGAGAGTATTTATGTCACATGAATATTTAGAAAACACTGGAAAGCGGACGTGGGTGGGGGATGGGGTTCTCATGTGTCTCATTTCACTCACTGTCATGTTGTTGGTTCCACATTCCCCTGAACCACAGCAGATGGGCAGGAGGCACGCTGGAGTGAGCAGATGGGTTACTGAATGGACACTTGGGTCATAACCTTGGGTAAGATGTCGCTCTGCTCCCTGGTCCCTGGCTAGAGGAGACCCAGACAGAACGAAGCCCATGACAAGGTGACTTCATTTTTCTGCACTCAAGATCCTGGCCACCCCCATGCACTGGGAAGGCCTCTCAGCCTGTAAGGCAGCTGTATCTGTCACTTCTGAGGGACACTTTGCAGCCTGGCTCCCGAGTCACACCTTCCCGAGTGTTGAAGTTTCCTGAAGGCAAGACAGCCAGACTGGAGGCCTGCACGCATCTGGGTGTGACGGCTTCCAAAGCAGGATGCAGGCAGTGGTGGCGCCGCGGCCCACAGAGGCACGGCCATTGTATCATGTCCAGGACATCTCCCCCCGCCTGTGCTCTTGGACCAGGGACAATATTTATGATAGGAACACGGTTTGGTGTCCTTGATTGATCACTACAAATGTTGCCTGAGCACCTACTGTATACCCACCATTATTCTAGCTGCTCAAGATGCCATCCTGAAAGTTGCCCTAATGGAGCTTCTATTTTAGCATTAAATGGGCTCCCAAGACAGATGTTGGTGACAAACAACCACTCTTTTTTGGGGGGTGGTGGAGAGAATGGAAACCAAACAGATTTTTCACAGCGTACACCTGAGTGATTTCGGACGAAGCTACGAAGGCGTTATGCTCGAAGCGGTCTGAAAGGACTCGGTGAGTGAGGCAGGCGCCGTTCCTGCGGGCGGCCGGGTGAGGAGCTGGGGCTTTGTCATTGCAAACGCAGGTGATTCTCACCCAGCTGTTTGGAATATTCTGGCTCCCAAGGCAATGAGCAAGCAGGTACTGGAGCAGATTCTTTTCTAAATTTAAAATAAATCCAGAGGGTTTTGAGTGAAATAATCTCCAGCTGCTGTGAGATCCATGTGTGTGGAATTATTAACAGCAAACAAATGATTAACCGCGACCTATGGAGAAAATTTGTCTCAGGCAAGAACTTTCTTTGAAGGATCGCACCCAGCATGAAAACACTTAATTTCCCTGCCATCACTCCACAGGGACCCATGGAGGGTGCCTCTGATAATTAACAAGAAGGTGCCAGCTGCAAGCCCTGCAATGACGCACCTGAGGGCAGAGCGGGACCAGGAGGAGACAGAGTGCATTCCGTCAACCGTCGCTCCGAGCCTGCGCATGAGACTCTAGACTAACACCTCAGCGGCCAGACCTCTAGAGTGGGTCCTGAGACCTTGCACTTGGAAGGTCCTCAGTAACTGCCCACTGTCTTGGGTTGTCTGCGTTTGCTCCAGTGAGTAGCGCAGTAACAGGGAGGCTGTTATTCATTCAGCTTCATGGGGACTTCTGTCCAGGCTCCTTGCCTCCTTGTAGGAGTCAATAAGCAAATGGATTAAACGCCCACCCGATGTCCTATTGATTAAGGTCACTGTGCTTGATTCGAAGGGGAGGCAAGGGGGGGACACTCACCAGGATGCGTTCCCCAGAATATTAATTCCATCAGCAAGATGGTGAGTAATGTGTTGAAAAGGAAAGAAATGGTGAGTTTGTAGCCAAATAAACTCAGGAAGCACTAGTGCAACAGGAGCGCCAAGGTTTCGATTTTTTATGTTAAACTTGCAGAGCTTATCAGAACCTGCAGTGTCTTTGGGGAATAAAATGACTGTCCCTCCAACTTGGCAGACTTGACTTTACCTCTGCGTCCCCAAGTGCGAGGTCTGTCCGGAAAAAGTCCAGCCATTGTTGGCATGATTTGTGTGACATCGATGTCACCTGGCAGCCAAGGAGCGTGGCCTGGAATGCGCATGTGTGAGCAATGACGACCTCACTGTTCTACTCAGCGGGGACAGTAGACGCCGTTGAGTGAGCATGTGAACTGTGTGGCCGTCGCATTCAAAATGACTGAGTGAGTAAAGCCATGAATCTGCATCAGCTTTAGCATCAAGCTTGAACACTCCTCCACAGAAACTATTTGGGGGATTCAGAGGCTGCAGCCATGGGCACCTGGTGATTGACAGCTTCATTGTGACAATGCACCTGCTTATGCATCACGTCTCATGCAGAGTTTTTTGCTGAAACATCAAATCACCCAGGTGACTCAGCCCCCCTACAGCCCACCTTTAGTTCGACTTCTGGCTTTTCCCAAAACTAACATCACCTTTGAGAGGGTGGCCATGGCCTAATGAGGGGAAATAACAAACCCAAATGGATGGTCATATGTGGATTTGAAGTTTGGGTCCACTGCCAGGTGAGTGACCCCGAGGTGGCCGACACTTCCTCATGGCTCTAACTCGAAGTTCTTCCTTTGACCAGTAGAAAGGCAGTGGCACCTTGGGGAGAGGGTGTCTCTGCATTTACTGTGCACTTTATCACTCTCCGTTTGGAAGGGGGGTGCGCACGGGATGGGAGAGTGCAGGTCCAACCTGCCGCAGCTCCCGGACTCCTTCCCAGCCAAAGCCCCCGAGGAAGGCTGTGCAGGCAGAAATGGGCCACGAGACTTGGAGCTGGAGAAAGGAGGGCTTCCCAGAGACAGGTCGATGAGGGGAAGACAGACAGACGATCCCTCCTGCTGGGGCAACGAACCATGCCTTCCAGCCTTGGCACCCCAGGAGTGCCCCCCAGGTTCTGGGGGAGCAATGTCACAAAGACATGGGACCCGATCTGCAGAGGCCTGAAGCTTCCGAAAGGTGCCCAAAGAGCCGCTGACCTGGCGGCAGTCTCAGTCATCCTGTGTGGACGGTAGCAGTGACCTGGGGGTCCCCTCGTTGTGAGAGGTCGGGCACTAGGGAACATCCCTGGAAGTTGAGGGCGCAGGGGAGGGAATCCACGAGGATGACTAAAAGTGACTTTCCTGCCCGCCCGTTGCAGGCATGTCTTACATACCTACAGCTCCCCAGACACTGGACTCAGCACCAAGGGAAGTGCCAGGCAGTGAAACACCGGGTACCAGCCATGGCTCCATGTGCAATCTCACTGTTGGCATTTACAGTCATTAAATTCTTGTTGGCGTCCCGACTCCGCCTCACAGGGACTGTCCCTGAGCTCACCACCAGGGGCGGTGTCACAGGGGCCAGCCACCCGTGTACTAGCATCCCGTGTACCAGTCACCCATGTACCAGCATCCCCGACGCTTCTCTGCTCAGGAAAGTGCACTACGTGTTTTTTCTCACCCATGTCTCCAGAGGAAATGTAATGCCCATAAAAACCGAGTTCAGAGAGTAACATCAAACTGATATCAATCCAAGAAGGTCAGTGAAGTGGAGAGAAGAGGTGGCCAACAGAGAAAGTGACATCTGCTTCTTCGTGATTCAGGCAACGGCATGAAATATGGCAGACCTGGCGGCGTGGTTCAGTGGGTTGGAGCAGTGGCCCAGAAACTGGCAGGTCGCAGGTTTGATTCCCGGGCAGGGCACGTGCCTGTGTTGTGGGTTCAGTCCCAGGTGGGAGCATGTACACATGGCTGGTTCTCTCCTCTCTCCCTCCCTCCCTTCCTCTCTTCCTCTCTTCCTCTCTCTCTAAAATCAATAAGTATGCCCTTGGATGACAATAAAAAAATTGCAAGCCTACCACTGGGTTCTTATTTTCAAGGTGCATTTGTATGATGGGAACAACAGCTGTTGGTTATCATGAAGCTGCTATTTGTCAAACTTTTTTTAGATTTTATTTATTTATTTTTAGAGAGGGGGGAAAGGAAGGGAGAAAGGGAGAGAGACATCAGTGTGTGGTTGCTTCTCACGCACCCCCTACTGGGACCCTGGCCCTCAACCCGGGCATGTGCCCTGACTGGGAATCGAACCGGCAACCCTTTGGTTCACAAGCTGGTACTCAACCCACTGAACCACACCAGCCAGGACCATTTGTCAAACATTTTTAAAGCAGCTCAGTTTTTTTTTTGGGGGGGGGGCATGCGGAGTTCTTCTGTGTAGCCCAATGTGGAAAAAATAGCTGTGTTTCTGTTTCTGAAGCAGAGGTCGGGGTGCCAGAGGGTCCCTGCTCTCCCTCCTTCACTGCTCCCTAGCAGTCCCCAGCGTCCTTCCCTGGAACACTTAGGGCTCGTTGAGAACCTGAGCTCACAACTGGAGACTCTGTGCTCCTCGAGGAAGGGACCGTGCCCGCCCACCCTGGCCGCTGGTACTGCCCACTGAGACCGTGACTGACGCAGCAGCACGTCTGATACTCCCGGCCCCAGGCTCTCAGCCGTTCCACCAGGAATCTGCCGGTGGGCTTTAAAGTTTGCTTATCAAAGATTATAGGGATTTGCAAAACTGGAAGTCACACATCTTTTATCCAAAACCCAGGATAGCTGGAAATCTGAGGGTTATTTTCTAGTTATTTCAGAAACCTCTGAAGCATTCTGTAGGCAAGTACATTTACCCCAGCTAATAAGGCCCCGTGCCTCCGCCATTGTCACTCCCCTTCCAGGCCTTTCCAGCAGGAACGCTTCACATGACCCCCAGCTAGTTCGTCTGCACAGCCAGTGAGGTGCGTTTACTGCTTTTATGAATTAAACCCCCTTCGCATCCAATCGTTTTGCAAACATCTGTAGCAGAAGCAGTCCAGGGAGCTTTCGAAGAATCAATCAGAGGGAAACAGCTTTCACTTCATGTGCTTTTAAAATTTATTTTAAAAGTATGTACCCATGTTGGCTCTGCCCAAGATGGAAACTGCCTTAGAGAATGCGGGCTCCTGTGCGGGGCGGTGAAGGGCTCCTCGGCCGGCTCCCTCAAGGTGAGAAGCTACCTGGGGCTGCCATCTCCTGGTCAGACGACAGAGCCGAGCAGAGCCCGCACTGCCTCCGATGTGGGCACGGCAGAAATGGGGCTCCTAGGTGGGTTAAAGGCACCCATTCCTTCCTAACCAGAGAAAGAGGACTTAGACAGTGAGTTGGTTTTGAAGACTAAGAGGACCCAGGACAAAATAGGACTTGGGGCTTGTCTACTTTTCAGAGTACTGACCATATGCTCCAGAACTTGACCGTGGGCCGAATGTCACCAGGACCCTGGTGAGGGGACCGGGAGAGGACTGAAGAGGACCTGAGAGAAGGAAGGACACCCAGCTCCCGGTGCAGGGTGAACTGGGCTCCCAGGAGCCCTTGCTCCAGTGCTGAACCCAGGTTCAGCCTCCCTTCACTGGGGGTCAGGGCTGCATCTGCTGCTTTGGTCAAGTCTGAACGGCCACTGGTGGCAGGGGCCGCCAGAGGTGACAGAGATGCAGTTACCTTCCAGTTGAACGGGGGTGGTTCAGGAGGCAAAGCGCGGAGCAGAAACAGAGAGGGTTCGATCTCTCCTCTACGGGCAGTTTGCGGAGAAGTCTGAGCCGGCCACCGGGCAGCTCAGAAACAGCTGTGACTGGAGAACACACCCTTTGCTCAGGAGACTGTTCTTGCCTGGAGGCCCAGTTCAGCACGCTTACATTCCCCGGCCACTCTGGGATTGCTGACTAAAAGGCTTTATGCCGAGGAGCACGCCCCCTGCTCCCGCAGCCAACCCTCAGTGAGCGCACTGCCAAGCTGCTCTTGAGGGTCTGTAACCCACCTCGCACCGAAGTGAAGCACAGGAAACGTGGATCCGGGAGAACACACTCCTTGGTCATTAAGAGATAAGCTTTATCGCCAAACTCTTGATGAATATTTATTTAGTTTTATTATCCCAGGCGTTAGAATGCTGATATCAGAAATGTGTCTCTGCCTATTTTTGTGTCCTTTGTGACAATTAGGTTAGTCCTACATGCACAGTGTTTAAACTTGTTACTCTTTTGGGAAAAGCCTACACTACGACATTACTTTGACCAGCAAAAGTGGTTCTGGTGGCATGAGAGTGCTTGGAAATTCTGTGTGTAAGCAACCACGCGTCATGACGCTGATTTAATGTCCCAGGCTGCAGTTCTACCCCAAAAGGGCAAACGTGGGGGGTGCTGCCGCCTCCCCATGCTGCTCTTGACTTCACCTCTGTGGCGTTTTAGAGATGTCGCTGGTTTAAATGGTGGTCCTTCAATTCCACTCCCAGAACGCAGAACTCACAGGTGCCCCATTCTTGCTCACTGTTCACTGCGAACCTTAGGCAAACCTCGAGCGAGATTCGCAGCACCGCAGCCCCCTGCCTTCCCGCAGCTCCGTCTCCGTCTCCTTCTGGTGACTTTCAGTTCACTCTAGTTGGGGCGTTGACCGTGTGATTTAGGCCACACGTCGTGGACCGGAGCAGAGGATTCTCCCTGTGCTGTTCTGTCTTCTGGGACCACCGACTGTTGAATAAACATCTTCCTTCTCCTTGGCTCAGCTGAAAGGGACGTTCCTGATTTATCCTTGCACACGTGGCCCGATGTGATCTCGAGGGTCTTTATGAGGGAGAGATGGAGCCCAGGGAGCCCAAGGGGAGCCAGGGGGCACGGAAGCGGATGGAGGTAGGAGCTCTGAGCCGGACTTGATGACACCTGGCTGGTGTCTGCTGTGCGGATGAGCCAGTGACCACCCCTCGGAGGCGAGGCTGCTCTGTCCACGCTCGGTTTCATTAATTAACCAGGAATTAGGAAGCTCTGGCTCTGTGCCCGGGTTTGACTGGGATTCCCTGGTTGGCCATCTTATTTCTGCTTCCTTTCAAGACGTCTCCTTCATCCCTCTGCCGTTGCTTCCTCCTGGCAGTGCTGTCCTCGCTCAGTTCCCAGGACACCGCGCCTCCTGGCTTTCCGTCTCCTCCTGACGGCGTCCCCTCCACGGAGGCCACCCATCAGTCCGACCTCCAAACGCTCAGCCTGTTCCTGTTATTTTCCCTGGCTCCACTGTCTACCTGCAGGGCCTCTTCTTGCAATCTCTCGGCGTTATCACCTACCGAGGAAGGGCCCTCCTGGGTTTATTCTCTCATCTCCACATTTGGATAGTCTGTTGTCTACCTCACAGCAATTTCCCCAAAAAGATACGTGGAAATCTTAAACTGGGTACCTGTGAATAGGACCTTATTTGGAAATAGGGTTTTTGCAGGTGTGATCAAGTTAGGGTGGGGTCTGCTCTGATGTCACTGTGTCCTTATAGGAGCAAGAGAAGCAGCCCAGGCACATAGGGAAGGTGACCAGGTGAAGAGAGAGGCGGGGACCGCAGTGGTACACCTGCAACCTAAGGACTGTTGGGTGCCCCCAGAGGCTGGAGGGGGCAGGAAGGATCGTCCCCAGAGCCTTCAGAGGGGCACGGCCCTGCCAACCCCTGATGTCACCCTTGAAGCCTCCAGAAATGAGACGATAGTTGTCTGAATGTTGCTTAGTAATGTGCTAAGCCATGCCCTGTGCGGCCCCTGGTCACAGCAGCCCTCAGGAATGAGCATGGCGTCCAAAATCAGAAAGGGATGATTCTTGCCCCAGGGGGACTCTGGGCCAAGCTTCCTTTTGGATCACGTGGAGGTCTCCGCTTTCCTAGAAAGAGCACGTGGTGCCGTTTCCCCAAAGAAAACCTGAAAACAAAATCTGGGCTTCTCTTCCATCTTCCTGAAATTTGATGCGCAGTCAGGGGGTCTGGTCCGCCGAGGCATTGGTGTCCTTGGTGTGGCCGTGGTCACTGGAGGGCGCGTATTGAAGGGAAACAGAGCATGGCCTCCCCAGGCCGTTCATTGGGGACTTCGATGCTAGTGTGTGACGTGGCCAGTCTCACAGCCTTCCTTTGCTTACGAAAGCTCCAGGGAGGGGAACCCTCGCTGAAAGTGCTGGGCGCCGGGAACAGCCGCGTGCGATGCTGCGTGTGCAGTAATAGACGAGGGACAGGTCTGTGAAACTCCCAAATGCTCACCATTTCTTCTCACTGTGGTTCTCTCGTTCCCATTTTTTGGAATTAAGACACCTGCGCAGAGTGAGGAGTTAATTTATTTGAGTCACTGCCAGGATTTGACCGGTCTAGCTCCCTCCTGCACACCATAGATCCCTCCTCGGACCCAGCGTGGCCACTCAGCGTCTGACTGAGGACCGTGGAGATTCTCCCTTCCTCTTGCTCGACGCTGAGGTAGAGGACGGCAGCCCCTTCCCTCCACAATTAGCCGCGGGGTCCGTGGGCTGCAGTTCGGAATTCACAGGAATTCACAGGAATAGTGCTCGCATTGGAGCACTGTTTTTTTATTTGTTATAGTCTAAAGAATCTGTCTAAAGTTGGGGTTAGAAAATGAAATGAACCCAGTCAATTGTGCACATTTTTATACATGCAGTGAGGAATTCTGAACATCTTTCTCTAATACTTAGAGAAAGAAAACTGAAAACAGAAGGTGAAATGCCACGTGTGCTGGAACCTCAGAGAGCATGATTCTCCTCCCCTCCCCTCCCACGGGGCCCCTCGGAGGTGGCTGATTCCCTCCGACAGCCAGATCCTTGGCACGGGTTGGAAAAACAGACAGGAAGAATCTAGGACCTCCGGCCAGCTCACTGGCTCAGGGAGGAAGGACTTTCAACTGCCTCTTTTGGTTTGGGTTAAAAACATCACAGAGCAGCTGTTTCCATTTCCTTCAACGTTGTGCTGGTGCAAACACGCTGCCGGGCATTAATTTTCTTCACCAGGCAGTGGGGGTGGTCAGTCAGACCCTTGCACCGGCTCGGCTCATCCCTGCATCTATGAATCACCTCGCACTTCCCATACTTCCATCTTCTGGTTCCCTGGTTCCAGTGCGCCCAACATACAGATGTCCAAGGAGCAAAGAAGCTTATGGTACAATCTTAAAAATCCTCATACAGAGCGAGCGCAGAAGCCCCCACAGAGGCCATGCTCTGGGCTGCACTCCTGTTCCCAGGGCTGCAGCCAGCTTCGGGGTTTTCCTTCCCTCCTTCCCTGGCCCCGTGCATGTGGCCAGCACCTTAGAGCTGCAGGTGGGAGCCCGCATCCTCATCCCGAAGCATGGCAGTCTTCCTCAGCATAAGAAAGAATTCGGCATGGCCCCTGAGAATTTAAAGCAGTCTCTCTGAGAGATTCGCTGGTGTGCGAGCCCACGGCTGGTTTGGGCTGAGCGGAGGGCTGGGGCGGAGCCTGGGCCACGGGGAGCATTATTCAGAGACTGACAGTAAGACAGCAGCAGGGTGACAACGTGGATGCTGCTGCACCGTCCACGGGGGTTTCAGCAGAAACCCAGGCGCACTGCCTCTTTCCTGGCCTCTCGTTTGCGGGAAGAAGTTTGATGACATCATCTCAGGAGGATGGACACTCGCTCGGGTTCATCTCTGCACGCGGTGACTCTCTGGAGACGCCAGAGTGTGGGAGCTGGAAGCAGAGGTTTGTTCTCTGCTCCTTATTGGACAGGTCAGGGGACTCAGCGGAGACTTTAGACAGGGCTGGAGGCCACTGAGGAGACGGAATTAGAACCCAGGTGGCTTGAGGCCAGGTGGCTGTCTTCGCCCCCACGTGCTGCCTCCTGTTTGGGGGTCTCCTTGAGAGAAACTGATGAAAAGCCAGACGGCAGAGCAGAGGAGGTGACGCAGTGGCCATTGAGAGTGAGCATGGGTGTGGGGCTGAGGCGGAGATGGCGCGGAGTTTCTGCCTTGTCACTTTGGCATGACCGGGTCTCTGTTCCCTCACCTATAAAAGGGTCTGGCTTGCAAGGCTGCATGCAAAAACCTGCATTCAGGCACATGTGGGCAAGGCCTGTATGAGGGAAACGGCAGGTGTGGAGCCTGGTGGAACACAGCAGGCGATCAGCTCACCCGTTCCCCTCCCGCCAGTGGTGGAGCTGATGTCCATGCCGGGAGCTGGACTGGCCTCATCGGGGCCACCGCCAAGCGAAACAGGCCTCCCCGGGAGCCGCATAAAAACCACACACTCAATTCCATGGGCGTTTGTCCCCGGAGCGCCGTGGGGATTAGATGTCTGCTGGGGGCCCCTGTTGTCCAGTGACCCGTGGGCGACCTTGGAGCCGGCGTGGATGAGAACGGTGCCAACGTTAGGGTGTCCGTTTGCCTCAGAGCGTGTCGGTCTTCACGCAGGTTCTGCTCTGCAGATCCCTCTGAACAGGCATGTGGAAAGGGACACATCTGTTGAAGAATTTGTCACTTCGGGTTTCAGGAGACAGTCTGGGTGGAATGGATGCTGAAATGGGCAGCCCACAGGGACTCTGACAGTGTGGGAGAAGAAAACCGTGTCCCTCAAGTCATCGTATCCCCACTGGCACCAGGCTCAGGGGCATGGGCGCCCCCTGCCTTTGTCATCATGCCTGGCATGTGCCATGCACTCCAGGCTGGTCAGGTATGCTTGACCCTCACTCATTTCCTGCTCTTTCACCTGGTCGTCCTTACTTACCCACACCTGCCAAGTGCCAGATGCTGGAGTAAACACGCAGGACGCCGAGGTGACAAAAATGAAGCACTTCCTGCCCTCATGGAGTTTGCCCCGTGGGGGTGGGGCACTAACTCAAGGAGCAGTTAGAATCCAGCATGGTGAGTGTGCAAGAGAAGGTGCTTAGAGACCCAGTAGCACGCAGCTCCTTGCACGTGCTAACTTAAGAGAGTTTACCACTCTGTGAATTGTTAGCAAGTCAGTTAGAACGAAGAGCACATTATATGATGTCACGACTAAAGAATCGTGAGCTAAAAGGTAACATTTTGGAAGTATCCAAAACGCACTGCGGGAGGATTCGGTTTCAGTAAATAATAGTTGAAATGAAAGTGCCCGTAGCCCAAAGAGACACCTTTGCTTCAGGTGTCACGTCAGAACCTGTACAACCATCAGGAGGCTGCTCCCTAGGCGGCTGACACGCATGCTGTGCCCCAGTGACAGGGGCCCCGGGACAAGGGGCTGCAGACGTGGGAAGCAGCCTGGGTGTGTGGTGGATGCGGGTCAGGAGGTGGCCCAAGGCTGGGTGAGGGGCTTTGCATAAAGTGGGACGGGAGGGACAGGGAGAATTCTCCGGGCTCCGGCACCACCTTGGGGACAGCGCGGGCTCTGACAGTGACTGTTTGTTGACTGTGTTCTCCCACCTGAGACGGTGGAGGGACGACGTGTGTACTAACCCTTCAGTTTGCTGCCGTCAAAGACTCGGTCGGCCCAACAAGGCGGGGAAAGCCACTATGGTGAAAGGGATGTAGAACGCTCCTCACTCTCTGTGGAAAGTCCTCCTTCCATTGTGTGTCCCTTCAGAATTCTGGGCACTGACTACGGGAGCAAAGGGGACGATTGCCACACCAGAATGGGTCCTCCCCAGGAAGGGAGAGTCTCCTCGAGGTCACACTGACCGTGAGACTGAGACAGCAGAAATAGAGCGAGTGTATCTGTGCCCTCTTCTCCGTGAGCTCCGTTCCCTCCAGTTCCTGTGCCGCCTCCATCTTCTGGGAAGGGTGGCCACGTGCCCCCGTCTGCATCGGGACCCCGAGCCTTCGTGCCACCCCATCGGCATCTGGGCAGCAGCGTCCTGGGGGCTTCCTGCGATGTCTGAATGGAAAGCGTTCACTCAGGTCTGACTCAACCTCCTAGAAATGAAATGTGAAAGCGGGTGAGGCTACCGAGCTCTCTGCTCTCCGATGCAAATGTATGCAAATTTCTTCATATTAGAATCATTGTCTGGTTGTCATCCTCGCACGGGGCACATCAAAGCCATATGACCTGATTTTTGCACCTGCTGTTTAATTAAATTTACAAGGCAGACACACTCTCCGCTCCCGGTGATACACAAATCCGTTTTCACAGCCGCGGCTTCTGATTCACACGGTGGCTGGCGGCCGCGCTGCACCCCAGAGAGCTGCCCGGTGCTCTTTGTCAGCCTGAGGACGGAGGAGAGACAGGTGGCCGTCATTCGGGCAGACAAATGCACAGAAATATTCAAAGGCCTTTCCCTCTAACACCCGAGCCCCAGTTTCCATTGCAAAGGCTCAAGGGGGGTGTGAATCAGAGTATTTAGTGCCCGTGGGGGTAGCATTTTGCTTTTGTTGATTGTGCTTCATTTTCATGGAGGTGACAGAGCTCCATGCTTCCCTGCGGTCCAGTGTGTCCAGTGGCTGCACAGGGGAGGGGGGAGCGAGGAGCCCCGGCCACAGCCGGGCCGTGTGGTCCGAGGACAGGCGGACGGACGCCTGGGGCTGTCAGGAGCTGTGTCTGCCGACAGCGGCTTGTCCTGTCCAAACGACGTCTGCGAGGCCGCCCAGGGCTTCTGTAGACAAGCAGGGCTTGCTCTTCCCACCGCGAGCATCTCTCCGCGCTGGCGGAAGGCGATAGCAAAGCCCGCGTCTGCCTGTTTTGGGTTCGCTTGTCATTTGTTCTCGAGTGACAGGGCGTCCCCCGTTTCTTGTGAATGGGTGCCCACAGGCGGACTGGATTTCCCCGGGGGACGGCGGCTCAGGGAGAAACCCCGAGGGAAACGTATTCGGAGGGGAAGGCAGGAGAACAACACACACTTCTTTGTATTTTTCTGCTAAGTCCCCGAGCCCCAGGTCTCTAGTGGAAGGATAATGCCTTCTCAGTGACTGCAGAGAAAATAATTTAATGAAAATAATGCTTTGTTTGTTCTCGCCCATATGCTGTGAAATCTTGAAGGTCCTCAAAAAGCACAGTTTTTGTGAAATAGGGTCTTCTGATAAAGGGAGGTGAACCTCGGCCGGCCGGCCCCTAGGTGGCGCCACGCCTCCGCTGGAGCCGAGGACACGCGCGGGCCTGGGGCCAGGCGCACGAGTTCCAGCAGGAGCTGCAGCTGACTGTGAGCCATATGGGCCGAGTCCCGGGCCTGCCCAAGAATAACTTTGAAGAAATTTTGTTTTCTGGCAATACAGATGCGAACACACCACAGAACCTTTAAAAAGAATAAATATGAAGATGGTTGGAGCTTTCAGAATAATTTCACCTGCGCCCCCAGATTAAGATTGCATCCCCAAGAATAACAGGAGAGAAGCTCTGTGTTTCAGCTTTGTGTGTGTGTGTGTGGGGGGGTGAAACAATTTGGTGGCCACCATACTCTCAAGAAGTACTTGTCAGTTAGTTATTTACCGATATTTTATTATTTCATCCTCGAATGCAGAGCAAAGAGTGGATCCCTCTTACGTGAGCTGCTGTTCGATCAGTAAATACTACCGAAATGCGGGGGTCTGTGTAGGAAAAGTCAGTGCCCGAGCGGAGAATGCCCAGCAGCTTTGTTCTGCAGTATGAGACGCAGTGAGAGTGGCCGCCTCTGAGAACCAAATGCACCCCTTACAAGATGCTTCGTTCAGTCGGGCGGGGGGTGGGGAGGGGTGCCTCATCGCCCTGAAATAGATGGCAGAGTGTTCCTGAAAAACGGGATTCACAAGCTGTACATTTTCTCTAAAGGGCGAGGTGGGAGCGTTAAGGTAGGCAAGCCTTTCACCCGGGAACGCAGGTCTCGTTGAAGCAATGGCACTCACAGAGGACTTCGAACTGTGGCTTTGCTGGGGGATTGTTGGGTGTGGTCCCGGTGGAGGGCCCTCCGGCCAGTGTGCCTGCCTGGGAGCGGGCTGGCCTGCACAGAAAGGCAAGCGCAGCCCGGGAGGCGGCTACAAAAGAACCTTGACTCATCAATGCCGGGCCCCCTTGACTAACGCGATGCTCACGTGACAAGAAGGCGCTGGGGAGGGCTTAGGATGAAATGAGCTCTTACACACAGTTTTTCCTTGCCTTAAAAAAGGTGGAGAAGGGCAGCAAGGTTCGTTTCTATTTATCATTACAGCCGACATACCTCGTCCGAGTCGCCGCCCTGCAGATGTTCCCAACAGCTGGTCGGGCTGGGTCAGACCGTTCCTATCGCACCCACGGTAGCGTGCCTGCGGAGAAAACACATGGAAAAGTGACCTAGAAGGCAGAATCGAACAGTGAAGTGCATTATTTATCTTTCAGTATCTTTTCAAATGTCAAGGGAGGGGGAAACCAAAATGCCTGCTCTGGGTGGGGTTTGGTGGCAGTCCTTAGTTCCTGTTCACGGATGTGCACGTGTGTACAGGGATGTGTGTGCATGTGCACATTATTTATGTACAATGACAGTAGGCACACGCACAGTCTCCATGGCACTGAGGTAGGTGGGAAGGCCCGTCACCCTGATTCCCACAGCAGGGACGCGCTGGGCACGGCACCTTGGGCTGCCATACTCTGACCTCGAGCACAGAGAACGTGTCTTGCTCCATTTCACGTCTGCGTGCAGCACAGAGCCCGAACCGTCCTAGAGGGTCATTGCCTGCTCATCATCGCTGTCGACACTTCCGTCGTGTTGATACATTGTGTGTCGATCGATCAAAGAAATGGTGTGACTCCCAGGAGCAGACCACCGGGGCGGGTGTTGGGAGAGGAGCCGACGTGGAGACCGAGGTTCTTAGTTCTTATGGAGCCCACAGTGGCATCGCTCACGCAGGGGAAGAGCGACAAAGCAAACTGTCCTTAGCTTTTCCTGTCATCGACCCCTTCCTTTGCTCAATGATGGTGAAATGAACTCCAGAGTCACAGAGTCAGAGGACTCAGGACAGGCGGCTGTCCCAGGACGCGGCCCCGGGAGCATCGCACCACGTCACTCAACAGTCAGCGCCACCTGGGGTGGGGCCCTGCCACCAGCCCCTCCCACAGATGAGCATGGGGGTCCCTTTCAGTGCCCCCTCGCCTTTGATGCAGTGCAGTGGTGTTAACTCTGCTTCTCAGCTCCCGCACCGCTCAGCCTTCTTACGGGCCCACTGGCCCCCGCACGGGACCAGTCCCACCCCCACCATCGTCCCTGTGCAGGTCCAGCTACAGACCACCTCCCAGTCCCCAAGGGCCATGCGGTCTCACCCTGTCAGGTCATGCTCCCCCTTCAAATGAGCTCTCTCTGGGGAACATTTGTTCCCGTGTCACAGGCTGGGACTGAGCTAGGAAATTCTAGAAATTGTCCCTGGTCACAGCCTAGTGGGGGGCTGAGGGGGTCCCCAGTGCAGGTGATGAAGGCGCAGGGCCTATGCGGGGTCTGCGGAAAGGCTTGTCAATGCTAGCCACAGGTTGAGCTGTGGAGGCGGACGTGGATTCTGGGGGGCCAAGAACAGGGAGGGGCCCACATCGCCCACGTGACCGTGTCAGAGTTTTCCGTTGCTCTGAGTAGAAGGGAACCTTCCTGCTGGCCCACCTTGCTGATTTCCCAGAAGTCGTTGTGTAGACTGGTTACATGATTGAACAAATACAAACACCGGCTATTTTAACCTGCATCCGACACATTCAGCAGGCGCAGCACCTCTCATCAAAGCAAGTTTTGAGTTCAAGGGTTCGTCACCACGAGTCCTGTCCGTGGGCTGAGCAGACTGTGGCCTGGCCAGGGTGCCACGGAGCACACTGCCCATGTGACCCAGACAAACTTCGCTTTTGGAAAGGCTTTTTAAAAATAGAAATAAAAAATAAAACGATCGCCTGAATCACGTCTCCAGATCAGCCCTAATGCTGAGGGCTATGGAAAACCAGAATTCTCCTCCTATCGTGTGCCTTGGAATGTTCCTCTTGCTCAAAACAACCGGGGGAACTTAGTGCATTTCCCTGTCACTATTTTGTCTCTACAGAACGCTCTCCTTCCCCTGCTCTCCCCCTAACCTGCTCTCCCCAGTGAACTCTTTACGGAGAAAATTGGTCCCACTTTCAAGTATGGAAAGCAAACAGCAGATGAACTTGGCTTTGCGGTCTGAGTGTGGCCCCTCCTGATTTCAGCCATTCCCTCCCTTCTGCCTTGTGCCAGGCATCTCGTCTGCGGCAAACTGGGGAGGCCGAGGCCACAGATCTTAAATCCCACTCCCCCACCCCACCCCTGCTGACTCCAAGTTGTCCCTGGGAGCTGGGAGACGCCAGCAGAGCCTAGGCCAGGCGGTGCTTGCTGGCCAAGGCCCAGAGCACTCAGAGGCCCCTGGTCTGGCCCATCATCCCTCTCTGCTGGCTGTCGCTAAGGATCTCACTCTGGAAAGGTGTAAATGTGCCAGCCGGTCAGAGGAAACCACACGTCTCTGTGTCCACGTAGCGGCAGTATTCTCTGAGCAGAGAGAGGACCTCCTGCCAGCGCGTCCTTGTGGGTCCCTGGCCACCTGCGTTTGGACAGACACTCGGGTCCCTCTCCTGCCGAGCCCGGGCTGCAACCCTCTGAACTCTGCCAGCTCCCGGTTCCTCAGGGTGCCACTTCCTGGGTGCTCTGGTGGCAGCGGCTCCTTCCCCTTGTTTCCCCCAGTTCAGCCCCAAGCCTTGCTGTGGCTGCAATGTCCTCCTGCGGATCAGGAGAGCGAGGCCCGCTGCAAACCTGGACGGCGTGCATGAGGAAGCCGCCCCACTTCTTCCTCAGAGGAGCAGCTCTGGGAGACTCGGGGAGACCGCGGCGCTGGGGCTCGGCGGTGGAGCAGGGGGCTGGCTCCAGGGGTCAGTCCGTCTCTAGTTCCAGGTATCAGGACAGCATCCGAAATGGTTGGGTTAGTTCAGGGTCATTTGTTGATGAGGCAGGCTCTGGGGTGACAGAGAAATTGCGAGAATGTGACATGTGACTTATAGTCAGTGTCGGGAGCCGTTATTCCTGATCAACCCTCACCCAGAGCCATCTCCAGCCTCCAGGAGGTGTCGGGTGGGGCGGCAGGGCCTGAACCCCAGCTTGCCTGCCTTTGACCCAAGCCCTTGTGGTGACCCGCTGCAGGTGTGGCGTCAGAAGGTGTTTGTGGACTTGGGCGGAAGAGGGCAGGCGTAAGACGTGATGGTGCATTCAGCCTCCAGACGACGTTCTGAAGCAAGCCCCCGCGGTGGGCCAAATACACACTCGTGCGTGGGGTTTACAAAGAACTGCAATTCAGCTTCACCTCAGAGAACGCTGCTGCCCTGTGCACAGAGAGCTGGGGCCGTGTAGGGTGGGGCTGCAGCCGCAGAGCGGGGGCCCAGACCACTGCTCAGAGTTCCGCGGAGGGGGGGCGGGTGGGACAAGTCCAAGGGCAGTGTTTGCCTAGAGACAGGGACAGGTTCCTAGCAGCGGAGCTGGGGCCCTCTGCTCTGCCTCCCAAATCCTTGCAGCCAAGAGAGGGTGGCCAGGGCCTCAGCCGTAGCTGCTCTCTCCAGAGCTGCCTCGTTTTCAAGTGCAAGCGCTTGAAGATTCAGCTAATGAGCTTTCCTGCCGTGGACGGTGGGGGGCCAGTGTCTCTGCCCTGGCCCCCAGCCCGAGTTATTTTTCTTTCAAGTCAGGAGACAGTCTGAACCACATCAGGTGGAGGCCTGGGCGCCGCGCGCAGCCTCATACTGGAGAACATCTTTGCCTCGGGTGACAGATGGCCCATCACACCATATCCCCAGACCTCTGGCCCCAGAGATGCTGCACATACGACACCCTCACTGCCGGCACTCTGTCATCCCATCCCATGCCTGTGGGACGGGACTCACGCCAGGGCAGCTCCGGAGCTACAGTGCAGGAGCAAAGAGCACAGAGAGGGCTCCCGGGCCACCCATTTTCTCTCCCGCCCCGCCGAGACTCTGGGCAGCGCTTCTCAGCAGGCACTGCCGTGTTCCGCATCCACACTTGATCTTGACGTGGTTTCCGTTGACTCAAGTCCTGGCGAGCTTTGTGTTGACTTGAAATCTCAGCAAAGCACGACTCTGTTTTTGCTGAGTGTGGCTGAATGTGAAGGAGGTGTGTTTGTCGGTGCGTGGAGGTTTGGGAGGGAAACGATCCCTGTGTTTGGGTGATTCTGTGTGTCAGGTTTGGATCCACTCTTCTGTTGTTGATTGTGCTTTGTTCATTTTTATTTTTCGCTTTGTTATGCTCCTTGTAACACAGCAGTTGAGAGCGGTGTCAATTTTAAGGCTCCAGAATCCTGTCACTAGTGGAGACTCACAGAAAAGAATTCAAGTTGTTGGCTGGGGAAGTCGTCACAGTGTGAGAAAACCACTGAAGGACGCACGGAGCTTCCTCTTTCCCCTCCTTAGTGACAGAAGTCCCAAGTCTAGTGCATTCCAGTTAAAACACCTTCTTTCCCAGACTGTCTCACAGCCCGGAGTGCCTCATGACAAAGTCCTGACTGGTGGGACATAAACGTGTGTCTGTGACTTTGGGGCTATGCCTGAGGATGGAGGGAAAGCCCTTTTCTCCTTCGTCTGTCCTGTCCCCGGATGGGAAGGAGCTGCCTGGGCCACCAGGCCATGGGACTCTTTGTTCTTATTGCAATGCTGTCCTCGGAACTTCTCGGTGAGATTTCATTCATCTGCCCCGACTTTGTCTTGCTCCGTGGTGTCATCAATGTGGTGTGAAAGGGAAATGGTCAGTGGAGAGAATTCCAGTCAATCCGTTAAGAAAACCAGTCCCAAAAGCTGCAGAATTCAAGGTCTTATCACGCCTCTGTCCCTCGTTAGACGAACCTTGCCTGGGGCCACCATCTGAAAACTGTGGGTAATTTTTCCTCCACCTAGTCTGCGTTCTTGAGCATTGATTTAAAACACAGAGCCTCCAAACATCCTCTCTAGGAAGGGCAGACTCTCATGTCTGTGGTGAGGGCTGGCCGAAATCTGGTCCACTGGTGTGGATCAGGAGGTTCCCATGGACACATGCCAGGGGCCGTTCGCCACACTCTCCTGGCAACCTTAGCCTGCACCTTAGCCAGCCTGGATGCCTGTCTCCACTGTGCATCTCTGTCACCCAAATGTCTGCCCCTGTCATAAAATGGCACAATGTCTTCAATTATAATTGTGCTATGGATAATTTGGTGAACCTTCAATGTGACCCAATTGTCCATTTTGCTTCAGAGCAAAAAGACAGACTCATTCCTGTTGTTTGATGACCTGTCTTTATCAGTTGGTGTGAGAATTATCCTGAAAGGAATTTGGGCTCAAAAATAGCTTCACTGAAGGGTGCCGTGAGGGAGAATTTAGCTCCCCACTTCCAGCTTTTCTTTTAAAATCAGAGAAGAATTGTCATTAACTATGGAGGGCTGGAGTCACTGCTTCTTCTAAATACCCAGTGCTCAAATTTTAATAATAAATGATACCCCTGGGCCCTCCCTTTCCCTCAGTCAATGAAGGGCCCACGCACAGGTGTCTCCACCAGCCTTGTGTTCCCCTACTTCCAGCTGACAGTGGTCACCTGGGCCTCTCTGATGGAGGACAGGTTTTGCCCTCCCATGATGCCCACCATCCATCTTAACTGGAAAGCTTCGTTGGCAAATAGAATTGTTAGTATAAATGTTCCTTGTAAGATCTCTTCCCCAACTCTCCTGAGTTTCCCTCTATTTATACTCAAATAAGAACCAACACAGATACAGACTGACTGGTATTCTTTTGCTTAAGTTAGACGCGGGCTTGAATGGGATAGCAGCAAGGCCATAGAACCCGAGATGATGTTCAATCTATAAAGCAGGAATAATAATAGTCCGATTGAATAAGATTCCCGTAAAAAGAACTTAGAACTGTGCATGTCATCCAGCAATTCATCATCATCACATCACCACCTTCATCACCATCAGCATGAACCTCATCATCATCATCATCAGCAGCAGCAGCATCAACATCATCACCACATGAGGATGAAGGAAGTGTCGACTGTGAACCTGCTGTGTGGTCGGAAAGCCCCGTGCTAATGGGACTGGTGCCATCCAATTCCGTCACAGGCAAATACTCACCCCTACACTGAATGACGCCATTTGTCTTTCCAAATCAGGCACTGAAACCCTCCCTATTGAGCTGTGGAAACTGCTCATGTCACGTGTGTCTTATTTGCAGAGAGCAAGCAGACAGGGAGAGATGCATAAAAAACCTCCTCGGTTATCATTGTTTGGAACAAACACTTCAATTTCTCTTTAAAATGTGTCTCTGTTAGAAAGTCACAAATCTGGTTCACCTAGTGAATTCAAAATTAGAAAACAAAACTTGTCAGAAAAACATGTCCCTAACTTGCTCAAAGGAGTAAAGAAATATTCGGGTGTCTGTCAATGAGGAATCCCTCATTTTTAGCCATCAGGAGAATGCTGTTCTTGTTTTTTGCTTTGCTAACCAAGCCACTAGATGAACTGCATCATCCTCTCTGCTTCTGCCTCTGTAAGCCCAGGAGAATGGACACGAATACCTGCAAGGCTTTAGCCAGTTCCATTGTTACACGATCCTATGGTTCCGTGGAACGTGCTCACAGTGTGTAGCCTCCAGTGGGATCACACGTGTCCTGGTGCCACAGTAACCCAGGGGCACTTCCCCACAGTTCCATCAGAGAGTGTGCGAACAATGCCCAGCCAATAGAGCTGGGGATCGACCCAACAGGGGGCTTTTATTAAGATGATTCTATTATAGATCCTGCATTTAAAGCTACAGATACATTAAAAATAAAATCAGGGGAGTGGAAAGGCAACCCCTCTAGAAAACCAATGGACTATGAAGGCGAGGATGAAATGCCATTACCACCTGGAATAAATTCTGCCATATCTATCACAACTTCATCTGCGGTGTCAGGGTTGGGAAGCAAAGAAGAACCCTTTTAAAATAAAAGTAAGCCATCTGTGGCCAAATTCTCCATGCTCCTGACCCTTCCCAGCCCCAGACCTGCCCCTGAGACACTGACAGAAGAACTGCAGCTCCTCTGTCCGAGCCGGAATGACCGACCAGAGCACACCTCCGGGCACCTGCTGCCTGGAGTGGCGTGGAAGGCCCATCATTGAAGAGCAGCAAAAACATACATTATGCCTTTGCTGATCCCAAATATGTGTACCTTTAATGTCTGTGTTCAGTCTATGCACCAGCCTGCCAGGGAAGAAAATCGAATTGCATACTGTCCACAGAAACCTCAAAAAGGACTGGCTCCTGACTAGAGAGAGAAAACAGAAAGCAGGTGGTCTTGGGACAGGAACCACAAAGAGGCGCGGTTGTGAGCCGCTGAGGATTTGTCACTGCAGTGCTGTTCTCAGGGAAACAAAACACATCAATATATATTTTAATGAAAGTAGGAAGTTCTCCAGCAAATTCCACAAAGTTCTTAGTCAGCACCTTTAAAAATAATCTTCTATTTTATCTCTGTTGAAACCAAACACAAAGCGATTTAGTTGCCTGGCAGTTGATGATTTGTGAAGCCGTGTAAATCAACCATTCAAGGGGAATTGCCTCACGTGGCAACCTATTTGGATTTGGTAAAGCAAGTTAGGCTTTGGGAAGAAATTCATTAGCTCCAGGAGAAACTAAAATCTGTGGATGAACGAAACATTAATGTGGGTCGCGGAGCTCTGCTCCTGGAACGAAGCACTGGAAGGCTGCTGTGTTACTGTGATTCTTGGAAGACACACTTTTCTTCCAGAATGTTCCGATGGGAGAGTGTGGGGCACAGAGCAGGTAGTGAGCTCAGCTGACCCAGGTCATGGCTCTGCCGAACACGGACCATGAAACGAGAAGGGTGAGGAATTGACAACAAATGAATTAAGGGGTTTCCTGCAGGGCTCGATCATGGAGTTTTAGACGGTGAGGAGGGAAGGACACCAAGCCAAAGGGCCGAGGGAGGCTGGGAAGATGACAGGGTCAGCGGACTGGTCACGCGGGGATGAAGACTGTCGGTGTTGAGACACTAGAGGACATGAGCTGGGAAGGTGAGAGGCAGTGGCAAGGAGTGGGAGCCCGGAAACGGAGCTATGAGGCAGGTGTGCTGTTAGGAATAGCGTGTTCTTGGGTGTAACTACAGGGATGGGTGGGTGGGTGGGAGGATCATTGAGTTACAGGGGGTCTAGGAACTGACTTGCCAGGGTTTGACAGAGTCATCTCCAAATCACCAAAAATTGAGGTAAAGGTATCGTGGGAGACAGTGGTAGTGGATCAGGAGCCAAAATCTTCAAGGAATGAAGCATATCCAGCCTACGAATTGGATCCCGTTTTTTGAAGTGTGCAACAAATGCTCCTTATTACTCCTTTCTTTTGAAACTGAGTATATTTCAGTTTTATTTTTTACTTTTTTCATTACAGTTTACGTTCAATATATCAGGTGTTAGGCATCGTGGCTAGACAATCATATACTTGATGCTATTTCTTAAATCTGCCTTGTTGTCCCTCTCACCTACTTCCTGACTTGGGCACCTCCATCCCAAAATGCTGTGTGTAGCTGCCTCCTACCTGGATTGGTCTTGATGCACCCAGATGCTCCCTTCCTAAGTCCCCTCCTCCCGGAGCCATCAGAGGGGCTGACCTCACGTGCAGCTCTGATCTGCAGGTCATCCTACTGTTGGGTCACCCATTAATGATGCCCACACCTGTGGGAGGTGTGCCAGCTCCTCAGCCTGGAAAGGGAGGTCTTCCGGGACCTGCAGGTGCCCTGTCTTCTCATCTTCCTCTCTGGGACTTCGCCTTTTAGCAGCAGAGAGCCACTCGTGCGTTTCTGCCGCTCACATGTTCTCAGCGACAGGATCTCGCCCTTCCTCCCGTGGGCCTGCCCCTCCTCCCCCATCGCTGTGCTCAAGCCTCTGCAGCCACAGTCAGCTCACCCTCTACGCCCCACTCAAGAACCCCGTTTTCTAGGAGGCTCTCGGGGCTTGAGTGCTTGACACACTGGACCGTGGGTGCCGTTTTTTGACTAAGCGGGGAAGATTTGTAGAATGGAGGGAAAGTTGAATAACTGACCTTTATTCAGCTTGGGGGGAATTCAGATCCTATAGCAAGTAAGGCCCTTAAACCACATATCACTTTTGTGTGTGTTCTATTGGAAAGCAAGGGGAGGACTAAAGGGTCAAATAGCCTGTTACAGCGCTCTCCTTAGTCGGGAACAAGCCAGCAGTGCGAGGCCTGAACGTTCAAACAGGTCACCTGCCTGCTCAGGGCCACTCGAGTGTCCACATGGCACCAGGTCCCGCCCCGTCGCAGGGTCTGGGCAGGCGCTGCCTCTCCGCAGCGAGATAAGGAGTTCGCCCCAGAACTCCATCAGCCACACGCCTGGTTCAGCTGAGATGGTTTTGTCACCGGATTTCTCTGGCGCTTCTCCATGTGCCCTTTTGTAACCTTAGCACAAACTCCTTATCTTGCCATTTTGAATCGCATTTGCCACGTTTTTCCTATCATCAGTGGGGACACTGAGGCACAGTGCGAGTAAAGCGACTTGCCTAAGTCACATACACAGCAATTTACTGCTTAAATCGATGACTCTGGGCTCCCACCCCCATGCTTTCTAGGACTCCATGCTTGCCCTGGAGCTGTGTTTTAGATCCATCCTTGGTTTTAATCATTTGGCTTTTCGCTTTCTTTTCAAAAACGGAGTTCATTCCTCATCCATGGTATTCTTCAGGTGTATCTTTCCCAGAGAGGTTTTTTACCTCCTTCCTGGTGGAGAGACATCAGCCTGTGTTGTAGTATTATTATTTAAATGTTTATAGTCTGCCATTTTCCGCACACCAAGTCCCCAGCAGCCTGGAGTCAGACGGCCCCACACAGGCAGCGTCTGCTCCATCTGGTTCGCGCCTTGCTGCCGGCAGGCCCCTGTACGGTGTGGCAGCTGATGGTCCATCTGGTCTCAGGTGTAGCCCCAGGTAGAGCAGATTGCAGCCTGCCAGTCTGCGGGCCCGGAGGCACGATCGCTGCCAGGAGGCACACATCAGAGTGAGGTGGCCACCGCTGTGCCAGAATCTGAGGGCAGAAGGTGTTCTTGGCCTCCGGCATGGTCTGGCCTTCCAGGACCGGTTGGGGACCAAGAAGCCATACTGAATTGCAAATGTCAGTGCTAAAGCCACATCCAGAAAACTTACTCCTCTCTGTACCTGCTCTCAGCTCCAATGAGTCAGGTGAAGGATTCGAATGGATTGGCCAGGATGCTAGAAAGTCTAGGTGAGCAGAAGTGATGGGTCCACATCTCAGTGGGATATCGTGAATTCAGTTTTCTCTTCGAATGCGGCCTTTTGTTTGAGGTGCGTGTTCTTTGCCTTCGTGTCTAAGAAGATAGTATTCCTAAAGGAAATGCAGGAATTTAGAGCTCTCTAATTTTAGTCTGGGCTTATTAATAAAATGTACACATCATATGAGTTGTGCTCATTAATCCTTGAAAGAAAAGAATTCCATCTGCATGGTAAACTTTTGGGTCAGCGGCAGTGAAGGGTACAGAAAGACACATGTCACGTGATTTTTCAGATGAGCTGGACGCTCCCTGCCTGTCCCTCAGGAGCCTCTGGCTCTCCCGCTGCTCAGTTCTGCTGAAGATGCCACGTTGGGCTTCTGGTCGGTGAGATCTCTTACTGGGGACGCTAAACAGTGTCTGAGTTTGCCGCGACATATAAATCTCTGAGTTGTCTAAAGTTGTTTTAAAAAGTCATCCATGAGCCTAAGGACAACTTCATAATGAAGCTTCCAAGGGCACTCAAGAAATTGCATTATAGTTTTGGTGTGAAATTGGCTATTCTGTTTTAGAATACTTTAGAATTTGGAGGAATTCCTCAAGGCAAAGAACATACTCATGCATACCTGCTTGTGAGCCTCGAAAAATGGACAAATCAGAGAAGTTTAGAGAGCCTCATATATGTATCACAAGTACATTGAAGAGTATATTTTATTCCCTCACACCCGTGAACTTCTGTAGTTTCGTGGGGACAGACCCATTTGCGTTGTGAAAGCACAGCCCAAACTTGACCAGTAGCCAATACCCGGGGCTCTTAGAGGAACGTTTGAATTGCTTTCCCTTCCTATGCCCCTCAGTGGACAGAGAAGGGTACATTAAACCACCCAAATATTTAGTGGAGACATAACAGGAGGGTTGAACTCAGGGAACAAGGGTCAGAAGCGACACGGTGAGAACATTTTGCCAGGGATGTGCCTTACTGGAGAGTGGGTGTACTCTTCGTGGTCACAAACGGCGCAGAACCCTGAGTTGTAGTCACAAACAAACAAGCCACACGAGAGAGAATTGTACAAAAATAGAACAGTCACCGTTTTTATAATGACCTCTCAAACAACAGATGGGGAAACGCGCTCAGAGATGACACTTGGCTTGTCTGCACGACCGGCAAGCAGGGCAGCGGGACGTGAAGCCAGGTCCGCCTCTTACACCTGAGGTCTCTGCCGCCACGCACACGACCTGTCTCCCCTGCCAGAGACGGACAGAGCTAACCTGTCCATGTCACGAAGGGAGGAAGGACCCTGGTGGGCCATCAGGGCACCCCGATGAGCGCGGATGCCTGAGCCCGCTGGTTGGACGCAAGCCACCTGCAAAGGGAGACGTCTTTACAGATTACTGAAGTAGAACTAAAAAAATGTAGCACTTGGGTTGTGAAGCTAATTTTTAAAATGCATATCCTACTAATATTTTATAATATTATAGCATAAATATAATCATGCTATTATATTTATGCATATATTTATAAATATAAATATATTGTTATAAATATAACTAAAACTATTGGGTGTGACTGTGCCTCTCCGTCACTCTGCCCATGACTAGGCACTGAGGACCGCAGGTGTCCGTGTGGAGCATGCAAGTCCTGGACGAGGCACCTGGAGACTCTGGTTGTGGAAGTGGACACAGCCTGTTTTGTGAGCAGGACATGTTTATGGGTCAAAGTGAACTTTCCGTGTGAAGTGGTCAGACCCTGGGTCCCCAGCCCCTCCAGTGCACTGGAAGCTGGTCACTCTGGATGCTCCATTTCTTTGTGTCTCTGGTGCTCTTTGGTCTCTGTTCTGAAAGTCCGGGGAAGGGTGACTCACACTCCTGCACAGGTGCCACCTCGTGTCCCCTCCCCCGCACGCTGCTCAGAGGGGAAGTGCTCCTTCTCTGCAGGCCCCGAAGGTGAGACACAGCAGCAGAGGTCTGGCGACACCTGCAGAACCGAGGACGAGGCAGACAAGGGGGTAGGGGCAAAGCAACACACCTGCAACGTCAAGAGTGAGTGCCAGTGTGAACCTCGGGCCTGAGATGACCGTGACCTGCCCGGTCACCCAAGTTCATCAGTTCTCACAATCGCCCCTTCCGGTGGGGACTGCTGACCGACAATGGGAAGGCTGTGTGTCTGTGGGGGCGGGGCATGTGTGGGGCGTCCCGGTACCTTCCCCTCAATTTTACTGTGCACCTAAAACTGCTGTAAGGTGTTGTCTTCCGTCAAGACCCACTCAGGAGTCATTGTAGAGTCGCGGCTTCTGAATCTGTTGGGAGGAGGGACTGGGCTGAACAGCAGTTTGGTAGTTCTGCCGATATTACTGAGGTTAAATGGGAACTAAGATGGGATGGGAATAAAGAAGGAAAAGTACGAAGATTAAACATAAGACTGGAGTCCTGGGTAAGGAGTTTCCTGGCGTATAAAAGAACACGGAAGACGCCTGAGGGTTGGCCTTCAACGAGCTATTTCAAAATGGGTTGGATAACTCATTTTAAATGTCAACTTGCCAGTCTGGTCAGGTGGGCATTAGACAGCTTATTCTGTTCAAAGTATCTCGCAACGTGGTATGAGGTCATCTCAGACACTGGACGCATTCAGATGAGACCCTCCTGTTGTCCCGGCAGTCGCTGGCCTGCGAGGTCACCGTGACCAAGCCTGCAGGCAGTCAGGATTCTGCCCGGCATTGCTTCTCCTGCTTCCCTGCGTTCGACAGCGAGGAACTCTGGTTCGAGCCCTGCGGCCCACCAGGTACTTGTGAACCTTCATTCTTCCCCTGCTGCATCCAGCCCCAGCGATGGGGCGCTTGCCCTCTGTCCAGCCGTCATCTCCGATTTCATCAATAGCCTCAGATGGACTCTTTTTCACACTGGGGCTTAGCTACATATATTTCCTGTCTTCTCACACTTCCCCAAGTATCGGTACCTTCCCCGTGGGCCCTCCTCACCCAGAATCCAGCATGATATTTTCAATATTCATAGTACAGCCCACTCTGCTATGAAAATAGCCCTTACAATACCCAAAATATAGCATCTGCTTCCCAAGAAACACGTGCGTTTGAAAACCATCCAAAAATGCATTTGCCCTTCATTTCTGCTGCCGGTGTTCACACAGTGGGTATTCTAGCCCACTTATTGTGGGGTGTCCTCATTTAGGGAGGCATGGGAGACACCCTTCACTCAGAGTCGCTCCTGGAGGGCCCGCTGCTTTGCAATTCTGCACTGTCGTGCAGGCCCGCCATGGCTAAGGCTCCGTCGGCTTTGACGCACTGTGAACAGCAGAGAAGCTGGCTGTTTGGGGAGCTGGTGCAGCCGCTCCGCCCCTCGAACACAGGGTCCTGACCGGCCCCAGCAGTGTTAGCCGAGCTTTGTGGACAGGGACGGGGAGGCGATCCTATGTGCGGAGTGCACAGGAAGAGGCTGCAGCCTGGGGTCTGGGCTCGTGGCCCCAGGTAACGTTGGCTGCAGCGGGAGTCCTCAGCAAGGACAGAGAGTGGCATCTCTTCTCATACGTGTTGGAGAGCAGCGCCGTGGTGACTGGATATGAAGGGAAAACTCTGGACTGGGAACAGAGAGGAGACAGAGAGGAGGGGCTCATAGGAAAAGCGAGGCCTGAAGAGAGGGACACACAGGGGCTCCATCCTTTCGGAAACCACCTCCAGGCTCAGGAGGAAGAATCTCCTTTTCCCCGGGCAGGCACCCAGGGACCTTCGTGAACAGAGGTGTGGCATTGCAGGTCACGTTATGGCTTGCTCGTGCCTTGCCTGACTTCCTCGTCAAGGCTCTGGTTCTCAGATAGAGGAGAGAAATTACCCACTTACCATCCAAGACAAGGCGTTTCTCTGGGGGGACCGTCCTGTCTCCCAGAGCACACCTGCGTCCCCTGCCTGGTGTGGGTCACCCTCTGTTCACCCTGGCATCCAGTCCAGGCGGGCACAGCTGTGTACCACGTGGGTGCTGGGGGTGTCGCGGGGACTTCAACACGGAAGTTCTGAATGGAGAGCTCTCTCCTGGAGATGTGTGGTTCAGGTTGCCCACGTGAAGGAGAGTCCGGACACGGGACAGGACCCAAGGTCATGGGAGTGGAGCCCATGCGAGATGCGCACTGCAACGCAGGAAAACCCAGAGTGCACAGGGCATGTTCTAGAAGTCCCCGCTGGAATGGCAGAGGCAGCCCCAAGCTCCTCCTAGCAAGAGCCACAGGTGGAACGAGACCTGGAAAAGAAGATGTATTCATGCGTCAAATATTATTCTCATAACCGAGGCAAAGTTAACAACCCAATGTAAGGCACTCGAGAAGAGAATACTGAAAATGAATCTTGAAATGAGATGAGGTTTTTCACTAAGTACCTTTATGACTCCCTCAAGCTCTTCCTCAAGATTTCCTGAGGGGACCTAAGCACACACCGGAACAGCAGGGATCACTTCTACCTTTTACTGCATGCTGAGCCCAGGAGCCCGGGAGGCCTGTGGCCACGTGTACATAGCTCCACCAGGGCTAGCTGTCCCCGCCACACATGTGGGCACGCACACACGTGCCTTCACCTGGCATGGCGCCTGGCCCCAAACAGGTGCTCGGTAAACTTTTAAAGGGAGGGAATTACTCATTCAACAAGTGTTGTGGAGCAGTTTCCCTGGGAGATCACCATGCTGGTGTCTGCACATTAAGGTGAGACATTCGCCTTCAAGGGAAGGAGGGGCGTTTCCTGTTTGTACATTTCAGCACCCTGTGAGGGGCAAATAGCAGGAGGGGGTCCCCAAGGGACAGGTAGCTAAGCCTGCTCAGAAAGACCAGAGAGTCTGCACAGGTGAAGCCCCCTTGTTACATTCTAGCTCCTACAACCGAAAATTTTCAGGTAGACCAGGGGCCAACATCATCCAATTGTGGACTCAGATGCAGCACATCCCCCGCTGTACCCTAAGGGCCAGCAGATGGCTTCTGCTCTGTGTTAACCTCAGCTCCTGCAGGTCAGGGACCGTGTGGCCTCCAGCCAGCTCCTCTGCCCCAGGACGGATGGCAGTGCCCGGCAAACAGCTGGCACTCAGCGAATGCTCGTTGGAATAGGCAGCAACCAGGGAATGGCCCCGAAGAGACTGTCAAGTTCCTCTTAGCTCATTTTAAATACCTGGCATTTCACCCAATCTCCCCACATATGGCTTATCTACAGTTGGGGGTAAAAAATCAGAAAAGTGTGCTTAAGTTACTTAAATTTCCAAGAAGAGAACAGATGGTGATTTGAAATAGTTATGGGAGGAAATTAATGGGAAAGAAGACAATGGCAAGAAAAATCAGTGCTTTCTCTGTGGGCATAAATCGGGTGAGGTCCTCGGGGGGGGCCACTCCGCTCGGGACCCACCCTCCTGCTGCAGGCAGCCCACAAGCTACATCCGAGGGCTCTGTGACACTCAGTGACATTCACGCCAACTGGCAAAGAGACTGTGACAAGCAGGCCTATTTTAAGTGGCAGTTGAGTTGAATTCATGTCAAGAAAAGTAAAAGGTTGGGGGTAAGAGAAGGAGAGAGAGAAGCTTTTAGGGGGGCTGTGCGGTGGAGAGCCCCAGCAGAATGTCCTGGGCAGCCCATGGCTCCTTGCCGGGAACTGCCAGGGCAGGAGGGGGACACGCTCCGTCCAGGAGCTGCTGGGAGGCACACTCTGCTCTTCCAGGGGCTGGTCCACAGTCTCACATTCTGCACAAGGTTTCTTTGAAAGTGGGCGGGGCCAGAGAGCAGGGGTGTTCGGTGGTCCTGGGGTGCTGTGAGGCCTCAGACGTGCCCCGAGCAACGTGGCAACCCTCAGCCCACGACCACTTCACACACTGGACAGGGACAGTCATTGCCCCACAGCTGCGTGTGCATGTGTGTGCACAGAGCTGTGTGTGCACCACGTCGGTGTGTGTTTGCAGGGCAGAGGAGTGGGGAGGGCAGAGGTGAGGCTCCATGGAAATGTCTGAGCACAGCCCTCGGCAGGCACTTGTGTTCCCTAGTCTGGAGAAATCCCAGGAGTTCAGGTGAGGAAACAGTAAACAAAAACGACACGTAAAAGTTAAATTTGTGTGTAATAGGTTTGAGAGATATGTCAGAAAAAAATACTTAACCCTGTCCTCGGCTTCATACCAACCACATTAGATGGTTTTGAAATTTTTTCAAACGCCCTCACAACATGGGAACTTCAGAACAGCAAGCGGGGTGATGCACCAGGGTCATCCCCAGCCTTCTCTCCATTCCAGCTGGCTCAGCAGGCACAGGGACCCTCCTGGGAAAGCCTTGGTGTGCAGGAGAGTGAGCAGGACAGAAGCTGAGGCACGTGGCAAGGGGTCCCTCTCAGGGACGTCAGGCTGTCTCGGTTTCCCATCGGTTTCCAGAGTGGCCTGAGCCCCGCTCTAAGCCTGGGGTTCAGCCTAGGGGGAACAGGCTGACTGGGCACGATGGTGAGTACTGGACAGACGTCATTTCTGGGCGTGTCTGTGCCAGGGTCACACCAGCAGCATGAGAAGCAGTAGACCAAGTCAAGAGGGTGGTCCTCTTCAGTGCAGGTGAGCACCACGCCTTCTGCCAAGGACCCAGACAGAACGAGAAAAGGAAGGAGGGTGGCTCCTCTGACTGAGCCAAGACATGGGTCTCCTCCGGTCCTCAGACACCTCGGGAGCCCAAGACTCAGCCCAGGACTTACACCAGCGGCGCCCCTGGTTCTCAGGCCGTAGGACAGACTGAATCACACCTGCTCCCCCTGGGTCACTAGCCACAGACCCGGTCACCGGGTCCCAGGGCACAGATCATGGGACTTTTTAGCCTCTAACTGTGTCACCCAATTCCTACAATGAATCTTGTTCTATATATCTGTATCAATATATCGCTATCTATAATGTCTACAATGGCTATTATATCCATTCTACCTGCACCTGCACCGCCATCCCCCTCTCTATCTCATTCGTCTGTATATCACACTGGTCCCGTTTCCCAGCAGGCAAAGCCAGGGTGGCCGTCGCCTCCCTGACCCAGCCTCGGGCTGCCTCCTTTGACCCTCTCCAGCTGCCTGTGCTCCTTGGCTTCCAAGATCCCTGGTTCTTCATGTTTGTTTGAGGAGAGTCATCGTTAATAAAGGAAAACAGCACCACTGTATTTCACAGCACGCGTGAGCGCCACATAGTGCTCAGCCCCGAAGCCCCGAAGTCCCTGAGAGCAGGACTGAGACCTCCCAAGGGATACTTTATGTGCTGCAAGTGTCCCCTCAGCTTCATTTCCTCTGAATGTTCTCACCAGTGTTTTGTTTCTCTCCAGCTCCCCAGGAGAGGAAGGGGCAGGGGGACCTGGGGGGGGGGTGGTCAGGAGCAGGCACTTCATAGGAGGGAGGGTGGCCTGTCTGTTGCTCCTCTGCGTCTGTTTGGACCGGGTATTCGCAATACCCCTCCTGGCCAGCAGAGAGGACATCTACATTCTGCTTCAGAGGGGACACACGGGGACCAGGCCCCCCCATACCTTCTCACAGCTTAGGAAGACGGTTACATTATTCAAGGAAAGGAGCCCCTCCGAGATCATCAAGACTTAATACCCACCTCTTCATGTTTGCATTGAGAATGAACCCAAATGTGGAGGTAACCCACAAGGCTGAAGGCATCTCCTTGTTATTGATTTTTTAAGCGTGTTCACTGCTCAGCTCCTAAATCCATTACAGAGAGCAAATACATATTTAAATATTTATTATTATCCGAGACTGTGGTCATACACTTCCTTATCCACCCACTCCCATCTGCTCCATGATTGACGGAACAGATGGGAGTCGCACCCAGTTCTAAAAGCCAGAAGACAGGGCTCTGCACATTCGCCGAAGGGAACCGGGGAGCCGAGGCGGAGAGAGTGCATGTCTTCCCGTCGCCTCTCTTAGGCCTCCCTCCTGAGCGAGCATAGAGGTTAATGCCATGCCAAAGAACACCTCAGGAGAGCAGAGACGATTGGGTTATTACACCTTCCCCGGTCTCTGCTTCGTTCGGCAGCATTGTCCTCCCAACTGGAAACCCCGTGGCTACCCCAGATCCCCTGCCTCCCTCCATCCGCTGTGGGAACTCGCTCATCCAGTTCTGAGCACTTCCGAGTCTGCAGCGTGGCCTGAATGTGCCCCTCACCATCTCGGCTGCCAGAGCTCCAGCTCTCTCTCCGCCTCTCTCCTGAGACTCTGATTTTCTGTAAAACAAGCAGAGGGATGCAGAAGGGGTGTGGGGGCACAGCGGGCGTACATGGAAAAGCTTGGACATGCTGGGGAGACGACAGAGTCTTGGGGCACAGGCAGTGTGTGCCTGCTTTTTATATCTATCCTGCAAGGCAGTCTGGGCACACTGCGGTGGGCTGACGAGGGCCACAGGGTCAGCTGAGCCACACCCGGAAGCCGAGCCACGTGAGTGCAGGTGTGCACGGAGAGCAGGTGAAGTGGGACAGGGTCCCCCTGACGGTGGAGTCCCGGGTGGAGTGAAGAGGGAGGCTGACGTCCAGCGTCCCCACCTGAATGGGGACAGAGGAAGACAACACAGGTGCAGAAGGCGGAGAGGGAAAGTGAAAGACGGAATGACAAGCAGCTTCAAAACCCTCGGATTGAGTTACTCGTGGGATTCTCCAACCAAAAGCGCTGAGTAAGCAGTAGGTAATGAATATAATGCAAGGCTTATTGACTAAGAAGTGGTCATCTCATCTGCTAAAGCTAACAATGTAATAACTTTTACCCTGGAAACCTACCATTAGTCATCCTACCTGTTGAGAAACACTCTCATGTGCAGAAGAAACGCAAGCCGATTTTGTGGGAAGCACAGAAATAGAACAGAAAGTCGGCAATAATTGTATCGTCCATGAACAGTGGAGTGAGTAAGTAAAAAGTAAAATTTGGGCCCTGGCTGGATTGGTCAGTTGGTTGGAGCATCGCCCGGTCCACCAGAATTTGCGGGTTCGACCTCCAGTCGGGGCAGGTGCGGGAGGCAACTGATGGATGCTTCTCTCTCTCTCTCCTTCTTTCTCTAAAATAATAAGCATATTCTTAGGTGAGGATTTAAAAAATTTAATTTAAAAATAAATTCATAAATACGTGGTGGCCTAGTAACACGATGAAATGGTACACACAATGGGAAGGGCTGGTGAAAGCTTTATAGTGAGCTTTCTGGGGTGGGGGTGGGGGCGGGGGAAGTTCTGGCTCATGGCCTTTCTCTATTTCAGTGACAGAAATGTTCTCTTCGTGGCCGATTGCAACCCACCAAGGTGACTCCCCCGAACATGGACTTGAGCGAAGATGCACAACCAAGGCTTCCACCAGCCGGCGTGAGCCCGCTCAGCACACGCCTGGGAATGAAGTACGTCTTTTTATATCGACATGGGGGATCCTCAAAATAGTGATGTTAAATGAAAAATGCAAGTTGTGGGATGATGAATTTAGTGTGATGACATTTCAGGGGACCAGGCTTCTATGAGAGTGAGAGGTTGGCATCCCCAAGGTGGGATCTTTAACAGAAGGGACCGGAGAGCATCCTTCGCCTCTCTCTTCCCCTCCGTGGCGTGAAGATGTGGAGGGAGGTGGCCATCTGCACCCTGGGAGAAGGGCCCTCCCCAGACACCCACCCTGAGAACACCTTGCTCTTGGGCTTCTAGCTTACAGAACTGTGAGAAATAACAGTCTTTTGTTTAAGTCATTCGATCTATGGTAATTTGTTGAGCTAAAACCAGTGGATAATGTTAAACAGAGGACTGAGAAGCATCCAAACTCTGAAGACCTACAGATCAGTACAATTTAATCAACGGCTTTGGTGATGTCTTCATGAAGTTCGACTCTCTGGAGCAAGAAACATTATGTTTATTTTCTTTTAGGGGGTACATATGGTTCGTCTCTTCAATACAAATGATCACGCACTTAGAGAAAGTTACCCTGCAGACCAGCAAATCTGAGCATTTGCTCAGAAGACACCGGACTCATCCCTTTCATAAGAGGCGTGAAGATCCAGCCACCGAGGCAGCGCAGGGCAGACCTAACGCAGCAGAAACAGGGCTAGCCACCCCCAGCCCCTGGCCAATGATGGTGGAAGGGCTAGAAAAAAAGAAATTGGGCTAAGAAGGGGAAAATGCACAAGAAAATATTTTAATGTACGTATGCCCTTACCACCTATGCACTTTAGCTAGAGGAGATTTTCAGCCAGCGGCCCGCGCTCTGCTGGCTCCCAGCACTTCTTCCTTTTCCATGTCATGGTCACCAGATGTTCAGTGATCCTGTCTGGAAACCCTGCTCTGCCTCCACAAGTCAGCTTGCTCCCAAGTAGAAAGTCTAGACGCTCTGTCCTCAGCAGCCATCTGTCACAGCTGGTGCAAATCCACCCTGCTGGACGTTCCCTCCCCCACTCCTCAGCACCAGGCAGGTGGAAGCCCTGCACCTGAACTTGTGCTGTGCCTGACCCATGAACCAAGCAGAGGGAGAGTCTACAAACTTCAGGGCAGAGTCCAGGGCAACTCCCTTCTCACAGAGAAGCAAAATCATCCTCTTGGCTTGTTATTGTCTAGTGTTGTGGAATTCAGTGTAATCCAGGGGTGTCCAACCTGGCATCTCTGGGCTACACATTAAATACACAAACCCTAACAAAAACTAATGAGGAAAAAAAAGGTTTTAAGTAAATTTGATTTTGTGTTGGGCCACATTCATGGCAATCCTGGGCTACATGCGGCCCATGGGCCATCGATAGTTAATTGGCATCTATTATATAGTAGATAATCCAAGGTTAATAGTGCCGAGGGAAAGACAAACATGCCATGTTCATCATGTAGCCAGACTGAAATACAGGTAACATCAGAGGTACCACAGATGAACTTGGGAAAACAGTCATTGTAGCATTGGGGGCTGGGAAGGCCCCTTGGAAGAAGCAGCAGTGGGGTGACTCCGAGAAGACCAGGGCATTTCATCAGCAAGGGGGAAGGGTGAGCACCTCCCAAGGATGTTATGTTAGGGCTGCTCGGAGCTGAAGCATTCTTGAACTTACACTTGGACTTTGGAATGACAGGGAGAAAAACACCACTAATCCTGGCAATTCAGGGCGAAAAAAACAACAGTTGAGCCAATGGCTTGGCAAGAAGAAGACAAAATAACCAGCTGATTCACCCCACTTTGTTCTTCTCTCCAGTTATTGCATCGATATTGTGCACATTCAGGCGTAATCTACCTCAAAAGGTCTATTGTGCGGAGGAGCAGGAGATTTCCCTTTGCAGAAATAAAACAAATAGGTGTGCGTGTGTTTGTGTGGGCGGCCTGGGATACAATAAAGAGGCAACACAATGGAGAGAAATTGCCATTCAGAGACGGAACGGGGCTCATTGTTAACTGTTTTCGGTCAGGTGGGTGGAAAGTGCCGGATTGCCTTCGCCAGCAGGGTGCACACTGGAGGGTCGGTGATACCGCTGTTACCTGAACAGACGCCGAAGGCATCTTACTGCTCGGGCTCTCCATCGTTCCAACGGAGCGGAGCGTTCAGCCTGAACTTTTAACTAGAGGGGCGCCTCGTGCAGCCGGGGTTCGGGCACGTGGGGCAGGAAACGGGCGGGGAGTGCTGGGAAGGTGTGTGGCAATGAAATGAGCCGAGACTCCTCATCTTCTTCCGGAGCGCGGCGACGGTGGACTTGGCAAGTGGCGATCAGATGTGAGGGGGTTGTTTTTCATGACGCACAATTACATCTGGGTTATTTGGACGGAGAAATCGAAGTTCAGGCCTGACACTGTGCTCTTCCCGGTGGCCAACGGGATCTCTGAAAAGTATTTTTTCCCAGTGAATGGTTCTAATCAAGACCACTGTAGTCATTGCATTGTAATCATTCATTGTAACATACGCCCTATTTCTAGAGAGCTTCACAAATAGTGTGATAAGTGGAACATGTAACGTCACGGAGTGACGTGGTGGAGAAGCCCTTTTAGTTTCCTTCCTGCCCAGGACCCTTAACACACCAGAAACCACGCGCACACCCACGCACACCTGAGGGGAGATTGCCCCGGCTGCACCTGGAAGATGGAGGTGGCCACGCCATCACAGTGCCCACTCCCTGGCAACACTTCTAGGACGGAAAGCTGGCTCCCTTCGACCAACATTCAGTAAGCGCCTCGATCAGAAGGAGGGGCAGGAAGAGGAAAACCCTTCAGATATTGTCACAGGGAAGTGGGGGGAGCAACGTGCTCTGACCTGGGGATGGAGTTTGGCAGCTGATCAAGTTCACCTCAAACCACAGGCACCTGTGCAGGGGAGCGAACCTGACGGGGGGAGGGGGCAGCTAGGAGACAGGGCAGCCTGGCTGAGCTCGGCACTCCTGGCCCTAAGCCTGCTGAATCCCAGGTAACGTGGTGACTAGTAAGCAGTTGTCACTGGTACGATGGGGGTGGCACATCTGAGGCTACAGCCAGGGCACCTCAATCTATTCTCCTTCAACTTGGGGCTTGCGCCCCACCACCCGGTTCTCGCCTCTGCTCCCCACCTCCCTGCATTAGCCCCTGTTCCTGGAGATGGAAGTCTTCACCCACACGCCAAACCGCCTGCTGCTGGCCTGGCCCAGCCTGCGCTGCCGCCTCTGGTGAGAGGTCATGGACCAAGGTCATGTAGTGCAGCTACAGAGTCAGCAGCACCTTTCATTTACGAGTTGGTGATCCAGTTCCTTTTTGGTGAGGATGGCCTCGGGTTTTTCAGAGGCGTCTGACAGCCCTGCGCATCTGTAAGGAAAGATTACCTGCACCTGTTGTTTCTATTTTAAACCTTGAAAAAAAAAACCCCAAGACTTACAAAGTCAGTGAAATAACAACAAAGAAGATGGGTTTGTAGTTCCCAGTCCTGATTCTTTCCTGTCTGTCTCAGGAGCTGGTTCAGCAGAGAGAAGCCAGGCATGTGGGAGGGTCCGGGACTCTCTCTCAGGAAGTCCTCTTTGGATTTCTTCTGTGAAAACAGGTACTAATGTAGGTTGTTCGTGAAGGGGGCGTGGAGGAGCACAAACGTAGGAAAGTGGGGTACTCTTTGGTTTGCGCCATTTCAGCTGATGAAAGTCTTCATGGGAACGCATGGCTCGTGAACAGCCTGAGGAGCCTGTAACACAGAGAGTAACTCTGACTATTAACTCATTAACCAGGTTCTAATTTATGAGTTAGGACGGGGAGAGAAAAGAAAACCTTCTTCACGTAGGGCCTCATCCTTCCCCCCTGTCAGGGCGTCCAGCACGTAACGCCATACCCACCTCACCTGTGAAGAAGCGAGGACAATCGCAACGGGAAAGGGACCAGCCTCCAACTACCAAGGCAGCGAGTGCAGCCGTCTCTCAGGTCAAGCAAGCATTTCTCACTTAAAGACTCCAAGTTCAATCCCTCGTGTGCCAACCATAAGCCAACAGGGACCGTAGCCCTAAGTCTAGCCCGTGGTAGGCACTTAAAATATATTTACCAAGTGAATGAATGAACACAAGAAGGGGTGCTTTTTAGTAAATTGAGTCATACTCTCCAATTCCTTATCGGAATAAATTGTACCATATTGTGTCACACGCTAATCCGGATGTCAGCTAAGGAAACCGAATAAATCAAACAAAACCCTTTATACTTTAGCTGGAAGCCGGGGAGACGTGAGAACCACACGAGAACGCACATATGAAGGGCCTATTGAAACAGAAACTATTTTTATCGTTTCTGCATTCTGCCCGTGTGTCAGGTAATTACCGGTCTCCACACAGCCACCCAGGTGTCCTCGGAGCATGCTATTTAAAGAGACCTCTCAGTGATTTCTTTTGTGGAAGGAAGAAAGAAAGCCCCCCCCCTTCCCTCCTTTCTTTTTCCCCTTTATCCCCGACTCTCTTTTCTTTCTCAACCCACCGTTGTCCGTGCACCCAAGTAATGTGCTGAGCTCAGGGCGCAGAGCTGAAGAGGCAGGGGCTGCACCCCCAGAGGCTCATGTGGACAGGACAGAGACACCAGAAGTGCAGAGCTCGGAGTTTTTGCGCCTTGGCACTTCTCGAGGCAGAATGGGGCGGGGGTGGGGGCAGCACCGCCGTGCCTGGTGCTGTCGGCGAGCCCCCTCTCTGGCTCGTGCATCCCCTGGTTCTGGCTCTGAGTCCGTGCCCGGCTGTGTGTGTGTGTGTGTGTGTGTGTGTGTGTGTGTGTGTGTGTGTTTCCGAGTGCACTGAGCTGCACAGGGAGGTTCTTCTCTGCAGATTCTGTAGCTGTGACATCTCGGCCCACACAGCCCACCTGCTCCAGGCTCCGTGTTACCTTGAACAACTGGCGTTGTTAACGGTGGTGCTGACAGCGGATGAGTTACTGAAGCATGAAGCAACCAGGCAGAGCTGAGACTCTGGCCTGTTGGGGGGACTGGGAGCCAGATGTCCAAGGGATGGCAGCCAGACCCCAGCCCTGTCAGAGAAGGAAAGGGCCTGGACCCCCAGCACAGCCACCCGCGAGGAGAGGAGCACACACAGAAAAGCGAGGGTCCGCGGGTGCTATGAAAGGGACAGTGAAGTGAAAGCCCACTCGGCGTGCAGCGGGGTGGTTAACCATGCAGCGCTTCTTTTGCACATTTTCATTAAAAATGTCGGGGTTTTCCCCCCCAAGTAGTGACTTTATGGGTTTCTGAGGGACAATGGCACCCTATAGCCTCCTCTGAGGGACAATCTGGGTGACTCCAAGGTCCCAGAAGGGCTCTCTTGAGCCTGGCAGGGAGGGACACTCTTTGATAACATAGGATTTTGCCCAGATTTTACCGAAGCTTGCTAAGGCCCATTCTGAAAACTCTGAAATCTACCTTTAGACTTGCCTAGAGAACAGAAGATGCTGATCGGAGACGACGTAATTGTGCCTCGCAGAGTTATTGAGCCACCAGCTGGAGTCGCCCTTATGGGACCACAGGAGAGTGCCGTAGGGTTGGTTACCGGTGCAGGAAACATTACTGCACTCGGCTGGGGCTGGGAGCGCCTTTCTGCTTGTGAGAGGGTGTTGAACTCAGCAGTCCCAGCCCCTCAGTTAAAAACCCAATTGCTTCCTCCTTGGGAACCATCAGCTCAGGGTAAGGTCCTTGCCTCCTTTCCTCCCCTAAGAGGACCAGGAAAAGTCTTGGCTCCACCTGAGGGCCTGAGGGCCAAGGTCACGGTCAGCCGGACCCCACTTCAGGGTCTCCTCAGATGCTGACTGGTTTTCATCGCAGACAAGACAGCCTCTTTCTCATTATGCCCTCCCCCCACCCCTCTACATGGACCGGACAAGACGGGTGTGTCTAGAACAGTCCATCGTGCCGTAGGAAAAGCATAGGTGAGCACCAATGAAGTGACTTCTCCCGACAAGACATCAGCGCTGGTTCCAGACTCGGCTACTGTGTTAGAGTCTCTTGAGGAACGGCACACACGCTGCTTCGGGAGTTTCAGTCCCGTTGATCTGGAATGACTGGGCTGGGGTGAAGTCCTAGCACGAGCAATTATATTGTAGGAAGAGGGACCCGGGTTTCTTCCATGTCACAGGGCCGTAGAAAGTTGGAGGGAGAATCCCAGGGCCACGTGCCCTGCCTTGGTGATGCTCAGTAGTTGCCTATGGTCTTTCCCATCATTTCTAAGCTCTTTCCACAGCTCGACAATAACTCTTTTGTCTGGGGAGTCACCCTCCACTTCAACAGCCTCTGGAAAAATGACTGTTTTTCCTCAAGGGCAGAACATTTCAGGATGTATTAACAAAGAAAGAAGAAGCCTGTTTTTTGGTTATGAAACAGAGAAATGTCAGAGCCTCCTAGGGACATCGGGCAGAACTTCTGTTTGAACAGCCCGCTCAGGACAGGCGGTGCAGCCGTAGGGACTGCAGCAGACACTCGCGAGCCAGACCGGTCAGCCCCACGGCCACCGTGGACACACACCGCTGTGGCCTTTGACACCACCAGCTGTGAGACTTCAACGGGACCCAAACACACGCTTGTCAAAGCCCTGTAGCCCTTTACAATGGAAGCCGCTGCCGGCCTTTCCAGCAGAGCCTCAGTGTGTCGGACAAGAAGGTGGGGATGAGGCAAAAAAAAAAGTTAACCGTGAAGATCAAGGTGTAGCTCATAAAGTCAGATAGAAGGTTCTGGAAGGATTTAATCTTCTCACAGCAATAGCTCATGAGAACCATAGGAGTCCTTTAAAATCAGATCTGCCTGGATTCGCCAAACAAATACAGCAACTCGGCCACGGGTTCAAGAGTTTTCTGCTGCATTTCACCTTCTCTGTGGGTTGGAAATGCAAGTCTTTGTATCGGTCGACGTTAAGGTGCTTCTAAAAATCCCAAGTAGCAATGGCCTCACATCTATTTTCTTGGGAAAGCAGCACGTACACAGCAGACTAGTATGAAATCTGTGTTAACGTGTCTGTATTTAGATATGCCTCAGATGGCACCACATTCCTGTACTTGGGCATCCTAATGATTACAGTCGTATTCTGAACGGCAGGCCACTTCCTCCCCCACAGTTTGCTACGTCTTCCCTTATAACATAGTCCCCAACTTTCCTGCATGTATCCAGGTGAATTTCTTCTTTTTCCCTATATTCTGATAGCTCTTTGCTCTAATCCTATTTAAAGCCTTTACTCTCTTGCGTGATTAGGGTTTATGTTTTACATTTGTGTTTGCCCGAGGTCCGCTGACGGTGCCTCCTCCTCGGCGGGTCACAGGTCGTGCCCTGGGACGTGGCACCCTGGGCCATCTGTCACCCAGACCTGCTGTTTCAGAGCACGGGGACTGGGGCCTCGCCCAGCACACACGCAGTCTCTTCCAGCTCTGGAGGCAGGCGTCTGAGGCCAAGGCGCCGAGAGGCTGCTTCACTCCGAAAGCCGCAACATACAAATGTGACATGGTGGGGTGGCAGGGAGCCCGACATGCTTGCAGGACACTGAGGAAGGGAGCCTGGAAGGACTTCTGGGAGGATGCGACTCTGAAGCAAAATCCTCAAGGTAAATAGAATTTCCGTGAACAAAAGTTAGGTTGAAGGAAACCGGAATGAGCAGCCGGTGACTTTTGCCGAGGACTGATTGGGTCCTGGAGCCCCTGCTGAGCACGGTCAGGCATCGCGTGCGGCAGCCTCACTGTAGGCCCAGCGGGTGCCGTGTGCGGAGGGTGGAAAACGAAAGCCGAGCCCCAGTTAGAGCCCTTCGGTGGCAACAGCAGCTGCTTTGGGGAGAGTGAGGGCCGCTTTCTGGAAGGACCGAGGCAGCAGCTAAACTTGGAGCCAGACGGTGACTGGACCGGAGGGTCCGGGACTCACTGCGACAGGTGCCCCAAGGGCCCACCCGACGCTGACACGCTCTGACCCTGACAATGCTCCCTCTGGGATTTAAATAGCGGCACATTTATTACGAAGATGCCCCTGGGTGATGACTGATGTTGTTCCAGCGTGCCAGGACCTGATTGAGCTGAGCAATAATAACATATTTTGGCAACAAAATAGGAATGCAGAATTTCTAAACATTTGTTATATCACCGAGAGATTTCTGTTTCCCGAGGACAGAAGATTGTAATGGTTCTGGCTCACGGTGCCCACGTGGCTGTAATGAGCTCATATTCATTATGTGGCGGTTCAGAACAATGTATCTGTTGATTGACAGCACACCCATCCGACTTTAACAGTCACCGCAATGACAGCCACTCCGTCCTGGACTGCGGTCCCCAACTTCTCGCCCAGTGTATTTTTATCTTCCTCGCTCCCTTATCATATATTTACAAAAAAATCAGACAAATGCAAGAGTCAAGTCCCAATTTCCCACATGTAAAAGCCACAGAGTTAACATACATGTGAAATGACAGAAGAATGTACATTTATTTGTCACAGAACATGTAAGTACAGGCCGCCTAATGGTAGGTGCTGTGTAACAGAGACATGCTCTATGAAGCTGCCGTATTTTGCGCTTTGACCCAAGGAGGACAACAGGATCAGCAAGTGTGAAAGTCCCACATTCGGGGGTCAGAGGAGGCTCCCACGGACCTATAGACTTGAGGTGTCCAGGCAGACACCGAAATGTTCCTTTTTGTCTGGGCCGCTACGTGCCTTGTGTGAGGGCAGAAACACCGCGTGTGCGAAAGGGTGTCGAGGCACCTGCCCCTCTTCTCTCTGGATCAGAGGTCCCTGTGGTCTCATGTGCTTCTGGGACTCGTTTTGCACGTCCGTGTGCAGTCCGGGCCAGTACCCACCGTGAGGAGGCTCTGAGTGCCTGTGGGGGGACGGACATCTGCCCAGTGCCCAGGGGCTGCGGCTCTCATGAGCAGGTGAGCTGTGCTGTCTGTGACCCGAAGGGACAGGTCATCAGAATGCGCCTCTGTCTCCTTCACCTTTCAGCCAGTCACAGGAGTTTACCGTGCCAACCCCCAAACCTGACGTGTGGGGAAAACATACGGTGACTTTCGATAATAGAAGCATTTAAGGAGAGAGAACTCACGCAGTGCACGTCAGAATCTAAGTTCTTACAAGCAGAGAAGCACTGTAATGGGACACACATGTTTAAACACACAGACGCATGGGTGAAGGGGCGATGGCATTTTCCAGAAGGGATAATCAGCTAAGCCTGGCCACAGGTGCTGACGCTGAGGTGGGCCCTGCTTGACTTTGAACTCACCTCCTGCTGTAGTCTCCCCTGTTCGCTACGTTCCAATCACACTGGCCTCTATTTTGTGACCCTGATTCTGGGCCTGGTGTTGCTGGGCTCCCTGCCTGGAATGCTTTCTGTGATTCTCACCACCCCTACCCCCCGTCGTTCCGGCAGGGGCTGCTCACTGGGGCCGCCTGGGCCGGGCGGGAGCCCACAGCCCCAGCAACTGCTGTCCGGCCAGTTACGTTATTTCACATTTCCCTGGTTCCCTCTGTGTTACGACATTGCTTCTGTTTGAAACTACTGTATTTATTTGCATATCTGTCCTGTTGTTTCCACTAGAACGCAAGTTTCCTGAGGGTAAGATATCTCTAAGTCTGTCTTTGTCTACCTATAGCTCTATCGCACCTGCACCTATGTCTATACCTCGGCTTATGTCTACATCTGCATCTCTGTCTGTCTGTGTCTGTATCTCCGTATCTCCATGTCCATCCATCTCTCTAAAACTTAACACCTGCCGGGTCAGTGAACTAAGTACAAAACTAAGGCATATAATTAGAAAGGGCAAATGAAAAACACCTTTGCTTTCAGGCAACATGATTATCTATGTAGAAAATTCTAAGAAATCTAAAAAAACAGCTTATAGATTTGACAACAGTCTAGCAATGTCATCAAATAGGACAATGTAAAAAAGTTGTACTTCTCTGTATGAACAATGAACTAGAAGTTTACATTTTAAAATATGGACAATAGCATTGAAATATAAATAATCTAGGGACAAATTTACCCAAAAAATGCACAAGATATGCATACTAAAATTGCAAAATATTGCTAATAAAGATTAAATAGAATGTAAATAAATGGATTGCATATGATTAGAAGCCGAATGGTGTCTCCCTCTCCAAATACGTGTGTTGAAGCTCTAACACTGGATACTTCGGACAGCGACTGTAATTGGAGACGGAGATTTTATACAGGAGGTTAAGTTAAAATGTGGCCTTTAGGATGGGCCTTAAGATACGATGACCGGTGTCCTTAACAGAGGAAGAGAACCAGAGATGAGTGTCCACAGAAAAAAGACCACGTGGGGACACAGTAGGAAGGTGGCCATCTGTAAGCCAAGGGGGGAGGCCTCAGGAGAAACCAGACCTGCCCACACCTTAATCTTGGGCTTCTGGCCTCCAGAACTGTGAGAAAGTACAGACTGTAGCCACTCAGACCACTGTTTGTGACGGGCCCTTGCAAACTAATACATATGCTCATATCTCGGAAGATTCAACCCTGTTAAAATGTCAGTTCTCAACAAATTGATCTGTTGACTCAATACAAACCCCCTGCCAGTCTCAGAGGGTCCAAGTGGACATTGACAAGCAAATTCTAAAACTCACATTAAAAATTCAAAGGAGCTGATTTTAGGCAAATTGGAGCCCGTCTGTACTCAAGCAGTGCTACAGAAAGGAGAGGTACACAGACCAGGGAAGTGAAAAGGAGGAGCCACAGATCAAAGCAGTCAGGTGTGGCCGGTTGGTTTCCAACAAAGGCAAAAGGAAGTCAATGCACAGACTATTCAAGAAACGGGGCTGGAAAAACCAATATAGATACAAAGACAGATCACCCTCTCTATTGACCAAACGGCACGCAGAAAAACAATACAAAATGGACTGTTCAACTAAGTAAACACGTCAAAATTATAATACGTCTAGAGAAAATTTAAGAAGTGAACTTTTGTGATAGGGTTGGCAAAGATTTTTAGATTCGACTCAATAAGCAAAACCTATTAAAGAAACATTAAAAAAATGCACCTAATCAAAATATAAAGTGTCTTCTTTTTTAAAAAAAGCCTTAGGAAAACAGCTAAGATAAACCACATGTTGGGAGAAAAATATCAGCAGGGTACGTGTTTGACATAGAGCCTGTGTTCAGAGTATGTGAAAACCCTTCACAATTCAATAATGATGAGACAACCAAATTGAAATATTTCGAATAGGCACGAATCCCAAAGTACATTTGAATGGTCAATTAACATAAATAACTATTAAACATCAATTCATCATCAGGTCAGTTAAAATTTAAACCGCAATGGGCTAGGCCTACCCACACACCAGAGTAGGAAAGGTGTGAATGAAGGCACAGTAGCAGGTGTCCCCAAAGATGAGGAACCGTGGAACCCGTACATACTGCTCACGAGAATGCAAGATGATGACAGTTGCTTTGGAAAGGAATTTAGCAGTTTCTCACAAAGTTATTCAGAAACTCACCAGACCACCCACCAATTCTAGGTATTTACACAAGACACATGAAAATACCTATCTACTTAACGTATACATCCAGAATACATTACCCACAGAATACATACCCACAAGCACACGGATATGCAGAGCAGATCTATTCAGCATTGTCTGCAGCGGGAGGCAGCCCAAACGCCCGCCCAGGTGTGACGCGGAGAACAGCACGTGTGCACAATGGAACGAGAGCCGGACTGCTGGGGAGTCCAGTGCCGTCCCGTGAACAAGGCGGGAGTTTAGACACACTGTGCCGAGTCACGGGAACCGGAAGACAGAGTCCAGGCTGTGGGAGCCCGTTATACAGACCATGTTGCCGGAGAGCGGACCTATGGTGTCCTTGGGGCGGGGCGGAAAGCAATCAGGAGAACGAGGGTGATGGAGGCGTCGTAGGTCTGGATTGTGATGGTTGCTCCACTGGTCTGTGTGAATTCACCAGAACTCACTGAGCTGCATACTTAGAACATGCTTCATGGCGTGTGAGTTAGGCCGTAGCAGAGCTGATTGAACACAGCAGCGTGGAGGGGCGGCCCACATCCATGCTTCTCGCATGTTTGCCAATCAGAACTTTGCCCCTACCCTTGGCACTTCCCTGGCAGCTCAAATACCCATCCCCGTTTGGGTCCCGTTCAGTGGTTACATTATTTTACGTGTTTATAATTGGTTGGTTTATTTATGTGCCCTCGTCATGACGATAAACGCCTGGGTTGTTAGAACTGTTATATCTGCCGTCGTGTCTTCAGCGCCTGTGACAGGGACTGACACTCGGTAGTTCCTCCGTAGATGCTTGTTGACGTGGATGGGGCAACGGACTATTTGTTGAGTTACTAAACCGGGACAGCTCTGATTCCTGGTGGGCAGGCTGTGGGAAAAGGTGGTGAGCCGTACAGGCTGGGGTCAGACTCAATGGCTTCTTCTGTGCACCTGGGGGAACCTCTCCAACGAGCCAGGCTCCATGGGAAGCCAGATGGGGTGGTTTAATGGGCTCTGTAATGCACCAGGACTGGGACCAGGTGACACTGTGGCCTGAGAGTTAGGGTAGAAAGGACAAGTGCTGATAACCAGCCAGCAGTTAAGACAGAGGATGAGATGGCCTGGCCCTCCTTACCAACCAGCCGCGACGTCATTGTGTCACAGCCATCATCGCCTGCACCCTGGCGTCATCTCCACCAGAGGCGTGCACTAGCAAGAGCTCGACAAGTCCTCTGGACAGGGATGCGGGCTGAGCGCAGCTGAGAAGTGGACGGGACCTTGAGAAAGCTCTCGGAGCAGGCAGCCGAGGCCTGTGGCCCGAGCTGAGTCTGGCTGACGAGCGACATCAAGGCCAGGCCGTCTGGCTGTCTTGGAGCTGCAGCGCAGAGAGTGGCACTCGGGGGCCTCGTTGTGCAGCTCCTGTTCTCTGGGCCAGCCCACGGGTCCTTACCGGAGGTAACGAGCAAGAAGCAAGCCAGGCATCCGTGAGTGCCGAGATTGCTGTAAATCTGTTCCACCTCCTTAACCTCCGCAGCACAGAGAGCTGTGTGCATGACACCCACCCTGCGTTCTGCCCTCTCAGGAGAGCCGTGATGAGACAACGGCACACATGTGTCAGCTGGCATGTGTGAAACTGGCAATCAGGGGGTGAAACCTGGAGTGTTGTTGGGAAGTTTGCAAAGTGCCACTGTGGGTTTCTGAGCTCTGCCAGTTCTACTTCCCAGGTGTGTCATCTCCCATCTGCCCCTTCTCTTCCCAGCCCCCAATGCCAGTGCTCCAGGCCACGCTGTCAATCCATCCTGGGGAGTGTGGAAACATCGTTACTGAACGTCCAGCTCCAAACTGTTGCCCTCTCATCCATTTTCAATGCATTCAGAGCAAGTTATTCAAAACAAAGAAATTGATGGAGTCACTGTCCTGATTACTAATATCAGGTGGCTTTCAAGTGACTACAGGAGAGGTCTAACTCCTCAGGTTATGGGGACATTTGTCAGCGTGGTGCCAATCCCTCCAACATACCGTATACTCTTACTTTGGTGTCCCTCCAGCCTGGACTCTCTCTCCCTCCCCTCCCCTCCCCTCTTCTCCTCTTTCTCTCCAGCTTCCGGTTCATTCCTCTAGGTCCTCACTTCCCAAGTCCTGAGAGAGGAATTGAGGATCCTCCCACCTATTTCCTTAAAATCTATAGGTTTCTGGGAGCCTGTGAGTAGGTTTCCTGTGCACGAGGTGCCTACCCATGAACTGTTTAACTCGAGGGTGGCCATGTGGGTGTTGGCAGAGAGGGCCCGAGCAGAAGCTCGGCCTGTGGCCAGGGTGGGCCTTGGAGGGCACCCTGCGGTGGGCCAGCACGTGGATGGCGTCCCTCTGTGTGTTTCCAGGGCACCCTCTGCTCAGTGCCCTCAGGGCACCATCAAACTCTCCGTCTCTTTTTTATCGGGTGCCCCGTACCCAGGAGACAACCTGTGAGTGTTTACTGATGTGCCATTCCGAGTCTCTGCCGTATGTCGGAGGCTGAGTGCTGAGAAGACACCCTGGTGCCGAACGTATAAGGAATGGTGAATATCCATTCACTTAGCAAATTGGAGCATGGTCTTCACTGCGTGGTGTTCCCACATGTGAAGTGGAGGGGGCGGAGCTTAAAATCAAATCATCCGGGCCTTTCTAAACACACAGACTCCAGAGTCAAAACGTGCCCCGAGGCCTCAGACTACGCGTTTTTCACAAAGATCCCAAACCATTCTTAACCATACTTAGCTTGAGAAATTGGGGCCAAGGAGTGATACAATCATAATAGTATTAAATAAGCTGTTGATGAATAAGTAACTGAAATAAAAAAACATGAGTTATCTTTGGATGTGTTTGTGCCTTCAAGCAAATCCAGCATTTCACTCGTCTGAGATCCCTTGCTTTACAGGTCCTCAAATGCTCTGCTTTGCAGGCGGGGGCCCTGTTTTATGCCTGCCCATCTTTCTGCCTCCCACTGGGACACACACGGTCTCAGGGACAAAACTGCATTCTGCCCAGGCTCCTGGGTCCACGGCTGTTCAGACTTGGTGTGTGAATATACCCATTTTGGGTGAATCAGACTTGGGGACCAGTCCCTGCAGCTATGCATCTCCATATGATGCACTCCTTGGATGGTCCGAAGTCAAGAATCATGGCCGTAAGGCGAACAGCCAAGGCAGGGCTTGGAGGCTCTGGTTTTGCGTAGGTTGTCCTCTTGTGTCACTTTGCAAACTCACGGCAGTGAACTTGGATGCTTCAGGCTGAGGACCTGACATCTTCATTTAGTGCAAACAAGGTCCTCTGCAGGACAACGGAATTGCTGTCCTGTATTCACAGGATATGAGCCTTGGGAGATGCCCCAAATCACATTCCCTGACCTTATTTAAAATGTTCCGTTTCCCCTCTTCTTCTCTCCAGGACAGCTACACACAAGATACTTTGTAGAGCTGTGTCTGGCTAAGTGGATGATTTTAGTTTTATTTAATTTTTAAATGAGAAATATAGAGTAAAGAATGCCTTTTTCACAGAAATTATGTCCTGATAGATCAAGTATTTGCTCTGTATGCATGCTTTTAGGAAATGCATCTCACTTCCTACACGCCCGTCTCGCTTCTGGAAGACTGGTCACGAGGGCCGTAATGCACCATCGCGCACGGCTTGAAAGGCTAATGCGTGCATTTTGACCCACTTCCTTCTCTCGATAAAAGCTGTCTCTCCCGCCCTCTCCTCTTTCCCTCCTTCTTGATGCCTTCTCCGTTTTGAGAGACATCCATTATATTGTAGATTTATAATCACTAAACATACCCTTGTCCATGGCTGAGCAGGGTATTGTACTAGAGAGATTTTCAAAAACAAATTCCTCCCAAATGTAACCACGTTGAAGAAACAAGCCTCACTTTCTGAGAGCGATGCTCACCAATTCCGCTTCCATTTCCTCGTCTTTGTTTGCATCCTGATGATGCCAGAGCCATTCCGGCTCCGAGCACTCCCTGGTGAACCGCTGAGTGCGTCAGGCGCCCTGCTCCGCGTCCCCGCTAGCCCGGGAAGCACCATCTGACCGTGCGCACCACGCTGGGTCTCCGAAGGACCGTTTTGCCTCGGCTGAATGTCATTTCAGCCAGTAACAATTATTTATTTCTGGAAAAAAATTTGCTGAGGGACATGGCGCCAACTGGTGCTTCCGATTTCAAGGCCCGCCTGGCTATTCCTAAATTTCAGCCTGGGAAGGAAATTCGCAATTAGCTCCGAGCATGTGCCACGTCGCGGGCATCTGAGCGGTGTGTCCCTGAGAGCGCAGCATCTTGCAGCGTGCAGGGCCACATGCGGGAGGGGCGTTTCTCAGGCTCAGTTTACCTGGGGTGGCGCAAAATGCACCGGTCTTCCAAACCTCCGCCTCCCCATCATGTGACATTTATGCTGAGTTGATAATAATTCGCTTACATACGAATAAGAAATTTAAGAGGAACACGGATTTCCAAGTCTCCATACTGTCAGCCATTCTTCCTGGCAAAGCAAAAGTGGCTTTTCCCTGGCAGCCTCAAAGCCTCTCCCTGTACTTGGGTTGCGGTCACTCTCCCGTCCCCACGGCATTGCAGGGGTTTGCGCGTGCCTGTCTGAGCTCTCCTGCTGGCGAAGGGTCCTCTGGTGGGTGGCCTCCCGCATTGCCTGCCTTATAGCTAGTAGCTGTAAGTACACATCATAAAATACTTATTCACGGATTATATATATGTGTGTGTGCCTGTGTGCGTAAGTATTCTCCCAGATCCTACTAGTGGTTCTCAACTCACCCGAGTAACTCCAGATAAAACTGGAGGCAACAGACACACTGAGTCACTTAAAGGAGTGGGCCCTGTCTGCCCTCGGTCTCATTTTGTGCTTCGATTTCTGTTATTTGGTGCCTATGACAATTGTCGCTTTATACAGAACCCAGTAGACCTAAATATTTAATTGTTCTATTTCTTTTTTGTTAACACTTGGGTAATTCAGAGTCATTTTTTAAAATTTGTGATTGTAGGATTTTAAAAAACTTTTTCCAATGGAAAAGTCTTATGGTTAGACAGAGGCTTTTATTATTCATATTTTTAAAGTTTGTTGAGACTTTCTATATGTACAATTTAAAAATATTTCATGCAGACTTAAGAAGAACATATATTGTATGGCTCCAGGGCAAATAATACGCCTTTATATATATATTAATTACGCTGGTCAAATGTTTTCATTCTTAATATTCATTCTCCCAGCTTGAGATTCCTTGAGAAAGAGTTATTTAAAATATTTTTCTACAATTAAGATTTTTCTCATTTATCTTAGGAATTTGGTTATATAATTTTCTCTAGAACATTTCAATGTAAACAATGATATATGATACATAAGTACGAATTTATAGGTATATTTTAACCCATACTCTCTCAGCAGCTTGTTAATATTAGAAGAATCTCAGTTATGAATGCACAACCCACGGGTATTCAGTTCAGATTTGGGAGGTTCTAATAAAAAACTCACATCCTGAGAATGCAACATGGGGCAGTCGCTTTAAAAGACAGTTTGGCAGTTTCTTAGAGAACTAAATATACTGGTACCATATGATCGGCAATCTCTCTCCTTGGTATTTACCCAAAGGAGTTGAAAACTTATGTCCACACATGTTTATAGCAGCTTTATCCCTAATCGCCCAAACTTGGAAGCCAGATGTCCTGCAGTGGGTGACGGATAACTCTTGAGCCTTTAGTGGTGTCTCTCCTGCTCCCCCCTCCCGCCCCTCCGCTGCCTCTATAGTAACTTTGAGTTCGAGTCTGTCCAATCACAGGGCTCTGTCCAGAACTAGGTCATGCAAGAATCCCTCCCCTCTTTGCCCCGTTTCACATGAAAAACAACTTTCTCCTTACAAGTCAGATGGCAAACACTTAAAATTTGCAGCCGGGCGACCTGACCCGAGGAACCGAATAGAAGTGAGTAAGTTGTGAATGGCGGAAACAAAAGGAAAGCGAGTGGAGGAAAGAAGGAAAGTTCCGGAGTGTTGGCACACACACTCAGGTGTGCGCTGTCTAGCACCCGATGCCGAGATGCAAAACATGAGCTGTGGTAAGTCTGGGAGCCCAGAAGATACAAAAAGAACTCTTTGCCCTTTAAAGCATGTGGGTTTTTTGTTCTTTTCTCTGATGATATGCCATAAGCAGACAGTTCCGGGTTGTTCCGACAGAGTACACGGCATCACACCGTCAGCCACGTCTGTGGTAACTGGCATCTCACACCAAGCACCGGGGCGACATTCACGGGCTACTAACCCCCGTCAGTGGCTCTCCCGGCATGAGAAACGAAACAAAGCACCCCGAGAACCCAGAAAAAGCCCTCTGTAGAGCACTTGGAAGGAGGCGACATACAATGGTGCTGGGAAGCGCCCCCTACCCCGAGTCTGGCTCCGCAGGACAGCGGGTCTCAGGGCCCCCGTGCACAGGCTGTCAACTGGCAATTGATGGGCTCCCTCAGACCGTCAAGCACGGTGTGTTTGTGCCACAGAGTGAATGACCAGAGAGCCTAGCTTAAAAAGTATATCCAAACATGTAGAGTAGGCAAGTTCACATGAAAGGCCAGATTTTTAGCAATTGTGGGAAGGGGACACGTAATAACTCCTGGCTGGAGAGCGCCCCCTGCTGCCTTAGGCTGGTGTGCACTCCCCAGGTGGCCCGCGCCCTCACTGCATAGCCTGGTGCTTTGAATGGCGCTGAGCCGAAGGTCATTTCTGTGGCAGCTTTTACGCGTCACCAGCCACACATTGAACTCTGTGCCTTGATTCACGGAGCTGATGGTAGGACCTAGTGTTTGGCCAGGATTGTGTCGAAGAGTCGGTTAGCCATTGGGTGTCTTCCTGCTCCAATGCACTTGCAAGAAATGATGCGTTCTCACCTACCGTGCACTGGTTTCTAATAAGAACGGGGCGGTGGGTGGGGGTGGGGTGGCTGCTGGCAGCTGATGTCACTTTAGAGATGTGTGTTAGTGTGTTCTTCCAGGTGTAGGGGATGGGGGGCTGCTGGCAGCTGATGTCACTTTAGAAGTGTGTGTTAGTGTGTTCTTCCAGGTGTAGGGGATGGAGGGCTGCTGGCAGCTGATGTCACTTTACAGGTGTGTGTTAGCGAGTTCTTCCAGGGGTGGGGGATGAAGGGCTGCATTTTGAAATGCTCCTAAGGTGTGGTGTTCCCACTGCGTCAGCCAAGAACGCCCTCTGAGACTCACTGCTTTGGTGTAGAATGAATTAACTTTGTATATGAAATGTTCACCTGAAAGGTATCTACAAGCAGTTCTGTTTCTAAAATCCACCTTCTGTTTATTAATAGTATGGGTTAGCCAAGCAGTTCCCTCAGAAAACACTTTCAGGTGTGTATTTTTGGGGGAAACGTTAAGGTTTTTTATTTTTAAATAAATGGAACCTTGCTAAAAGGGAATGTGCTTATAAAAATGGCCACTTCATTTGCATAAAATTGGCCTGGCACTGGAGCATCCGATGGAAATAGTGATAAAGACTCAGAGTCTAAGAATTTTATCACTGATTCAATCTGGCTAGTGTTTTGCTCAGTTTAAGTTGCACATCTGACAGAGGCAAGTGCTGCCTGTTTTTTCTCTAATTAGTAAATTACCATATGTCAATATTCTGTACATTATTTAGAACGGATTTTTGTCAGGGTTTATATCAATTTAAAATAATCTACTTCAAGTCGTTCTAGAAGCATTTATTGAGTGAATATTTATTGAGTCTGTTGGCTCTCTCCCGGTTTTCGTGAAGACACCCTTTTCCTTTAAGCCCTGCCTGTTCCGCTGTGGTTGAGCTCCAGGCGGAGCTGAAACCTTTTCAAGCTGAACCGTGAAGCCCCTTCCGTCCCTGCCTGGCACCCTTCTCCATTAGCAGCACACAAAATGGAACGAGAGAAGCATCTTACAACTGTGGTAATTCAGTGCTTTCGGATAACCTGGTTGTGCCATGTTTGTCAAGGGTGTTTTTGTTCTTGAAATCCATTCATTCTGTTTCGCCTTCCGCACCGGCTCCTGAAGGCCATTACCTTCCATTAGGGAGCTCTCTCTGCTTCTTGCCCTGGGGCTTTTGATCTGTGGCGAGCCTTCATGCATTCTGCTCGGTGGTATTTCGGATCCTAGAGAACGCCCCTCCCCCCCTCCCCCATTTGGGATCTATAAGGACACACTCGGAAGGCCCGCTGCATGTGCAGGGTCCCTTTATTGGTGGAGGATGGTACACTACCTTAACAACTCTGGGTTTTATTCAATTTTTTTTTTTTTGTAAATTGGGTCACAGATGTTTTATGGCTGTAAAATGCCTTGAAACTTTTTCATATGTTCAGTGGGGAAAATATGCCTCTCAAAATTCATGCTGAAATAATTAAGCTTTTTAATTTCACTGTCAATTTATCAGAACGAGTGATAAATCCCGCTTCATACTGCCTGCTCTGCACACGTGACTTCTCAGCCCACTGGCTTGCTCAGACTGTCTTTCTAATGTTGCTCAGTGGGCCTTGGTAAACACTGGTGCTTTATCAAAATCCGGGGCGGGCTGGGTGGCCCGGGAAAGGTCACATCGTACTCCCGGAAGCTAAAGCAGGTGAGCCCTGGCTGTTCCACAGGTTCTGGCACGTGGCCATGGGCTACATTTAATGATCCTGGCTATTTCTGATCGCTGCCTTTGTCCTCAGAATTTCTAGAATCGTCAGCTCACTCCAGAGAATTCGCTGTCCTTGTGGTGGTGGCTGATCTCACTAAGTTTGTCTGGACATGGTGCACGGCAGCAGCAGATCCTTTGGAACAACAAGGATGCAGTCAGTGACCCGGGGTTTAACTCCATCAGACCTTGGGCCAGCCCCTTCATGCCCACCCCGAAAGGCTCCTGGGAGGTGACCTATGCGAGGCCTGTCCAGAAAAAGTCCAGCCATTGTTAATATGATGAGACATCAATGTGACCCGGCAGCCAAGGAGAGAGGACTGGAGCGCACATGCGTGAACAATGACGACTTCACTGTACTAGTCAGTGGGGGCGGTAGACTCCATTCAGTGAGCATGTGTGCTGTGTGGCTGTCACATTCAAAATGACTGAGCAAGCACAGCAATGAATCTGCATCACATGTTGTGCTGAGCTCAAACATTCCTCTGTGGAAACTGTTCAGAGGATCGAGAAGGCCACAGCTGTGGGCAGTTGGTGGTTGGCAGCCTCTTCAGAGAAGGCACCTGCTCAGGCATCACGTCTCGTGCAGTTTTTTTGTGAAACATCAAATGGCCAGGTGACCAGGCTCTACTACAACCCAGATTTGGTGCCTGTGACTTCTGGCTTTTCCCAAAAGTAAAATCATCTTTGAAAGGGTAGAGATGTCAGACGTTGATGAGATTCAGGAAAATAGGACAATGATTAGAAGAACTGTGGGAGGTCCCAAGGTACCTATTTTGAAGGGGACTGAGGCATCATTGTCCTGTGTGCAATGTGTCTTGTATCTTCTTCAATAAATGTCTCTGTTTTTCACAGTGTGTGGCTGGACACTTTCCGGACAGGCCTCGTGTGTATGGATTGTCTCTGAGCACTGACAAAAGGATGCTGGCTCGGTAAATAGCCACCGCTTTTTCCTTGCGTGGATTTTACAGAACGGCTTTCCGTGTGTTGACTTGGGATTTGCTGAACCATCACGAGCTGCTAATGCACTCACGGAGCTCCAGAGTCTCTCCTGAGGGTCGGTGCTTCTGCGCTCTCCCATTCAGCCCTCGTTAGTGGACTTGCAATTTCTGTGGGAAATGGTAGCTTCCTAGAATCTAAACACAAGAGGCTGGTCTTAGAAGCTCGGATGGTGTCGCTTCAGGAAAACCCTTTGACTTCCGGTGTTCTTCGGGAAGGCTGGCCCACAGTCTGACATGTGGGCATTGAGCAGGTCTTTGTTTTAAAAAGATGAGACAAATGCAAATCTCGTTTTTCTCGTACGTACTTCGCCTGACCAACCGACTCTCTGATTCCCTGTCCCCTCCTTCCTTCAGTCCTTGTCCAAATGCTGAGTCCTTCAACGTTAGGCCAGCAGTTGCAGCAGACGGCCGTGTTCGCTGTCAGCACTGCTGTTTTCCTACACCAGCATGGCGGCAACAGTGAGATGATGGAGCCTGGCCGCACTTTAGTGAACGGCAGCGCTCAGCAGGTAGGACTTTGCCTTCTGGGACGGTCCCAGGAGCGTCACCCCACATTTCTATTTGAGAGAGCGACCTGCAAGCCTGTGCACTGCCGTGGAGGCAGGAACAGGTGCCCTTCCCCGCCCACCCCACGACGCCAGGGGCTTTACCCTGCAGACATGTTACAGAAGGAGCTCACGCTCCGTGTGTTCTACTATCCTGTTCAGACTCAAAGGCCTTCTTCAATCTCCGTGTGGACCACCAGAGCTGGCTGCCCTCGAAAAGGCTCTCTCTTTCCGTGGGTCCAGCTTCAGCCCTGGGAAGTGTGCATTCCTGAACTAACTTCCCGGATGTAGAATTCTGGAGACCATGTCAGAGAAGCCTGGGAAAGCTACCCTGTCTGTTCTGGGCAAAAACCTCAGGCAGTTTTTCTTCAGCATCTCTTAGTTCTCTTTCCTGCATGCATCTTCCTTATGTCTGCACCTATCCCACCTGTGCATCCCTCTCAAATCCTGATGGGACTTGCCAGACCCGGTGTCCCATGCACTGGGCCCTGTCTACAGGCCAGCACCCTCCCCAGTCTCTCTTCTTCCGCCCCTCGGCCTCCCCCCACTACCCAAGGATATCATCGCCACCCCTGGCCTCCTGGTTCCCCCCCAGGAAGAACAGACATTGAGAAGACATTGCAGAAGAGATCATTCCAGACGGCCGGGCTTCTCACTCAGCATCTGCCCTTCCACACGCTCCCTGTTTCTTTCTCCCCGACATTTGAGCAGCAAACTTGCTGACAAAGCATCAGCCTGTCATGGGCGTGGCAATAGCTGCCGCTCTCCTTGGGAAGCTGCAGGGTTCCTGGGTCCTGGGGGAGGCAGTGACTAGATCGGGAATAAAGTTCATAGGCTGAATGCTGCTTTTCCAAAGCCCAGATGCTTCAGGACAACAGCCAGTCGGTTCTACTGCGTTCTTCTGCTCGTTCACTCATTCATTTCCTCGACACCCATGGTATACACGGCACCATGATATAAACGTAATGGCAAACTGTCATCCCTCTAGTGAAGGATATTTCCTTACTCATGTAACTTGTTTTGGTGAGGTCCATAGAAAAGATTTGCTCCCCCTTAATGAACTGCGTCTGGTGCTCCCACTAGAACTAGAGGGGTATCATGGAGGGACGTTTTGGAAAGGAGAAGGTGCTCAAGTTTGGGCTTCTCAGGGGCAGGGCCCAGGATCTTCTGGAAACGTGCCTTTTATTTCCCAGAACATGAGGAGGACACTAAGGGTATCACCAGATGGACAAATGTCACTGGACATGGAATGAAAGGACCTGGAGTCGTGCTCCATCTGCCACTTGTGAGCTGTGAGACTGAGCAAGAATTCCTGGGTCTCCGGGCCGTCCCCTGTGACAGGGACAGCACGGCAGTCAGCCCATCCCAGTGAAACGGCACAGCTCCTGACTGAGTCAGCCGAAGGGTCTCACTTGAGAGACACTTGCAGGGGGGCTCACAGAGCCAGGAGGGGCTGAGGGCTCAGGCTTGTGAGCAAGACAAAGCCCAAGGGGATTTTCCAGGAAAAGGAAGGGAAGCTGAGCCACGGTGTGCGGGCCTCGGCACCACTGCTGCGTCACGCCTGACTTCCCAGGTGCCTCTCCTTTTCTCTTGCACTTTCTCGGCATTAGAACTCCTAGATGCTGGAGTTCTGAACTTCCTTAGCAGGAGAAGGGTTCTGAGGCTCTTCCCCTGCTGGGAGAGGTTGGGGCCCCAAATGGCAGAGCTGGCTGCAGAGGGCAGGCCAGGTCGACTGGGACGGTGACTGTGAAGTCGCTTCATGAACTGGGGAATCTGACACGACACAGGAGCCCTGGTGTACCCAGGCATCTCTGTTTGGGATGCTATTGCCTGACCACAGACTTCGTGAGCCTGAGTTGCTCAGTGAGGGCTGGAGAAGCTGCCTATTGCCATCAGCTTCATTTAGTGTTTGTGCAAACCTGCCTTCCCTAGGGAGGCAGTCGCCTGGCACGTGCTGGCACGTGGAGCTCAGATGCTACCTGACCATCCACGCTTCCGACAACGAACCTAAACTTGCCTGTTTATGTCCTACCAGGGATTTTGAATGCCCGGCAGCTGCTGAGAAACAGCGTTTTGACGAGAGGTGCAGATGACACAAGACATATGGGTGAGTTTTCTTTTAAAGTAAACACAGGCATTAAATCAAAGGGGACTGTTTGATTGACAGAATTTGCTCTGTTGGAAGGACTGAAGTGCTGGCTTACGTAAGCGGCGTTCGCTCTGCTCTTTCCCGGGGTGTGTGGGGGAGACCGGGGGCTGCCCAGCGAAGGCCCTCTTCCCCTGCATCCGTAGAGTGGGCGGCACTCCTGCTCCTGGGAGAGAAACAGCCTTTGCTGTTCTTGAAGCTGTGGGTTTCTGAGAGTCTCTGTTGCAAAAGCTTATCCTTATCCTAATGCATTGAATACCTAGAAAATCAAAAAAGTAAAGCAAAAATAAAATGAAACAGCGTCGCAGGAAAGCTTCGTGAGCAACCACATCAATGAATAAAATGTGTGCAACAGAATGTCAAGGACAGAACCATCTCTGTGCTCAGCAGCTTCCCTGTGCTACCTAGAATGGGCCTCGCACACAGGAAGTGCCTACGTGGTGCCTGGTGCCTGGTCTACCACTCATCCTTATCTCCAACTGTTGGAGTTCCACCATCAGAGCAGCTGATACTCCACGCTGCACTTAGCAAACCCTGCTTGGAGAAAAATAATACCTTGGCCCACGCCTGGGTGATAGAGGATGATGATCCAGTTGCCCACATGGCGGCGAATGTGACTGATGGCCGTGTGCCTAGAAGGGTGGACCACGGCCCGCCCAGTGAAGTGCAGGGACACTGAGCTTGTTCAGTCTGGAGGGGAAAAGCGGACCAGCCCTACCCTCTGGGGCTGGAGGCAACTCACAGAAGGGAGGTGGACTCTGAGTGCCCCTAGCAGGTAGAATGAGGTCAATTTTCCTCGCTGAAAGAGGGGTTGGGGTAAAGATCGTCCACATTGTCAGATACACCAGAATGTGTTCTTTTGTTTCCACAACAAAACTCAGGTTGATTTCTGTACCCCATCCACATACACCCAGGGTGGCAGAAACTTATTTGTAGTCAACTTAGATCCCTCACCCACAAGGCGGTATCAGCAGGGTGCCAGCTTCACCTGGTCGCAAGGTGTAGGGCACGTAGGGTGGGGCTGGGGTTACCTGGGCCACGTGTCATTCCGTCCACACCGACCAGTTTTAATGACTCCATGGGCCTCTGCTCTGTGGTCACCAGCCCATGGGGACACTGCGCTGTGTCCCCTTCTCTTTCAGTGGCCAGTCTTTCCAGGCCCGCTGGCTCTTGGGGCCATGGGGCTGGTCTCGGTCTCAGCTTTCAGTCTGTCCCCTCTGCCAGGGAGTGAGGTGCAGCAGGGATCTGTCACAGTCCCCCGTCGTCTCCTTCTCCTGTCACACCCCAGGTTTCTGAAGGATAAGGCCGGGAATTAATGTCCCCCTCCACCTCTGAATTCTGTTGAGTTACACTTCTCGTTGGGGACTAAGCCTGGAAAGCCCTAGAAGCTTCTAGAACAGGGCAGTTTACTGCTTACATAGAACCTGTTTAATAATTCAGAATATTCTGCTACAGGAATGAGAACTACTCTCGCCAGAGCTGCAAAGTTGGATGGATTTCTCTGCAAGGTAGTGAGTCACTCATTATTAGAAATGATCAAAATTCATCAATCATTTATCAACTCAGTAGGTGGTTGAAATTCCCAGCATGACATCAGAGGCTGGTTCTGTGGGAGGAGCGACCAAGCCAACGATTCTCAGCCTGGCCACACATGATAATAGATAACCTTCGGTGTCAGAGAATAGCCCCCGATTTCCTTGCCCTGAGACACACCGAATGTGCTCTGAGGCGCACTGAGTTAAAACCTTAGGGGGAGAGAAGGGTGATCGGTGTTTTAAATAAACTCGTCAACGGCTCTCACTGACACCTTCAAAGGCTTCCCAAATCGGACACCTCCCTTCCCTTGCTCCTGAAAGCAGAGCCCGTCAGGGCTGCTTTTGTTTGTGTTGTCGGTAGCAGGTGTTGCAGAGCAATATCACATGTGCCTGCTTAACATTACCCAGTTATTCATGTGTTCCTCTCGGCTCAGTGTCCCGGTGCAAGCTGGCTCCTCAGAGCCTGCAGATGTGGCCTCCACGAAACCTGCGTCACCTGCCGTAAATCATCCCCTGGCCGCATCACCTCGCCGGCTGACACTGTGCGTGCTGACCCACAGCTCAGGGGGCCTCCCTCTGACACACTTGGGGGAGAACACGGCTTCTCATCGTCCAGGAGTTGGCGATGCTGAGGTCTGACCCTATCCCTCCCTGTCCCGGGGGCCCAGAGCCGAGGGAGCCTTCTCCCGGCTGAGGCGCCAGGGCCCAAGGTGAGAGGGGTGGCAGAGACTGAACCATTTTCACGCGGTGATGCTAAAGCGCAGAAAAACACACCACGGTCTCCAAGTGACGTTATCACTGCTTTTCTGGAATTCAACAAGAACTAGAAAATGTCCTAGGAAATGGCCTTGGGTCTGTATTTGATGCTTTAAAGCTCAGTTTGCAAGGAAACAACCTAATGAGGAGGCCCCGATTGGGTGAGGAGCCTGTGTTCTGCCATCAGACTCTGTGCCTCAGTTTCCCCACCTGCAGGAAGGGCAGAGCCAGCACACCTGCCTCACAGGGCTGTGAAAGGGCTGAATGAGTTAAAATGTGTGGCCCTTGGGGCACTGAGTAACCCTAATCATCACTCACCTTTCAACACAGTCACGAAGAGGTTGTCATGTGCGGGCACTTTGGCGGGGGAAGAGAAGCCACAATGAAGAGAACACACCCTGCCTGCCCTTTAAGGCAGGAATCGTTCTGCAGGGGAAACTCAAGTACGTGCCAACCACAGGCTCAAGGGCTGAGGAAAAGGCCCTGCAAGTTCCTCCAGGAGTGACCAGAGCAGGTCGGGGGACAGGGCAGTGTCTCAGGGTCCTCCCCCGGGCTCCACCTCTGAAGGCTCACAGCCTTGTGAAAGAGGAAGAAAAAGAGAGAAACAAGCAGAGAGAGAAAGGTGATTATTAAGCATGAAGAACGAAAAGGGAACAAACACACGAAGACCACAAAGTTCAAAGGAGAGGAGAGACCCACAGATGAACGTTGGTAGTACTCCACAACACACCGTTCCAGATGGTCCCCCCCACCTCCCCCCAATAATATATGAGTGGATCTATAGACACAGGGTAGCTAGGCAGATATAGATAAGGTATAGGTTTAACATGAAAGAGAAATCGATAGCATAAACATCGAATCAGGGAGGTGAAAATAAAATCCAGGTGATTGGTTTAGGGACCAGCATTTCAAGGAGGAAAGCCTTGCTCATTAGAAGAAAAGTGGTCATGGAGTGCATCCCAGTAGGTCTTGATCACAATTTTTGGAAATCAGGAACGCGAGAGAGTTCCTAATCGCTTTTGTCTTCTCTCTCAGGTTGGAGACTTGTGTCCTGGCCCAGGGCCACCTCGTGGGGGTGGGTGGGAGGTGGTGCCGGGGAGAGAATGGCAGGGGCCAAGGTGGGAGGGGATGCCTGTTGTAGACTCTGAGCGAGCGAGCGAGCACCCAGGGACTGAGCATCACGGTTTCTTCATGCACTTAAAACATCATTAGACTTTGATTAAAATATGCCTTGGATGGAATGGGAGCCACACAGATAAGCCAGGAAATGTAATTTTTGTTTTTTTAATTAAAACTTAAAATGCTATATTTAAAATGAAATTTTTAATTAAAATGTTTGAAAAGAAACAGGTAATATTCATTTTAATGATTTATTTTATTAACCAAATTGATCCAAAATGTTGTCATTTCAACTTGGTGCCGTCATAAAAACCACCAGCGACCTCATCATACGTTGCTTTCTGACTGTGTCTTCAAAGTCCGTTTGCATTTTGCACGGAGCGTTCTTCCCCAGCACTCGTCCGCCTTGCGTCTATTGGCTGCCATGTTGGACAACATCACTAGAAGCTCCCTCGTGTGGAGTGCACGCGGGGCACGATTTTACACAAGCAGTTACGGCAGGAGGAACGGTACTATCACCAGGCCACAGATTGTTAGAACCGAGCAAGTGGTGGGTATTCTCGACCAGCGGGACCGCTCACCCACGCGGGGCCCTCTCTCTCCGTCCATGCCGAACGGTCTCTTGGCCGGCCCTCCACATCCTTCAGGTGGGCAGAGACTCAGTTCCACGGGAGTCCCACTTAGAGGGAACGGTTAGCAAACCGCGCTGCCGTGAAAACCGGAGCTAAAACTGGTTTCCTTTTCCACGTTGGCACAACTGCCAGGGAACTATTCTGTTCTCTTACGAAGAGACTTTTTAGAGTTACTGGCAGTTTTTTTTCCGTCAGCTCTTGTTGGGATTTTTTTTATAGACCCTGAGTTGTTCATAATAAGCCACCCACTTTCAAATAGGTTCTCTCTGGTGCATCTGTTCCTAGCTGGTAGCAGTGAGCAAATTCAAGTTTAGAAACACTGAGGAGCGTTCAACACTAGCATGTGGTGGGAGCAGGTGCTGTGCGGCCGACGCGAATGTCAGGAGTTGCCATTGACGGGGGTTCTGGAGAGACACGTACTTGGCCCTCTGCTTAAGGTTCTGGGAGGGTGGCATGACACCCATGTGACTTCCCTTCAAGCCTCAGCTTTGGAAACCTACCCCCAAAGCTGTGTGAATCTTCGATAAAGGCCAAGACCAGATTGGCTGCTTTTTTTTTTTTTAAAAAAAAGTCTCCCCCACCCTCTTCTCTCTTCCCTCCGTGTCTTCTGGCATCTATGATTTTGTAATTCTATTGTGCGGCATCAGTCTCCGATGTTACTTGTGCTCCATCCGACTCCAGTGTGGAGACAGAATCCAGAGTGCAGGCAAGGAGGCGGCCGTGCCTTTGCCTGGCCTGCCCATGGGAAAGAGGCACGGCTCAGACCGCGGGTCCTTCCGAGCCCCTTGCTAACGCCTGGCGTCCGTGGCGTGCAGTGACCCACGCGAGCCTCTTAATAGGACGTAGGCTTGGGATTGTCAGATAAACTACAGGACACCAAGTCAAATTTGAATTTCAGACCAAAGTGAATGATTCTTTAATATTGATATGTCCCAAACGTTCTATGGGGCACCTTCTACTTAACACATAGTCATGACTAGTTATCGCTCTGGAGCTCACATGTAGTGGGACGGTCTGCAGTTTTACGAGCTGAATCTGGCAACCCGACACGAGAGGCCAGCCTCCCTTTCCAACATCGATTCTTGACTCTAGACTCTCAACACGCCTCGCCCATGGAGCGAGTGGCTGCCCCGACGCCCAGGACTCCGTGCAGCCCCTGCGCCTCTGCAGGTGCACCCGGCCGACCAGCGCCAGCTGAGTGTTCACGGAGGGCGCTGCACAGAGGAGTGAGTCAGGGCTGCTTGAACAGAGCCAGGGGAGTCAGACACACAAATCAATCAGAAAACGCTGTGGCAGGCCGCAGAGATGATAATGGTGGCCGGAGAGGGAGCCGCTCACTTCTTTTAGGGGAGTAACGGAGAGATGCTTTAGACAAGGTGCGTCTTCAGTGAAACTTAAGGGTCAGAGAGCTCAGGTGAGAGGTTACACCTGAAGAAGGAGTATCCCCAACAGAGTGCACACCTGGGACATCCTGGGGTGCCTGACAAACCGGTGCTGGGGCTGGGGGGTGGTGATCCCAGGGTGAGGATGAGGGGGAGACAGGAGTGGGGTGAAGGCAGGGCTGAAGTACTGAGAGTCTTTTAAGTCGTGCTGAGAAATTTAGATTTAATTTTTGGTAGTCAAGCGGAGGTTTTACAGGATTTCAGCCCAGAACTTCCGATGGTTCTTACATCATTCACAACGATGTCCAGTTCCTCCACAGTGGTCAGAAAGCAGCACACGGCCTCCTCTTTGTGAGTCTTCCCGACACGCCTAGGCTTCAGGGGCCGCACTGTGGCCTCAGTTCCCCGCTGCCTGCCGCCCTGACGTGCATCAATCACCTTGTCAGGGGCACTGCCCGGGACAAGGCCCTCCTCCAAGGCGGGAGGGACTCCTTCCGTCCTGCCCAGAGCCCAGCAGAAGGCCCTGCGAACGGTAGGCATTTATGGAATGGAGAGATGAAAGGGCCTCTTGTTTCTCTGAAACTCCATGATTTGACTCATGTTTGTGGCCACAGCAGCGAGCTCGTGTGTCAGCTCCCCAGAGCCGCCACAGCCAAATGCCACAGGCAGCCGCAAGTCACGGTCTCGCCGTTCCAGAGGCTGGGAATTTGCCATCAAGTGTGGGCAGGGCTGGTGTCCTCTGAGGCCCCCCCCTCGGCTTGCAGATGTCTGTCTCCTCACTGTGTCCCCACGTGGTCGTCTGTCTGTGCCTGTGTCCCGACCTCCTCATGTCCTATTGGAGTAGGGCCTACCCCAACAGCCTCTTTTACCTTACTTAGATTCTTTAACGACCCGAGGTCCTGGGGAGTTCGGACTTCAACGTGTGAGTGGGAGGGTGGATCATAACTGAGTTTCTAACAGACAGAGCTGTGCTGAGCCCGCCGCGGGCTGAGGCAAGAGGAACAGTTGCCAAACTGATTCTATTTATTTAAAATGTTGATATTTTTTCCGTCATGATTTTTGCAGTAATTTTGATTTTGTAAACATTACATTGAAATATTATTAATCATGATTAGTGGTTTTTGGCATCCCTTTGAGTTTTGCACCTGAGGGAAGTAAGGCACTTGGTGGTACTGGTCCATAGGTTTGCATGAGATAAACGATGCTCCATAAATGTCTGCTGAATCAGATAACTCTCTCAAGAGCCGGAACGGTTCCCCGCCTCTGCCCCACTGGGGCCATTAGAGAGTGGGTCCTCCCGTTGTCTTCCAGCCGGTACTTAGGACCCAGCAACACAGATGCCCACTGGGAAAGGCATCTTGGTGCTGATGGGACCCACAGACTCGCCGTGATGGGGCAGGGGACCTGGAGTGTCTGGGAGCCACTTGGGAAGGAGGAACATCAACGGTTCTGAGCCCCATTCCCTTGGCACCGGGACGTGGAGAGAGCACTGCACCTGGGAGCAGACTGTGGCAGTGCCACCTCACCCCATCACTGGGGTCTTCATCATCAAGCCGTGTGATGACAGGGCGTGGGCTTTGGAATCGGAAAGACCTGGGCACACATCTATCTCTTCCACCTACTGGCTGTGTTGTTCCCTGGGTCTTTATTCCTCATGGGAGCAATGGGCATGGTAATCATCACTGACATCAGAGGATGGCACTGAGAGCTACGTGATGCAGGGAGAGGGTCACGCATGGCACGTGGCAAATGGCAAAGCTTCACCAAAGGGTGTCGTGTAGCACCCTGAGTTCATCGGCCAACGGAGAGCTTACTGCGTGGTGACTGACTTTCAGCCCTGCAGCTACGGCAGACTGGAGTGTACGCACCCTGTGTGAACACGGCAACTTACAGTGTGCGCTGCTCAGCACTCACATCCCCGGAGACGTCGCTGAGGTTGGCACGATGGGTGCCAAGCGCTGCCATCCATTCCTGCTGGAACCAGCGCTGGGGCAGAATCCAATCTCCTCACAGCTCCTGCAGATGCCTTGGAAGCAAGGGCTCCTGCAGAATATTAATATAAACTGTTGTTGCAGAAGCCCACTGATGCTGCCTTCTCATTGTGGGTCTCATCGGAGGTTGCAAAGGAGTTCTTTCAGAAATGACGTGGATGAATGGCTCGGGCTCCCTCCCGCCTCAGTGTTCCAAACGGGAATGTTGGTCTCTGCTTGGACCCATATACTCGTACACCTGACATTGCGCAGCAGAGGGCATGATGCTGGGTAAATGTGCTTCCCTGGACCAGGTCTCCGGGGCCTTCCAGTTGCAATAATACAAGAGGAGGGGACAGCTGAGCTGCCTTCTGACGGAGCTCCCCATGCACGGGCTCAGCCGGGATGTCTGGGCCACTGGGGGAGAGTGTGTGCAGGGTGGGGGCTCTCCTCTCGGTTCCATGCATCTCCAGAGCGGGGGGCACACTCTGCACCCTGGTCTCCCCTGGTCCCCACATTTGCAGCCCACCCCTTCCGCACAGCGTCTGGCCATCTCTGTCTGTGGCTCCTGGGCCTGGAGCATCTCTGGGCTCTGTCAGCAGCCCCCTCTCTGTGTTTGCTGTGTGTGTGTTTGTCTTTTTGGGATGAAGTTTGTTTTTCCAGCTCTGACAGACTGGCAAGGCAAACAGGGTTGCCATTTTTGTTTTGTTTTGTTTTTCTGAGCACGGCAATTTTTAGCCCTTTGCAAACAATCCTGGGACTCGGAAGGTTATAATTTGGGATGCCATGTGTAGAGGCGCGCGTTCAGATCTTCTCGTGGCTGAGGGAAGGATCTGAACGGGGGAGGTGGGAGACGGGGTAAGGCGGGTGTTTTATCGATTGTGAAGGGACCAAGCTCCCTGCAGAACAGACGGAAGAGCAGAAAGGAAACGAGTTTTATAGACCATTAAAAATTAATTTTGAAGAATATCTTGCACCCTAATATACATATGCACATAGGATGCGTAAGTAAGCACTGCACCCCACACACATTCGTGCCTCGCTTACACACACCGGGCTCTGAGCAATCTCCTTTTGGGACCCAGAGGAGTGTGGACAAAGGGTCTCAGAGGGTGACACCCAGCTGTCTCAGGGGAATCTCTACCACTGACTTCCGATGGGAGACCTCTGACACCCACGGCCAAGGGTGACCCTCCGGCCTCTGCTTCCCAGTCCAGGTTGGGTCTGGATGCCTCCACCTGAGGGGACAGGGACAGGGGCAGAGTCTCATTAGGCTCAGGTTCAGGCCCGTCCTTTCTCAATCGGTTCCCTCGGAAGGAAGAAGATTACAAAGATAGTCCTGTTTGGAGGCAGACAGTGTCTTCTCCAGGTAGGCGTGCCGAGTCCAAGAGCCAGGTAGGAGGAGAATTAAAGGCGCAGGTGAGGGCACTTTTTGCTTAAGGTGTTGTCAGTTCACTGTGTGTTTTTTCCTTTTAGACAAGATTTTACATGATGGCTCTTTAGGGGTATGCCATGCAGAAATTCCCAATGGTTTTGACAAAGGTCCCTTTAGAAGTCTCCTCTTTGTCATCCATCCTTCAGCTCTTTCAGGCATTGTCAAGGCATAGGTTAAAGGTCAACATCACTGGATCTCAGAGCCACACATCTTGGGTGGGATCTAATCAGGGGACAAGTCTTCACCTTTAGGAAAAAACCACAGAGGAGAACAGCTGGGAAAGTCCACGGGAGATTTAAGAGCTGTGCAAGAGGTCACTTTCATTGTTACTAGTCAAGTGCTGACCTTTCCAAGGCAGTGCCAATGAAGAGTCCAAACCCAGCCCGCCCTCTGGTCGTGTCTCATGGGTTCCGGAATCCTCAAACGATGACATGAAGACATATCTGAGCTTCACTACTGAGTCCCAGCCTAGCTGATGACCCAGATTGGACCTGAGACCTAGTTACTCCCCATGGCATTGGGCCACCCTCTGAAGCTTCACACACGCACACACGCACACACGCACGCCGATGAAGCCATGATACCCTGCTTTGGTTGTGAGGGTACAGCACTTCTGCTAAGGACCGGTGTCATGAAGCCAGACCAACATATTCAAAGGGTAGAGTGAAGACGAGGCCCTGAGCTTTTGGAAAGGGGGGGTGCACCTCCCCCTCAGCACACTGTGCTCTCCAAAGCAGGAGCTCCTTACCTAGTCGTTTGGACACGCACCTCCTTAGCCAGGGGAGATTGCTCTGGAGAAGGGTTTTCCCCCTTTCACCTCGCTCCGTTTAAACTTTCCTTGGCTCCAAGGAATAAAGAACAGTTAAGCAACGTTGATCAATTTATCAGGACCAGCTCTGCAACTGTTCCGAGGAGGCGAGTTTTGCAAATGCTGATGAGAGAGGAATGAGCACAGCAGGGAGGGTGTGGGCTGAGTGCCTCCGACGCCCCAGGCTGGTGAGACGGAGCTGCAAGGTGCAGACACCTGACGTTCTACGGAGCAACTTCCTTCCCGATGGGAGTGTTACATCCGTGATGGAAAAGAAAGATTTGGACGGTGGAGTGGAATTTGGAACGCGACCATGGGAGGGGAGCAGAGCACAACATGGAGGTGTTAAATGCCAGGTCTGCGATAAATATAAATATCAAATGTGTTATTTTGATGTATATGAGTGATAATTGGATTTTAAATTGCCCATCTATAAAGAACAGAATCCACAGTGCAAGAAGTTGAGTTATGGAAATAATTATAAGGAAAAGCTCTGTCACCCGTACATACAATTTAAAAATACATGCATATATACTGGGAACGCTCAGGATTTTCGTTCCCACCCCCAGACCTCTCAATAAAGTTGTTGCAACAAGTTTGTAAAGCATGAAGCTGAATCCATCTTAATTTCCATTGGATTATGAAGAAGGAGAATTAGACCAGAATTTCTAAACAGGGAGGCGTTGTACAAAGTCCCGTTACTGTTGATTTGTCTGTGAGAAGCTCGATAGAATGCCTAGGAATAAATAATTCAAATCGTATATGAACTTTCAAAGACAATAGAAGGTTAGGGAATATTTTCCCACTCTTTTGGTCAGAATGGCTGTTAACCAATGAGAATTTTGTCACCAAAACGAGACAAAGTCATTACAAGAAAAAATATTAAAATTCAATAGAAAAAAATCTAAAATGCGTAAAAAATCTAAGGAGAATATTAGCAAAATCGAGTCTAGTAATGTGTAGAAAAGATAATACTTGGTGAATAAGTTCAGTTTTTTTCCAGGAGTGTATGATTTACTTCAATGCTCAAAAAAACTGTCAGTACATCTCAGAGTATTAACATAGCAAAGAAGGAAAATAGGGCGGGGGGTAAAGATGGAGAAAAGAGGAAGGGACAGTTGAAGAGCGTGTATGAATGACCCACGGACACGGACAATGGTGTGGGGGTGGGAGTGGGGGGGTGGGGCGGTGGGAGTGGGGGGGAGAGCAAAGGGGGAAAAACTGGGACAGCTGTAATAGAACAACACTAAAAAATAAAATAAAAAAGAAGAAAAATCATCTAAACATATGTAGAAAATTCTCTTAACCTTTGCCAGCCACTTGACAACAACGGCCTGCAAAGCTGGCAGGGAAGAGAACTTCCTCGGTCTGCTAAGAGCCCACTGTGAGGGGGCAGCTCACCCGCACTCCTGCGGGTCCAGTCGGCAGCACGGCGAGCCCTCCGGCCGGAGATGCCGGGCACGAGAAGCCTTCAGGGGCTGGGCAGTCAAAAGCAAAATCGTCACTATTTGCTGCTGAAGTATTACTGTTCTATAAACACAGAATGATTTATGCAGAGATCATCTGCATAATTACGAGAGCCTAGCAATACTGGTGGGTTTAAAAGTCACTAGATAAACATCAATTGCCCTTCCATGCGGCAGTGACGAACATGACAACGGGGGGAACGGCAGGAACAGCTGTAATAAACGAATAAATTTTGTCAGGATAAATTGCTAATGTAAGACGTCGAAGAGCTAGATCTACAGGGGCTGTTTCTTTCTAAAGTATTGAAACGCTAACACTGTAAAGACGGCATTCGTGCAGGAACATGAGAAATACATATGATGAAAGAGAACCAAAAGGTCAGAAACAGGTTGGTGGGAACTCTTTTTCAAAAAATGGACTTTTAAAAGTGTTCAACTATGAGAACATAAAAGTAGATTCGTACCTCACACCATACACAACTAAATCTCACATGGCTTAAGGTTTACATACAAAAGCAAAACTTAAAATTCTACATAGAATAATACTTTGGGGTAGGGTACCTTTTTCCAAAAAACCTGCCCCCAAAGCAAACAATCAAGATAAATAATATAAATTTGACTAGATTATGATAGAAAAATTTTAAAAACCTGTTCCTGAGAAGGAACTACCGATAAAAAGAAATGCAAATCTCAAACCAGGAGAAGATGTTTGGAACACGGTGAATGAAATACACAAAGGACCTTTTAAAATCTATACGAAAAGACAAAGAATGGGCAAGAACTGTGAGAAGGGAGACAAAAGAGACAAAAGAGGAAGCGCAAGAAAGCCACGAGGAGACTTTCCAAACTCAGGACGCAGTCAGGCAAACGCTAAAGAAACTGCGGTGAATGTCTACCCCCCGTGGATGTGCCTCCGGATCTCTGCAGGGGCCCGAGCCCTGCGCTGTCCCAGGCTCTGCTCCCAGCATTTAGCCCGCAGAGTGCAGCAAGCACAGTTTAGTTCAACGTTCTGGAGGGAACGCCCTGGTATTGCCACAGGTCGCCCTGCACCTGGCCGGAGCGAGACAGCTTGAGTGGAACCCGGGTGTGGGGACCCTGACCCAGCCGGGACACCCACAGCTCAGGAGGGGGTGCCCCATGACCCCTTCCCCAGCGGCTGCAGGATGAATCCCTGAAGGCCCCCCGGGGCTCAGGAAAGCACTTGTGGGTCTGACGCCGTGACCAGCAGGAAACCCTGGGGAAAGCTGGCCTGCATGTGACTGTCCCTCGCCACTAGCCAGCGAAGGGACTCTGGGTAAATCATCGGCACTGTGTTCATTCCCTAGTCGGTAAAATAGGGAAATCCAGGGAACAACCTTTTATCTTGGGTAAGTGTTAAGTTAGGCATTTCATGGAGAGTGTTTTCAAGCTGCCTTAGTCAGGCCTGATCATTACTAGCGTTACTTCTCCGGGTCCCGCACGGGACCGCCGCTGCCTTCAGCCCCAGTACAGGACCCCACCGCAGCACTTCACGCGCAGGCCACCTCCGGCTCTCTGGGCCTCACCTGTCCTCTGCAGCCTGCCACCTGCTGGGCCCTGGACTGGGTGAGTGACCACAGCACAGGGCAGGCGGCCGGCTCTCTCACAGATCTGGCCTGCTCCAGCCCTTGCTGCGGAACACCGGGACAGCTGCTGTGTCCCTGTCCGGAGGTGTCGCAAAAAGCTTCCAGGCCCGCTGTGGCTGCTCGGAGATGCCCGCCGGGTATTTACCTTTGTCCTGTCCTCGTCCCCCTTTCCATCACACTCTGAGATTGTGCTCAGGCATCACCTCAGGTCTGTTTTCTGGAGAGTTTGGCCTCAGCAGGCCTTGATTTCCTCTGCACCCTCGGTGACTCCCGAGGGCGACAGGCTCAGCTAGTGCCCGGGAAGTAAATGCTTCGTAGCGAATGCAAGAGTACGTGACTGGCTGAATTCCTGAAGAACAAATGGACGAGCCTTGTGTTCCTGCCTGTGTTGCCACGGGGGACGCTTGAGATGCAGGACAGCCTCACTGCTCGTAATGTCCTGCAGGGAAGGAAGGAGGGAGCAAAGCGAGGAAGGGAGACCGGGAGGGAGGGGAAGAATCCGGAAGAGCAGTGGCCCCTCACTTCCAACCCCTCCAAGTGGCTGGCCAGCTGAGTGTCACGTGGGGTCAAAGCACGCTGGTCTCACAGAAGGACAAGAAGAGCCGGAGCCCGTCCTGAAAGCAGGGAGCGCTGGACGGTCTGATGCCGGGAACATGGGTTTTTGTGAATCTGGACAAACGTCCAAGGCGTTAGCAGCTCAACGCCAAACCCCCAAGCTCCTGTGAAGCTTAGTTCGCTGGCCTGCCTAGGAGGCTCCCCCGGGGAGCTGTGCCTTCACAGTGATCACACCCAGCTCCGTGAGCATGCCCGCTCACCTGGTGCTAGCAGCCTGGAGCAGGAGCCCTGCACTGATCCAGCGAACCAGGTGCCAGACACTGCCCTGCCTTCAGGCGGGTCCCTTCCCCCCAAGGACTTCTTTTCTTCTGTGTGAAGTGATGACTGGCAAGCAGGACACCCTGCTCCCTTCCAGCCTCTCACTCTCACTCCAGCAGCGTTTCCCCATGGCCACGGCCCAGCGCGGCATCACCTTGGTGAGCTTCCGGAGCTCAGGCCCTGCCCTCAGAGGATGCTGTGCTCACCTTTCCTACCTGCAAGTCCCTCAGGTGAGCTGATGACCCGCAGCGTCAACTTTCCTTCAAAGGCTGACTCAGCCTGCACCCAGAGGACTTGCCTGGGTCTCACTGTGTTCACTGTGGCCATTCCACAAATGACCATGCGGTGCTTACCATGCACTGGGCCTGCTGAGGGTGGGTGAGGGGGAGGCGGGACGGGCTGAGACCTCGGCCGAGTCTGGTACGCGCTCAGAGCCTACTGACAGTTCTGCGCACGTGTGGAGTACACGGGAGCTCTGCAGCACCTGGCTGACCTGGGAGGCAGTTTCCTTGAGGAACAGAAATCTGTGGCCCCTCAAACAAAAACACTGCATTGAATCAAGGCTTCACCATTGCAAGTCTAGAATAACATTGGAGAGCAGGAAACCGTCCTGCGCAGAGAAGACGGGCACCTGCAGACGCGCCTGTGCCCACACACCCCCACCCTGCACGGGCTGCAGCTCTGGAAGAAAGACACAGCCTTGCTTCCTGCGTGGATGCATCTGGCCCTCAAAATGGCTTTGTACTTGAGGCCTCATGGTCAAGGTGGGAAGAGGGAGGCGCAGAGATGGCAAATGGCTAGACAAGGTCAGCCAGCCCCCGCTCGGGAGAAACAGGACGTGTGCCTGGGTCTCCTGATGTCAGTGTGGGGCCGTTCCATGGGCCCACACTGTCCTGCTGCTCTCCTCACTGCACGTTCTGTAGACGTGGGATTATATTATTTTTTATTTCAGTTTAATGAGGAAATATGTTGTCATATTTATTGGATTTTTAAAAAATGAATTCTATAAAGTCTTTACAAACACCTGGGAGAAAGTGTGTATGTGGTTGATTTTCTAAGCAGAGCTCTGAGTGTGACTGGACTGGTGCCTGTGCACACCTGTCTTCCAGGGACAGCAGCGGTCAGTGTCATCCCATTGGAAGTCATATGAGGGGGACTGTGTCTCTGTGGAGCTGAGCGAAAAAGCAGGGAGCTCTGATTGCTGTAGGATCTGTTGCATCCATGCCTGTGAATGCGACTTGCCTTTCTCTAAACCAGGAGGGAAGGCCAGGCTGGTCAGGAGACACACTGTGTGGGTGACAAGATGTGGTTTTCCAGAATGTGCCTGTACTAGACACGACTTTGCATGGGTCCAGCCGAGACTTCCCTCTGCCGAGAAGGACGAGGACACGTCTGGCATGTGAGACGCCGAGGCTCAGAGAGGCTCAGAGGCCCGTTTTCAGTCCTGTTGCCCTACCCTTCTTATTTACGGCCCCCTCCACTGTCCCCAATACACGCAAACCGGGCTCCAGGGGAGGCACTGACATTTCTCTGAGGTGCTGTGATTTTTCAGAAGGATGTTTTGAAAACACCCACTGTTGGCCTCTTCTGCGTGCTGTGCTCGCTGGCTCTTGGCCAGCACCATGGACAGCGCCACCAGGCTGCCCTCCCAGCAGATGCTCTGGGAGGCAGTGACTGACCGCGGAATGAAACGCACCTGTCCCAGCCCTGCTGCTAGCCCCAGCTCAAGGCGTTCTTACCTGGAGGGAGAGAAACCCAAGCTAGGCTCTTGACAGCCTGTCAGCTGAGCCCCTTGGAAAACCACATCAAGCCCGTCTTCCCTGCTTGCAGCCCAGGCTGGCCAGGCCCAGGTGAGCTCCCAGCGTGGGCGGCCTCCCTGCCGCAGTCCCGGAAGGGAGTGATCATTAAAATAAAACTTGGTGAGTTTCAGACTGGATGAGACGGTTATTGTTCACGGCTCCTTTTCTTCTCTCTCTGCCATCTGGAGCCACAGCCTGTCCTGTGTGCCAGCCCAGATCCATGTCCTGTTCCCACCTGTCACTTCTCTACAGCCCTTTCCACTGGAGGTTCTCCACGGAAAAGAGTGTGCCAGTTATTTCCATCCCGAGAAGCTCACTCTGCATCCTGGCTCCCGGGGCCCCTCTGTGTCTCCCGCTCTCCATGTGCTCTGAGGATATTTCTGCCCCTGCCGCTCCTGGGTGAAGCTGCGTGGGCACGGGTGTGCGTGCGGCCGCTGGCTCTCCTCGGCCTCACCGCCGAGAGCCTGCCCGGTGAAGGGCCGGGAGGCCGTTGGAACCAGGGTCTGCCGAACGTGAGACTTTTTATAAAGCAACAGCTTTCAGTGCATGAGAATGCAGCTTCACTGTCCATTTTAAAGTAACAAAAGAAAAACCAGCAGATCAAAACAAAACAAGATAAAAATGCCCCTGATTCTGTTGGATTAAGGCTGCCGGTCACGTAGGCACCCCAGGTAGGTCCGTGTCACCGAGTCCTTGGGAGGGGCCAGATGAGTGTTGTGGGTCAAACAGTGTCCTCTGGAAATGCATGTTGAAGGGCTGACCCCCAGGACTTCAGGATGCAATTCTATTTTGAAATAGGGCTGTTGTTGCTGTAGATTTCATGATTAAGTTCAAATGAGGTCATATTGGAGTAGGATGAGTCCTTCGTCCAATGCAGTAAGTGTCCTTGGAAAGTTGGACAAGGACATGCACAGGGTGAGGGTTGGGGAGACATGAAGACCTGGAGACGAGGTGGTCATGGGCCGAAAATGGTGATATAGGTATGAGACCTCCACTAGCCGAGGACAGCCCAGGGCCACCAGCAGCTGGGAGAGATGGGCCCTGCAGGAGTGTGACCCTGCCCACGGTTTGGTTTCAGGGCTGTGGCCTCCAGCACTGGGTCAGAGAAGGACTCCCCGTGGCTCTGAGCCACCCAGGCTGTGGACAGTGTGACAGCAGCCCTGGGAATGAACGCCATGGGAGCACAAGCAAAATGACAACCCCCCCTCCCCCAGAGAAGTCGCTGAGAAACGTGTCCTCTTTGGTACAGTTGTAGTGATCCCCCAGTGAATACCTCTTCAACATGTATTCTTCTGGAACGGCTCTATCTTTCAACAAGTAACTGTTTTCTTCTGAGGTGCCAGTCACTGCTGGCCCAGGGCAACCACCCAAGCGTCTATGTCCAGTCTCAAGGATCACGGTCAGGCAGTGGCATTGGGGCCTCTGCACAAACTCACCCACGTGGTAGATGGTGTTAAACTCTCCGAGAGGGGACAGAGCACCTGTACCAGGAGCACCTGCTGGGAAACCCACAGAGGCATCAGGTGACATTGGAGCTGCTGGGGTGGTGGTTGGCTCCCTCGAGGTTGGGGACAGTAGGCTGAGAACACCCGTGCAGGGACCGGTGGCCCACGCCTACCTGGAGTCTTGACGAACGAGGAGATGTGTTCCCAGCCCTGGAGGGGACGTGTGTTTGTCAGGTGGAGGACGGTCACGGTGTGTCTGGTTGGCACCTCACTTCGGATGGAATGAAAGTCACGTGCAGAGGCCAGGAGACGAGAGGACACTGCCGCCCTGCAGGAGAGGAAGCAGCCGGCGCTGGTGCGGTGAGAAGTGTGCGGGTCTCGGGCAGCTGGGAAGCCTTCTCTAGCGTGGGTCGTCACACTACACATTTCTCTGAGTCAGCCGCACGGTGTCCTGACTTCCTTTCTAGACTCGAAATTCGGCCATGCCTATTTTTCACTGTGTTTCCCCAGCACTCAGTTAGATGTTTTCACTTTGTGCTCACCTCATGAGTACTTGACTTCTGGGAAGTGACCCGTGTTTCTCCTCCAGCCTATCGGGTCCATGCAACTACTGGCAGAGACACTGCCTGGAAGTGATTGCTTGTGCCTCAGGCTGAGATGCGCCCCCAAAGCCAACTGAATCAGATTTCCACCTCATACCTCCAACCCAGTGCTCCCCCTCCCCCTGCCCCCTCCTCCAGCCTTCACTGCAGCCAGTCACCCAGGCGCTGGGACTCAGTGATAAAATGACCACTCAGAGCGTCCCACTTCACTGTCGGTTTGTGGAAGTGGAGAGCAGGTGGCAGGAACCAGAGCCTTCCACAGTCTTCCCCAAGTGGTGCGGTGCTATCCCTCAAGAATCCTTTGGGTGACACCAGCAGGTTATCCTTCCGGAAGGGGTGTGGAGTGACCCTTGGTGGACACCTGGCAGGGACAAGAAGGCAGTCTCCCCGAGTCCCTTTCTTTCTCCTCTGTAACCATGGCAGTTGCCATGGAAACCACATCCTTCTGATAGTTCCTTTTGACTCACAGCTGTTGGAATCACTGACAGAGCTCCGGAGAGTGGATTTTTAAAGAGTGTGAGTGTTGTAAAAACGGAAAAAGGGGTCTCTCCTGTTACAACCACCCTGCTGGGTCAGGAGCAGGCGCTCCTAGAGTGAGAAGGGGCATCTGCCATTCCAGTGGCCTCTTGTTTGTGAGCAGTAAGAAGCGGAAAAAGAGAGAAAAGGAGAAAGAAGACATTCACTGGCCACCTGTCTGGTGTCAGAAGCTATGGAAGAGGCTGCAAAATCAGGTCTCAGTTATTCCTCCAACTGGATCTACCACCTTTTTCTCCACTTCGCAGGCGGGGAAACTGAGGTTCAGAGAAACAAAGGGGCCAAGCTAGGCTTTTGCAGTCAGTGTCTGGCTGACCAGCAGCTCCAACCATGGAATGTGATGCTGTTGCCTCTGCTCTGTCTCCCCCACCCCCGGCTGTGGCAGGTTTTCATGGGCCTGCAGCTGTGGTCTCCTTCAGGGTCCTCTGCGGAGTGGAAACTCTGGCAACGTCTTGGACTCCTTGGCTGTCACTGTGTCACGTTTGACAGGATGGCCCTGGTGCAGGGCAGGGGCTGCCCAGAGGGTGCGTCAGTGACACCAGGCAGACTGGAGACAGCCACGTAGGATTATGCTCATGTGATTAGGGCTGGTTTGGGTCACGTGGTCTGAGGGACCTGGATGCGGGGATCCACCTCATGGGCAGGGAGTCAGTCCCCCCTACACACGATGCTCCAGCAATAACTGTGAACAGTGGGACTCAGGCAGGTGCCCTGGTTGACAATAGTACCACCTAGAGTCACACATCCGTGCCAGAAGGCTGACACGTCCTGACTCCATGAGGAGGGGACAAGAGACACTTTGCGTTTGAAGCCCTCTCAGATTCTGCTCATGGGTTTGGGGAGTGGGGCACGTAGAAGATGAGACCCACCTCGCCTCCTCCAGCACCAGCTTCACTTCGGGAGACAAAAGGTGTGCATGGAAGGTGACCATGTACAGCAGCCAGAGCAGCAACATGGCTGCTCCTCACTGTCTCCGACTGGGACAATGTTCCAAGCAGGAGTTTTGTCCCTGATGGCACTCTGTTGAAGGTTCCCATTTGCTAGTTTGAAGCAAATGAAACCAGGACTCCCCTGACGACCTGTTATTATCCATCTTCCATTTACTGGTCCAAGGACCCCCTGATTAAAGTGACCAAACACTGTAACCCCTTCACCCAGGGCTCTATGAATGCTGGGGGCTGGCTGCAGGCCCTAGGGGTTCTCGACGCTGCTCCAGCTTTGAGGTTTGACGTCATCATCTCACAATGTCGTGCTTCCCTCTCTTTGCATTTACTTTACTTCAAATGCTTTTCTTGGAAGGAGCATGTAGCACTTTAGACCCAGAGCAAAACCACAGCTACCTAAGAAGCGGGGGTTTCTGGTGGATTGAAGGCAGCCAGTGTAAAGACGGCTTAGCAAAGAGGGGCAGCCGGCCTGGGGGGGCGGAGGGCTTCATGTCAGCACCTTCCCAAGCAGATTGTCGATCTTTATCAGGGCAGGGGAGAACCCTGTCTCTTGGTTTTTTTCCATTAGTATGACAGAAACAGAGGGCCTCCTAAATGCAGAGCATTCTCGTAGATGCTGTGCGGGTGGAGAGAGAGAATGCACGAATCTTCCATAGCAGCCAAGGATAAGACAAAGATCCAAAGCCAGGAGGCCTCAGGATGGAGGACGTGGGACACAGTGAGCCCGCTGTGGGCACAGGTGGCTGGACAGGCACCACGAGGCCAGAGTGTGAGTCAAGACGCAGCAGGGCCCTGGGCGGCTCAGAGAGGGAGGAAAAGGTCAAACACAGGCCCTGTGATTAAACCAGGGCTGTGGTCCATGGCCCAGGCACTGCCTACACTTCCTGTGCATCTGAGCTCTGCCCCCCACCGGCCTTTCTAGGCTGGGATCGGGGCACTGAGAGCAGCCTCATCCAGCTGGTATTCTTTCTAGGGATGCTTGGGTCTCTGGCACAAACCAAGCCTTCAGCCTGCAGCCTGCATGGACTGATTGAAATGCGGAGCCTTTAAAAGATTTCACCACGTATTTCCGCATTTTCTACTCCTGAAGGCTCCTGAGGTGAGTTGAGCAAGAGTATTTCCGCTCAGCTTTAGAGAGCTGTAAATGACACACCCAAGAGTCACCCACGGGAGCCAGGTCCCTGCAGAAATGGTCAGCACATCCCCAGCTGATGTCAAGGACAGCTTATACGGGACTGTTGGCAATGACATGCACAGCGTTCCGGGGAAACAAGAGTGAAGCAGGATCCTGGGAAGAGACGTGATCGGCACCCTGGAGGGGACCCTAAAACCTAGACACCAAACTGCATCATGTGGAGAGGGACCAAGAGCTGTGGCCAGACGTAGGGAAAGTTGTCACCCTGCAGCAACCTGCAGGAAGGGAGCTGAACTGAATCCCTGCCTCGCTGTCCACCCCGACCCTGATCCCTCCCATTCCAGGTGCACGCACAGGGCCCGGGCCCAGGGTGGCTTGGCGATGGAGGACGTCCCAGGGCCTGGCCCTGCCTCTGAGCCCGAGCGTTTTTCCCCCTCCCTGCTGCTCCGGCACGCTCACGCATCTTTTTGCTAAAAGTGTCTACGACATGGCGTGTAGATGGCTTATTGACACACACACATAGGACAGTTCAATCAACCCTTCGATGCAATTGCTTTGGAAAGAGGCTCATTTTAGAATTCACAGCTTCAAACAAGCATCCTGCTTTATGGGTGCTTGTGTCTTTAAAACGAGGGAAGTCGGCAAACTCTAACAGTGAAAACGTGTTTCATGCAGCTCATTACCAACGGTCTCACGGAGCGGACCGCGCACGCGCACTCAACGGTGGGACTGAACAGGCACCGAGGAAACAGCAGAAAAACGGAATGAATTTCAACAGAGAACCAAGGATGCAGTTGCGAAAGGCCGGTGGAGGCCTTGGTACGATCATTCTTTCCCCTAAGTCATGTATTTTTTATGAGTCTGCAACAACTGATTCCAATAAGTCTCTGGGCGGCAGAAGCAGACAGGAGCACGACCTAATGCAGCAGAGCATAATATACGAAGCACTCGCTCACACGGAGCTTGCGGTCCGTGCGTCAGTAAACCTCCTCTGTGTCGAAGCCAGAGTAGTGTAAGAGACAACCGAGCAGAAGATGGTTATTCAGTGCGTTGTAAGAGAAATCCATTTCTCTGCCGCTTGCCAAATGTGCCTGAGAGTTATTACCAATTTACCATGGACAAACCACCACCAGGGAGATAGAAGCGAGGGAAGCCGGGCGATTTCTGGTCGTGCTCTTTGGTCTTTGATGGTGTGCCTGGGAGTGCGCTCTAACGCTTCTGGTCCGTAGGGTGGGGTCCCCTCTGACACCATGGAGGGAGGCTCAGGTAGTTCCAAGAGCCCTGGCCTGGGTGTCGGAAGACTTGGTGTGCACCTGGCCCTTCCAGGGGTTATCGGTGTCACTGTGAGTCTCAGGGGCGAACTGAGAGGGCGGAAATGTGGACTTAGAAGTCCCTCCCGGAGACAGAGGGGGTGGTTTTTAGGTGCGTGAGCACACCTGTGCACATGAGCACACCTGGGTGCATACTGTTCTGTGCCCCACGGTCTCTCTCCCGAGCAGGCGGCCTTCCCATCTCCTCCAGGGATTTGAGTGACAGCAACTCCTCCCTACTTATGTCTGGATAGTTGAGGACAGATTTCTGCCCTGGAGGACGCTGGCTTCTGAAGCCCCTGCAGTGGCTCTAGACAACTTCCAGGTGAAAGTAGGGGATGCTGAGCAGTGGGGGTTGAGCCCGTTTGCTAGTGCTGCGTGCACAAGCTTTGTGAGTGGCATTTGTTAGCTCCGGCTCCTGTGTGTCTGAAGCCCAGGTGTGGCTCAGTTGGGTCCTCGGCTGCAGATCTCACTGGGCTGCATCTAAAACGTCAGCCAGGCTGCTGTCCCCTGGGAGGTTTGACTGGGAACGGATCTGGCACCAGGCTCCCTCTGAGTCATTTCCCGGGGGCTGTAGGACTCACAGTTGCTTCTTTAAGGTGGGAATGCACGTCTTTGTTCAGAAAGGGCTTTCCACCTGATTAATTCAGTCGTGCCCACCCAGCATAATCTCAAATTTGATTAAGGTCCCAACAGATTTGGGGCCTAGTTACATTGGAAAAATCCCTTCACTTTTTATTCTTTATTTTTATTGTTGACACTGCGGCAGATGTCCCTACTCCTCTCCCCCTCTTGCCCCTCCTCCCAGCCCCAGCTCCCCCTTCCCTTTGGCCTTTCACTTTTGCCAAGTGACAGCAGCTGATATGAAGTGAAGTCCCTGCAGAATGAAAGCCCTCCCTCCTGGGGACAGGAGGTCACACAGTGTGCAGATGACACTAGAGGGCTAGGATCTGGGGGATCAGCTCCGAACTCCACATGCTCGACCCGAAGTAAATACTTTCTACATTCCACTTGATTTTTCAAGACCACAAGCTCCAATTCTATTTCCTTGTAAAATTCATCACTGATGCTCCTGGGCTCTGAATTTACCTGTCACAGCTGGGGCAGCTCTCGGGTCTTGTGACGGGCTGTGTCTCGCTGACACTTCGTCATTTCTCTTCCTGGTGTCTCCAAAATGACCTGCAAGTCACTTAGCAGCGTCCACCAGGACCCTCAAGTCTCTGCATTTATATTTAGCATATTAACGTGTACACAGTAGATGTTCAGTGATCAATGGTCGTTAATTTTTAAAAAGTACCTGGTGTACATGGAGATGTTTCAAGTATATAAATCACATTCATATGCTTTAGTTCATCTGATAACTCTGTGAGGCGGATCCAGCAGAAATGAATGTATTATTTTCAAGGTAATTTATTGAAAGATGGCTTAGTAGCAAAAAAAGAATCTATTTCTAATTAGCTAGGCTGTAAAACACGGTACATGTGAGCGAAACAGGCAGAAAATGCCTCTGTGGAAGCGGTACCTGCCCCAGCGCACGCTTGGTGCTGTTGCCAGAACGTTTCCAGAGCAGCCGAACCTGGCTTCTGTCTCCTTACACAGGCCCCACTGTCTTGCTAATGTCGCACCACGTCACCGCACGCCTGCGGAGACAGCTCTGGAGGCGGGTGCTCAGACGGACCGGCCAGGAGCCCACCTGGAACAGAATCTTCTCGTCTATAAATGTGCTTTCTCCGCTCTATCACCCCCAGACATTCCGAAGTAAAAGTGTTCAGAGTATAGAATTGTTTCAGGTGGGAGCGCTGAGGGCGCAGAGGCCATAACATAAATCTGCAGATTTCATGAAAAATGACAGGAAACGAAACGCTGCCTTGGCAGGGATTCCCTGAAGGAGCTCACGAGCCACGAGGTGCCACATCCAGGGGACACACAAGGGACTTGCCATCACAGAGGACTCGCTGTCACTGCCATTCAGAGCACAGTTCAGGTTCACCAGGCCCGGGCTGAGAGGCAGGGGCTGCACAGCCTACAGGGTGGATGTGCCCGGGTCCCGCCTGCAATGGCGGGGCTGCTGCAATGAACTCGAACCCCAGGTGGACGTGTGGGCTCTTGTGTTTTCAGCCCAGAGGACAGGCATTGACCCTGAGGAGAGAGGAGAAGGCACCTTACCTGAAGGTCAAATGTTAAGGACTGAAAGTTTGTTGTTCCCCCAATTCATCTGTTAAACCCTACCCTTCAGTGTGATGGCACTGGCAGCCAGGGTCTTTGAAGGGTGCTTAGGGTTATAGGAGAGTGTGAGAGGGGGGGCCTGTCACGGGATTAGCAGCCCCCAAATAGGGATGCGGGGTGTGCCCCCTCTACCACGTGAAGACACGAGGAAGGGCCAGCAGTCCGCAACCCAGGGGGAAGGCTCTCACCCCAGGTGAGCTCTGAAGACACCCCAATCTCAGACTTCCAGCCTCTGGGCCTGCAGGACTGAATGTCTGTGGTTTATGTGCCACCTGGCCTATGTGAGCTGGTCACAGCAGCACCGAAGGCAGGGGACGGACAGGAGGAGCAAGTCACACCTCTCCTCCCAGTGTGCTCGCTGTGGGGCGTGGACACAAAGCACCGAGCAGTGTGCAGTGACCAGCCAGAGACAAGAACACTGGCGTGCAGGGCAGGATTTCCGGTCCCGAGGTCCCAGTTTTGCTATGAACCAGCGGTGTGACTTGTCACTCTGCTTCCTTGACCCTAAGGGCTTTGACCAGGTACAGTCCAAGGGCTCTTCTTGTCTTTGAACGCCACTGCCCAGTCAGAGGCATGTTTGGCATTGACCACTCGATTGCAAATACTTCACCACAAACATTGTAGACCCGGAATATCCCTCCCACCTTGTTTACTCAGCATGGGTCGGTGATAGGGTTACCTGCCTCCAGAAACCTGGGGGTGGTCAAGGAAAACGTTCAGGGTGATTTCACTCAAATTAACTTTTTAACAAACACGCAGTGTGCAGATGCAGAGTGTCAGACACCAAGGGGTGTGCCAGTCAAGAATGTGCCTTACTCCGCTAGGGAAGTGTCAAGAATGAATGTACACTAGGTTCGTGTGAAGAGCGGTTTTGAATGTCGACGTCGGCAGGAAAAACACTAGTGACGGGTGGCTAAATAGAGAGGAAAACTACAGAAAGGTTTGATGACACGGCGACCTTGAATCTGTCATCTTCTGGAGAGGCCTCTGCGTGGGAGCGGCACGTTCTCTGCGGCAAACACCCCCCAGGTTCAAGGTCTCTGTGGAGACCTAGGAATAGTGTAGCTAATAGCCAGTCTATGCCTAGGGTAGAAATGAGTATTGGCTCCCAAACTGTTTGGCTCCATAGTCCGGGGACAAATGTTTATTTTCTTTTTATTTTTGATGGTATTATAAATTGTGCCAAGTCATTATTCAAGAAATAAAACTGGCCTCCGACGAAACACAGGTCGTGACACACGACTCAGTGCATAGGGACAGCTTGAGAGACTCGGAGGGTTGTCGGTCCCCCCCGCCCCCCCCATGCAGGCCTGCCAGCTGAGAGCGGGACCTCCAGGGGCAGGGGCAGGGGCAGGGTCGTCCACTGCTGCAGACGGAAGCTGCAGCAACCCGGTCAGAGTCACACCCCGAGGCTGGATCGGAGTGGGACCGAAAAGAGAGAGGAAGTTCAAGAATGGGAGGGGTGAATCTCATGAGGCATCTGTGCCCGAGTGTGGAGGACTCTGTGTGGCCACTGTCACAGACATGAAGGGCCCGGGGCTCGTCACCCAGCTGTCAGCCATTCGGTGTGCGTCTGCTTCAAACGAGACTAAGCTAACTAAAGTCACTTATCCGTTGCCTTTCCTCGGCTCTGCCGGGCTCCCTGGACTCGCCGCCCCTGGGCCGCACGACCAACTTCAGTTCCTGGAAATTAACGCCAAGACTGCAGAGAGAGCAGTCGGGGACCCTGCCGATTCACTAAGTTAAATGAAGCAAAACGTTCTTTTTTTGTGTGGAACAGGTGCAAATCTGTGTCCGATACTGGTCATGCATTCAGCACTGTAGAATCTTCAGTATTTCCAACAACATTTTAAAGGGAGAGCGATGTGGGGAGCCAAGGCTTTTGCTGTAGAACATGCCCCTGCTCTCTGTTTTCTGTCTAAAGACCGTCTGATGCAGGTGGCTGTCAGCCAGTGCAACCCTGTCAGGCAGCCCTGTGACCCCGCGCTGCCTGGGGCGTTGGTGGGACTTCCCTTCGAGGCTGTGAATGGCTGAGCTCAAGAAGAATGTCTGACGGTTTCATCCCCAAACAGCCAAGATGTCCGTGAGTGGTTAACCGAGCTGACTCACGGATAAAGTGCGTGTGAAATCCTGCGGGGTCACTGCATGTCTGTGTCTGCAGACACACACACATTAGCCAACACACACAGGGCTTTCTTTGTGAAGCCTTCTTATAAGGGTCTAACAGTGATCTGCTCAGGTAATGGTTCCCCAGGATTGGAAGGTGCCTTCCCTGCGTCAGGCCTCCGATAGCGCGGTGGGAACCTCATGCCCACTCAGCCCCCATGACGCCATCCCTCTTCTGTCCCCACTGGGGCTCAGCCACCGTGGCGCGTCCATCAGCCTGGAGCTTCCTCTCTTCGGCTCCCCGCCCTGTCAGCCCGATGTCTTTCCTCTCAGCGGCGTTTTTAGCATAGTCTGCAGCTTGGGAATGACGGGCACACCCCCTCTTCCGGACTAATGAGTAAAAGAAGCAAGAAGATGCGTCCTGAGAGCATTTCATAAACCATGTGTGAACCCTGGAACACTGTTAGTTTTCAGATAGCAGTACCGCACCGCCGATGACCCTCCTTGGCCACGATTCTGCCGCCGCACAAAGCTTTTTCTTAAACACTTTTGAAGGAGCTGGTTTTTAATGTCCATGATGGATTTTTCTTTTCTTTTTTCTTCTTAACAGTCGTATGATAATTGAGATTTGAGTAATTTTAGATCTGGATGTTTGTTAAAATACTTGCCAAGGAAAAATAAAATTACAGAGTGACAAAATATTGGATCCAAAAAGCCAAGCCTTTCAGATGCATGTAGTCCTCTGAAGGAACCAGAGAGAGAGAGAGGGAGAGCGAGAAAGAGGGATTGAGGAGCGGGACGGGCGGCCTTCACCCGAGTCTCTGGCTGAGCAGGGCTGGCTCCACCGTCCTCGTTTGGGGCCAGAGTAGGGAGAGCAGAGGAAGCAGGTGACAAGGACTTTGTTTCTGGGTTGACCTGTTCTTCGCAGGGACAAGTGGGTTCCCAAAGACCCCTGGGCATGGGCTGCCCGCAGTCAGACATCACCTGGCCCCTCTTCATCCCTGCTCTGACCCACCCTCCCGGAGTGTCTGCAGGAGATGCGCTGCCCCACATAGCAAACTCCATCACCTGCCCAGGTCAGGGAATCAGAATGTTTGGAACTAAACCAGTGTTTGAACTGGGGCATGTCTTCCTGGTGAGGACTAGCCTCACCCCTGGGTGGAACCCCCAGTTGGCCTCGGGCATTTGGGGACAATATGACCCCCAGAAGGTCCTCAGGCTCAGCTGTCAGGGTGACAGCACCCTCCCTGCTACACCCATTTCTTGGGAGACCCGTGACTCAAAATGGATGGGAAAGGCTGTGTGAAGGGCCAGTCAAACGTGAACAGCGGTCAGCACTGCCGTCACAGGGGGTAGTCTACCAGTTTGGCTCTTTACAGGAAGCCAGAACGTTAAGACTGAAAATGGGCCAGAATTACGTGGGCAGCCGTGTTAGTGGAAACCACCAGGGCGCACCCAGAGGCCACTAGCTCACCACGCTTGCCATTGACTTGAAGATTGGTTCTGTCGCGCTCTCCTGAGTGTCCTGCGCGGGGGCTTTCTGAACAGAGGTACCGAACCCGCCGGGGCTCCTCGGATGTGAGTCGAATGTGGGTGCTTCTGGTACCACCTGCTTCCTCTTCCTTGTGCGTGCGATGTGCAGGTGCCCGATCCTGTAACAGGTATAATTCCTGGAACTCAGCTTGGTCATCTGTGAGCTAGGCATCATGACGTCTGTCTGACGTCTCCCGCAGTGTCTGTGTGTCATTCCTTCCTGACCCTGAGTTAGGGGTCGGTGTGAAGTGGCCTCACCATGAGGTGTTGCGTGGACATCAAGAGCCTGCACCCACAGCTCTAAATGAGGCCACTGCCACCAGTGCTGGACCAGAAAGCATGCTCAGGATCAGCAGGGGAGCAGGGTGGGGGGTTAACAGGTGTGGGAGCACCCACTCCGAGCCGGACCTCCCGGGGACAGCAGCTGGTTCTGCCGCCTCCTGTCCAGGTAACCTGGGACGAGGAGCATGGGCTGCCTGCCTCTGCAATCCCGTCTGCAGAATGGCCGCGGCAACTGTCACAGAATCACAGTGGCATCAGGGGGACTGAATTAGCTAATCCATGCAAACCACTTTGAAGAGTGGCTGGCACATCACAAACGCCATATCCACATTTCTCGAAGAGATACAAAACAATGAGCTGCCGAAGGAGACACTTTTGTCCCATTTAATGGCCCCAACCACCGCCAGGAGAGGGTGCGGAGAGCATGACAGAAGATAAAGAAGCATGACAGACAGGATCAAATGTGGCAGTGAGCCTCCTACGCGGGCAGTGGGTGTGCCCTTGCACGGCCAGTCATGGCCAGGGCAGGAGGACGGGCTCCCCTGGCCCTAAGAGTGGGGCAGGCTCTGTTTTGCCATTTCCGCTCTAACACCTGAAGTCCAGGAGGAAGAGTTTGCTTGACCCAAGTTCCCTCCTGACAGAGCATGAGACACGAGGTAGTGCGGGCACAGCCAAGGTGGCTGCCGGTGTCTGCTGGTGTTCTTCCCGCATGTGGACACGTGTCCACTTGCCAGAGGGAGGCTCCAGGTGCCCGATTAGAGAGTACAGAACCTAAGACGTGACTCAAGGGGCACTAACTCCCAGGGGCAACCAGCGGCCCGGTGGGACTCATACATTCCGTCCCTCCCTCCTGCATGCAAGGCTGGCGATCCCAGCGTGGGTGCCCACCTCACAGAAAGGGGTGCCTGCTGCACTCGCTCTGACACACCTGCAGGGGTGCTGGGCCGGTGGCTCCTGTCCCCTGCCATTGTTCCTGGAACAAGTGCGGCCTTGATTGAAAAACTGATGATTTTATTTCATTTTATTTTTAGAAAAAAAAAATCATGGAGCACTAGTTGCCGAGGACAGCTGGAGTGCGTGGGACGTGGGACGCTATTTTTTCCTCGCTGCTTTGGGAACCAAGCAGATGGGTGGCCACTTGATTCCATGAGGGGCCACGCAGGGTGCCCTCCAGCTGTTGGCCGTGTGGTCACGTCTGCTGAGGGCAGAGAGGAGAACCTCCTTCTGCGTTTCATCTTGCCTTGGTCCTCGGCTTCTCTGATACTGTTTCTGGGCTGCTGAAGTCACATCTGCCCACTTCTCTCTGAAAGGTGCAGCCAGAACCCTCTGCAGAAAATGAGTCTCCTAACACCTTTTGTAAATCACACAAAGGGGACCTTGCAGGGTTCGGGTCACCTGAGCAGGCCGCCACAAGCTGGGCAAGTGAGACCGAGCCGGGTCTCAGGACGGCTCGGCCCACAGCTCGGGTTCGGGAACACTCCTGCCCTCCCGGGAGGGCAGTCTGGGAGCTTCTGTGCCGCACACATCACCGGTGAAGTGCCACACTCTTGCAGCTAAATACCAAGTCCGGGGGCCTCGCCTGTTCGCAAGTCCGTCCTCAGATGCAGGCCAGCAGTGTGTGGCTGACCAGACGTGATCTCCTCCCACCATGCCGGGGTCCGAGCACGTATGAGTGACAGCACGTGGTATCTCCCCACTGACGTGTTCCAGTCCCATCTGTCCCACGTACCCGTCTGAGCCGCAGTCCCCTCGCATGTCGTTGGGCAGCTCGCTCTGGCCGGTGGTCCTCCACGGGCCCAGCTGGTTGGTGCGGGCATGCCCTCAGACACACTGGGATTCTGTATTGAGTCTCTGTCACACGGCACATCCAGGGTTCCCCTGCATCCAGGGTTCCCTGCTCGTGAAGAGGAGGTCACTGTCCCTCACGTGTCTTCTGACATGTCCCTCCGAGAAGGTCTGGAGCAGAAGCACTTTGGACAGAAGCCTGTCCCTGTGGTTCCCTATGTTGTGCATGGTGTGCTCCCTGGATTTGCTCAGTGACAACATCCCCATGAGGCAGGTTAATGGCCCAGCGGTGTTGCCTTCAAGGAGACAAGACTTTGGGGCTCACCTGGTCATGGGGAAGCAGCACTGGACCTCGTGTCTCCTGACCTTGACTGATGGGCGAGGCACTGTCAGGTGGCTCTGTCTCAGAGCCGCGTGCTCCGGGTCAGCCCCCCTGAGGGGTCTCCCTGCCTCCGCTTGGCCACAGACCCTTTGTCACCAGCTTCCCGAGAGCCTCAGTGGGAAGAGGACCCGATGCCAGTTTGGAGTTCCTGCAGAAACTTCTCCAGAGCAAGGCAGGTACTCCGGGGTGGGCGCAGGCTCAGCTTCACAAGTGCATCTGCTCTGTTTATTTCTGCTCCTCCGCGACGTCGCCGGCTTCTGTGCCATACGGACGATCCGGGCTGCGCCGTGGCGAGATGGTGCCACATTATGCTTTTCCGCCTTTATCATCAAACACTGCTCGTAGAAAAATCGCCAGGTTTGCCTAGGTTCATCTGTTCCATTTATTTTTCCCAAACTTTATTTTGAATAAAACACCTACGGTAAATGTGATTTATGTAAATGAATAAAACAAAACTGTTATATAAGCTTTTTTGACATCACTCAGCCCTGTTCTGCCGGGTGCCACTGCACAAGATCCCTGGCACCGTGCTTCCCCCAGGATTATAACATTTCTGAAGTCACAGAGCCAAAGAGACGAAACTATAATATACTTTCCAACGCTCTCATCTCGTTTTCCCCTCCTCTCCCCGAGCTTCCCAGATGGAGGGACTCCAATATTTTAAAAGGAGCGTTTACTTACCAGCGCCTTTCAGCCCGATTCCAAGGCAGCTCTGTATGTTTCTCGCACCTCGCTCCCCGATTTTATTTAAAGAATGGCAATCCATCTTTTCTCTTTTCTTCTCCTCCTTTATTGTGATATTTCCTTGCTTCCTCCCCCCGCCCCCGGGACCCTGCATAAAAGCGTTTGTCATCTCTGAGCCCGTGTGAGGGCCCGACTCCAGGGCCTGGCTCTCCACGCCTTATCTCGCCTTCTGCACGGCCTGCGGCTCTAGGAGGCGCCTTATCTGCGCTGAGCAGGTGGGCGATGGGGCTGGGGAGCTGGAGTAGGGCCTGGGCAGCCCAAGGGCACACCGCAAGCCTGCCTGCCTGTCGCTGACCCTGGGGGTGTGCCCATGGCCACAGCACTGTGGAGGAGGGACGCAGGCTGCCCTGCACACCGGTGTCTGGGGCAGTGCACAGTGTCGCTCGCCGGCAGGGCTGTGGGCACGGCCTTCTGTCAGCCCCTTCATTCTGCACAGTGCAGAGGCCAAGGCCCAGAGAGGGCCCCAGTCTACCCAGAATGGCCTTCAGAGCTGGGCAGCACATGCTCATGAGACCTTTGACCTCTGTGTCCCACGCGCTTCTCCCGGAGTGGAACATGCAGTGGGGACCCACAGAGTCAAGCAGCAAATGGTCCCTGGAACAGTAAACCATCAGTCTCTCTTAGAGCGGACACATCGCATACAGGGGGTAACAAACATTTACACTGGAGATAATGTATGTGAAGGCCTTTCCCATTGTATACCGTGCTACTAAACATATCTTACTGTGATTATTGTGAGTGTGAACACTTAAGAACAAAAAACAAATCAAAATTAATCTTCTCCGATAAACACATGCCAGCAGGTTTGGGTACCTTCTGCTCCTGCTTCTGCATTTGTTGGGTGCTCTGTCTGGTGCCAAAGGTCAGAACTTTGTTACTATTTCCTCCTGGAAATATCGGGGCACACTCTGTAGAGCGTGTGATAGTGTAACCACTGTGTGCACTCCTGAAACCGGGACAAAACAATGCTGAGCGCCAACAGTAATTGAGGAGGTTTTGGAACAGATATCCGAGACTGGATTTCTCACAGTGCTCTTCAGGTGCTTCGTAAACCCCCGACACAGCAGTTAACGACTGCGCCCTTCAGCCCCATGGCTTCCCTGTGGATGAATCTCCAGAGATGCCCCCTCACAGCTGTCATCCCTAAGGCTGTGTGGCCCTGGGACGTTCATGAGTTTGAGGACACGCCACATCCTAGGTGCCCTAGCACAGGATGGCCCATTTCTCCCACCGCAGTGCTGAGCTGCCAGCTGTGGGCAAAGAACGCTTGGGTAGAGCGCCACTGGCCAGCGAATGGGGCGGCCTTTCCACACCCTGGTACAGTGTGGAGCTGGAGGAGTGAGAGGGGCCACGGCACACCACACGAGCCCAGTCTGCAGGGTGCTTGTCGAATGGTGCTGGGCAAGTGGCGGCCCGCTCAGTGAGCGCCAAGCACGCCTCTAACAGCAGCATCTGCATTCCGTCTTCCTGGGCTCAACAGCTCTTGCTCAGCATCAGGGTCTGGGGGGCAGTCTGCTTCTACTTATGGCAACAGAGGTAAAATGTTGCTTTGGCCCCCCTGCACCCCCGTCACGTTTCCACTGCAGGGAAAGGAGCTGTGGCTGCTGCTCCTGGGACAGGCGTCTGTAAAAGGTCTGTGCTTTCTAAAGTGAGATTTGCATGCCAGTCACCGCTGTGCTAAATGAGGTGACCGCTTCCCTCCTGTACGGCTGGTGCGAGGCTGCTCACCATCCAATGCCTCGCCAGGTAGTCCCTCATGGCCTGGACCATGAGGGCTTTAGAGGGTTGGAGTTACACAGCCTTTCTGGAGCATCTTACCTCAGGCAAGAGTGAGGCGGGGACACAAGGCAGCCAGGGAGAGGCAGGTGCGAGATTCTGCATTCAGGGCTGTGGTAAAGCAGCAATGAGCCCTGTGGGCCTGAGGATGAGGATGGTGGTGGTGATGGTGATGATGATGATGATGGTGGTGATGATGATGGTGATGATGGTGATGGTGATGGTGATGATGGTGATGATGATGTTGGTGATGATGATGGTGATGGTGACAATGGTGGTGACCCCCAGGTGCACTGTTGCTGTAATATGCATCAGGTTCTCCACGTGGATCTCATGGAACGCTTGTTCTCCCATTTGTAGGGGACACAGCAGATGCTCAGAGAGGTCTTGAACTTTCTCAGTGTATGCTGTCAGCACCCTTGGGCGCCCTCACTCCCAGATCACTGCTCTCTCTTCTCCTTCCCCTTCTTTCTCAGTCCTTTCCCAGATGGGCACACATCAGCTTCCAAGTTGGTGTCGTGTCCGTGCAGAAGGATCACTGGAGCTGTGCTGTCGTTAGGCTCAATATTCTCCCACAGGGGTGTAGCTGAGGGACCCTAGGGTGCCTGGCGGTGCCACTTATTCAGTGGTCAATAAGCAGACCTTCCCTTCCACCCTGTCCCTGGGAGGCAAGGAAGGAGCCACACGCTTGATTCCAGCCACTGGCTGGCTGCTCAGTCTCTCTGTGAGCGGTGTCAGTCTCCCCGATTTCAGAACAGGAGAGAAAGGCTTGTTCTGTCCCAGTAAAACATAAATCCACAAATAAAAATACAAACTTTCAGATGGTCATTTCCAGCCTCTTTGCAGGTGCTAGTGTGTGGTAGAGAAGCACAGGGCAGCTTTGGGAAAGTTATTTAACCTAACTACGTGTCTTTTTCTAAAAATAATGGATATGGTTATCCTGAATGTGCCAAGTTCTTCTGAGCAGTGAGTGAGTGGATGTACCAGAGACCTCCAGCCAGTGCATTCCAGAACACAGAGGAGAGCTTTGCGGCACAGGGAGGTTGTACGCCGCCCTCAGCTGACCCGACCCCACTCCCTGCTCACGTCGCCCCTCCAGGGTGATGCTGCCAAAGCTTCTCAGGCTCCCAGACGTGGGTCCCAGAGCCCCAGGAATCATCCCCACACTTTGGATTTTAACGAAGTCCGCTTACCTGGGTTTTCTTGCACAGATCACACTTCTGTAGTTGTACCTGTAGTGTCATGGTCATGCCCAAGGGTGTCTGGGTTTTCTGCCATGTTATCTTCTCAGAGTTTTATGCTTTGTGTTTTAAATTTAGGTCTGTGGCCCATTTTGCATTAATTTTGGTGATGGATGTAAGTTCTGAGTCTAGATACATTTTTTTTGCATGTGGATTTCTCATTGTTTCAGTGCCTTTTGTTAGAATCATTGTTTTTTCCCATATTTATTGTCTTTGCTACTTTGTAAGAGATAAACTGATTATGTCTATGGGGTTTCCTATCTGGGGTCTTTACGCTTTTTCTTTGCTCTCGTTGTCCATTCTCGGCACCAACACCACCCTTGTGGTTGTGGTCGCTCTTGCTGTGTCTCGACACACGGCCGTGTCTGTCGTCTGGCTTGGTGCTTCTCCCGCAATATCGCCTTGGCCACCCCGGTTTGTTTCTCTCCCCATATGCCCTTTAAGATCGATTTGATCATGCGTACAAAACAGTTTGCTGGGATTTTAACCAGGATCATGTTGAATCTATTGATCCAGTTGGGAAGAATTGGCATTTTGAAAATATTGAGTCTTCCTGTCCATGAACCTGAAATATCTCTCGATTTACTTGTTTGTTAGATTGTTATAGTCTTCCTTACAGACATTTTGTGCATTTAAGTTATCAAATCCATGGGCATATAATTGTTCATTGTATCCTTTTATTACCCTTTTATGTCCATCTGTCTGTAGCGGTGGATTAAGTCTGTCCCGGACAAATGTCATTTGCACGTCTGGGGAGTGTTCTGCTTCCCTGCCGAGAATACTCTCAAGCACCAGGTGTTTAGGAAGGCCCCTCCTTAATCCCCAGGACCGAAACTACAGGGGCAGGCTCCTTCCTGTCGCCCTGGGTCACATGATTGGAGCCTCCCGCCTTTGACTTAAAGTAGGTGCATTTTCTCTCTCCCGCCGGATGTTCTCTGTGACAGAATGGCACCCACTAATTCACTTCCACGCACAAGTGGAAAAATAAACAGTTGAACATAAATTTGAGGTTTTGTCACTGAAATCCTTTGGAAATGATTCCAAGACAAGATTTTTGCTTCCTATATTTTCCCTCATTTTATGGATATTGTAATTTCTGATATCATTTCTCTTTCAATCATTTTATAATCATGATATTGCACAATCGCATTTGTAATATAATACGGTATTATCGAATCACTTAACAAGCATTACTATGACGTAAAAGTCACAGCGACTGCTGTCGCCACCTCACCTTGCTCATTACCGGCATCCTCAGCGGTAGTGCTCATCACAGTATTTGAGACCCTGAGACAGGCTGTTCGTACCTCATGGAACAGGCTGGTGAGGCAGGCATCGTGCCTACAGCTTTACATGAGAGAAAGGTTAAGATCCGAGTGAAAGGTCTTTGCAGACCAGGGAGCCGGTGCGGGCAAGGTCAAGATCATAAGCAGCACTGCCTTTGCCGTGGACAGTTCCCTCTGTGGCCCTCTCCTTGGTGTTGGGACCGCTTCCTACTTTTCCATGAGCAGATCTTTGCCTCCATCCCAAGGACAGACTTCCAACAGTCTATACCCTGCAGATAGCGACATGTTCCCTCATCAATCTGTTTCCATGATCTGTTTTTATCTGCTTATTAAAAACCTCTGATCATTTCTTCCAATTATTCTTTTTCTTCATTTGCCTCTACTTCCTATTTTCAGGTCTGATTGAGTAACGAACTATGGAACTTAGGCAGAAAAGGTAGCAGCCTTTCATGGGCTCCGTATTACGTTTGACCTCAGCCTCTGGAGACAGGTGAGACTCTTGCACTTACTGAAGCAACCTCGTTAAAATGCTCTGGAAAGCCAGGGTGCGAGCGCTGCACTGCAGGAAGTCATCTTGGGCTCCTTTTGGCTTCTTGCACAATTTCACTTTGTTCTTGTCAGGAAAGGACGGTGGCCAGTGGAGTGTGGCCTTCACCTTGACAAGAGAGCATGGCTATTCACAAACACGGGGGTACCTGCGCCAGGGCTGCAGGGCCGACCTTGGCCTTCACCTCTCCCTAAAGGAGAATTTCAAAGAGCTGCATCTTAAGGAGTCCGGGAGCTGTTATCCCTGAGTAACAAGAACACCCTGCTATTTTGGGAGATCATGCGATCGTCTGCCGCTCGGCTGCCGAGGTGTGCAAATGAGTTTTCTTATCGGCTCCGCCTGCCCAGGAGAGATAATTTAGCGACAGAACAAGCAGCACCTTGAGTGATTTCTACCTGGTCTCCTTTGCAAATGCGGCATGTGATTTCACAGACTTCTGGGGGTTTTATTAGAAGTTGCTGAATTTGAATGAACTACAATCCCTCTTTTTAACAGACTGCATCAAAAGAGTTTAAGTCCCGTGGCCCTGGAGGGGCTGTGCATTGTCTGAGGACAAGGCTGGGAGCATCCACGGGGCGCTTATCAGCAGCTTCCAATAGGTATCGAGTTTGCAGATGGAGCGCGTGGGGAAAGCCAGGCGGGCCCCAGCGGGGGATTTAGCCTTCGGCGCTGAGCAACCTGTCCTGGCTCGCCTCTCTAAACCGACCTAATGCGATTTATCTGATCCCTGTCAATGCGAGGGAATGAGCCGGCTCCCCGGAGCACCCCACGCAGAGGCAGCAGTCTCAGACTCACGAGGCCGGCGCCACTGCAACAGCTCGGCTAAGCGCTTTCCAAATGAGCCCTTTAATCTTGTTAGTGGTCTGTAAATGAGAGCCCCTCTTGCAATCAATCGGCTGTTCACATACAAGACCGTTTCCCTGGACCAATAATACTCAGGCTGATGCCCACCTGCTAAGGACTGACTTTGTAGCAGGCTTGAACAGCATCCCGATGAAGGGATCACAGAGACTCTGTCTGAATGCACAGAGGTCTTGGGTGACTCCCGTCACCACACTCGCACTCGGAGCCCCACTGTCCTCTACCACTTCATGCTCTCCCATGTCTTTGTCCCCACTGTGTACCCCCCCAGGGCGGGAGAGGAGACACTTGAGAGCAGAGCCCAGGTCCCTTGGGTGGATGGAAAGCAGGCAACTTCACTGCAGGTGGCTGAAGCCTCAGTGCCTTCTTTGGGGTGGAGCCGGGCTTAGTGAGCGCTTCTGTCTTCAGATGGAGGGATTCATTTCTCTTACACCGGCCACTTCTCTCTAAGGGCTCGATGAAGAGCCCGAGAGAGTCCTGGTCCAGGCAGAACTAAATCAGACGTGCCGGAAGCCATGGTGATGGGTTCCCAACGCCGTTTCCATGCTGAGGGTTTAACAGGTCATTTCTGGACCCCCCCTCCCAGCGTTCCGCCTGGTGGCCCGGCTGTGGAGTCAGGATTGGCAGGGGAGGACAAATACGAGTCTCTCTCGGACCAAGTCTTGCTCCGGCTAACTTGGGGCTCCTTTTTAGGTGTAAGAGCATAGGGGGTCCTCCGGCGCTCCATCCGGAAGAGTCATCCACTGGACTGTCCAACTGGTATGAGAGTGAGGAAAGGAACGATCATCTTCCTAAATTCCCAACAGAGAGATCCCGGGTAGGAGCTCTTCCATGACTACTCACGACTTCTCAGGTGGTTTCCATGGCAGCACGGTCCCCGGGTCCCTGCAGCTGAGCTCCAGGTCCACAGCAACTTGAACCACAGGCTTTGCTCCAACAGCCACAATTGTGTGAATCTAGGATTGTGCCCGGTTGACCTACTTTCTCTCTCCCCCCATCTGCTCTGTTGGGCCCATGACCCGACTCTCTCCTGCCAGGCCGTTCCCTCGGGGTCACGCAGCTGACCCAGTGTGCCCACATCACACTCACCTCTGTCCCACTGAGTGACCTCATGAGCTGTCACATGTCCATGGAAGATGTCTGCTTCTGTGGACCGGAGAAGTGCCACCCACGGGTGGCCCGTGGCATCACCTGGTTCCTAAATCAGGCCCCGCAGCCTCACCTGGAGAACTTCCCCTAAAGTGAGTCCCTGAGCCCAACTTAGTTCTGCTGAGTTTGGGTGAAAGATTGAATATGGGAATTGCATTATTTTTAGAAAAAGCTTTCCTAGGGATCCCATCATCAGCCAGGTTGGGGGCCTAGTCACTGGGATCCCTTCTTTAAAATTGCCTTGTCAGGTTCAGCTTTAGGTGCTGACCATGGAGAGGACACCTGGAGGGGGATGCTGGCAAGATGCTCGGATCCGATCCATAGAGCCTCAGCAGCCCGTAGGAGGGTCTGCTCCCCTGACAGTAACCAAGGCCGGGCATCACGAGCTTGTGGAAAGTTCCACTACAACGTGGGGGTTGGGGGGAGAAGGATGACTTACTTTTGATCTCAGTTCAGGCAAACGAAACCCTATCATAGAAAAGCCCGGTGCAGGAATCGGCCTCCCCTGGGGAGGGAGAAGGCAGCCGTCTGACCTGCAGGCTGCTGTGGGGGCCCGTGGAAGGGAGTGTGAATGCCCCAGGGTGGTGTTGGGTACACACCAGGCGTTCATGCACCTCACTTCCTCTCATGCAGTTTGAACGTTATTCCAGACATCTAGTATCCGGTATGGTGACCTCCCCACAGGCTGCTGAGATGATAAAACTGCAAGATTTTATCCAAGTGCATAGAAAAACTCCTCTGTCTGATGAAGTTCTTAGAGTTAGTGTTTCTAGGAGGGAGATTATCAAACCCAATCCTGGCTGTGTTGGCATCACTAACAGTAAATCTTCCTGAGAGTAATTGTAATACTGGCCCAATTGCTTCTTGGAGAGAGATAGAGACATTGGAGGTGCAGGTGGAGCTGGAGGTGCAGGCGGAGCTGGAGGTGCAGGTGGAGCTGGAGGTGCAGGTGCAGGCGGAGGTGCAGGTGCAGGTGCAGGTGCAGAGGGGTTGCAGATGGAGAGAGAGAGGACACTGATAACCTGCACTTCCAGTGAAGAAGCTAGCAGGGTCCCATCACTGGCATTGTAACCCACGCTGTGTTTATGCGATGCTCCTTGTCACGGACAGCTGTGGTGTGTGCGGAGAACAGGGCGGGTGTGGGACATGCCTCAGCGGCTCACGCCCCGTGTCTTTTGTGCACGAGCTGACTTCCTGAATTCCACTTTCATCTCTCTGAGCTTGACAGCACTCATGTACGAAACCAGGGAAGTAGCACCTTTCAAAGGGGAGTTGTGAAGACAGACGAAACAAAATGAACAAGTGCCTCCTCGAGTCTCCTGACCCACTTGTGAAAAGTAGTTACCAGTTTTGCACCTTTAGTGTCAGATGCAGCTCCTGGGCTCAGGTGGTGTGCCCTGGGTCACGTCACAGACGAGGAACAACACGGGACAACAGCACATGCCACCCGACTCCTGGTGGAGTGCCCTTGTGGCGGAGCCACACGCTTGGGATGCTGTTCTGCGCGCCGGAGTCCAGGGACCGGCAGGCACGCCCCTCGTCTCCATCTTTCTGAGCTGAGTGGTTCAGAACAGATCTGCAGCCATGCTTGAGACCCCAGGACAAAGCAGTGTTTTGGCATGGCTCCATTTACACGAGAGATGTCTGTGGTGGTCACAAGAGCACACTGATCATCCCAGTTCTAACCACTGTAGTAACAGAACTCCAGCCAAAGCTACTGCGCCAGGAAGGGCCGCCATCAGCGCACGTGCACACGTGGTCCAGTGTGAAGCACAGCCTCCGACCTTCGGGCGCACGTGTGCGTGTGTTTGTCGCTGGTGCGCGGACTAGAAGTAAGACCAGAGAGGGGGATTTCGCTCTTCCTCTAAAACGTTCCCCTTAGAAGCCGGTCAGGACCCTGAGTGGGACCTCTAACGTTTCCCTGGGGAATCATCTCCTGGTGTTGGCCAAACGGACCACTAGATGTCACTGTGGTGCAACAAAATTCCAATCTTCAGTGACTTTTTTGTGGCCATTGAGAAGCGCAGGTAGCTGAGGGGGAGGGGAGGGAAAGGGATCGGCCTTTCTCCGGGGCCTGTTCATCGGGGCGGAGTGTTCAGAGGTTTCTCTCTCCCCTGTGTGGAGTTTTATTTCAAATAAACACGTGCATAAAATCCATGTATGAGCCATCGGTGATTTTGATGGTCGCCGTCCAACACCCAGTTTTGTCGTGGCTTTCTGACACAGAACGGGGGCCAATCTGGGCCAAAGCCTGCAAGGCGACGATTCCCGGGGGCTGGACACCCACAGGCACCGCCCCGCCCAAACTCATCGTGTCTGAGCCTCCCTGGGCTCACGCCCCCTCCTCCCCAGCCCCAGCCAGTGGCAGGATCCGCCCGCCATCTGTGACCCAGACTCTCTGGATGATGGTCACTCTTTCTGCCCCTCAGGTACCAGAGCCTGTGAGTGACCAGCCCTGACCTCAGTCACTGAAGTCCCAACGAGACCCTCTCTGCTGTCTTCCCCGTGCCCCGCCTCAGCAAGGCCCACCACATGAAGTGTGCGTTCTCGGGACACAAGTCCCCTCGCTCATCTGCCATAGCCGCGCGGTCCCCTCTTCATCTAAAGAAAGAAAACAAGGTAGAATGACAAGGACACCCTTGACATAGACGCAGGCAGCTCCACCATTGATGGCGGAAGCAGGTCCGAGCTCCAGATCCCAGAGGGGCCTGGTCTCTATCTCTTTATCCTGTTTGTGTGGGGGACATTTTTCTGCTTTATACCCCAAGTCTTTGTAGGCTCTGCCCTTCCTGCTCAGAAAGTCTTTTGTTCTTTCTGTAGTTGGTCAATTGGGCGTTCCAAGCCCAATGCATGTGTCCCTCCATCTGTGCCTGCCTTCTCAACCCCCCCCCTCCAAACCTAGCCCCCACATCCTGCATTTCCACGGCGGCTTTCTCTTTCTCTCTTCCCTCCAGCTCCTGCGTGTGTCATGGGAAAGAATGAGGCCTCTTCCTCTTTGCTGACAAGGCTTCATCTACAGCCGGGAAGTAAAAGCAGAAATGCGGTGCCTGTACCGCATGGACCACCTTCCTCTGCTTTTCGATCTGTTCATTCACATTTAAGAGAATGGCGCAGTAAGCATTCCGGCAGGGGCACGAACAGATGGACTGATGTCAGACTCCAGAATGGGGTGCAGGATGATGAGGCTGGATTTCAGAGGAGAGAAGAGAAGGCCACCTGCCTGACGCGTCACCTGTACTCCAGCCGAAGAGCGAGGGGCGGGCAGAGGCCAGTGTGAGTTCTGATGGGCCCTGAGGAATGCGGCCCCTCCTGCCTCGAGTCCAACAGAAGGGGCTGTAGGAAGCCCGTGGAAGAAGCCTGGGGACTCATAGTTTGCATTTTGGCAGTCACGGGGGGTGAACTAGCATCTGGCTCCCTCCTGAGAGAGGCCAAGGGTGAGGAAAAGCTGAGTCAAGTGGAGGCTGACCCTTGGGGCAAAGTAGGAGTGGTCGCCCCTGAAGACAGACCTGGGTTGCGGGCAGAGAGCGGTGCTGTGTTAGGCCCATCACTATCTGAGAGGGGGCAGGGACACCTGATCCCAGTCCTCTGCGACCCTCAGGTTCCAAGGAAGAGACAGCAGGTGGCCACCAGGACCGCTCTCAGCCCCTCACCTGCCCTTCTGCGTGCAGCTCTGGGAGGCTGGGCTGGCACTCCCAGCCGCCTCCTCCCTTTGCCAGGACGCCCTGATTGCTCCGCCCATGGTGACGCCTGGGGGTTGCTGAGGGGACAGGGCCACCATGCTGTCTCCTGTACACTCTCCGCATCGCAGCTCGACGACGCTGCTCTCCTGGGCAGGGCCTGTGAGCGGGGCTCACTGTGTTTCTGGTTTCATCCATGTTTCCAGATCCGCCGCCTCCTCTCTGCCTGAGCAGCACCTCTCTTTGGGGGTCTGAGTCCCGTCCCCTGGGCCTTCCATTGGGCTCTGGATGAATCCGCCTGGCAGGCAACACCGCCCAGCAGGGCTGGGCTCCAGCGTGGGGTGCCGGCCTCAGGCTGCCCTGTCCTCGCAAGCAGACCTCCTTCCTTTGCTCCCTGGACCTGGGACAGGTACCTCGTCCAGCACCAACAACCCCTGGGAGCCTCCCCTTTCCCTTTTTGCCGTTAACTTGCCTGCTGCCCTCTAACCTGTTCCCGAGATGAAGCACCCTCTGTTCAGTAACCACATGTCTGCTTTCCTGTCTAGAACCTGATTGATACAAATGAGGCTGCACCTCACACCTCGTTACTACAGGTGTGTGTCCCCCAGGTAAAGAGCGATTATGAAAAGCACCTGGAGGAGAAAGGGCCCACCCCCCCACAGCTGCCCTGAGGGAGCCGGGTGTCATAGGTGGCAGCTGGAGAGAGCACAGGGGGTGGTCCTGGGAAGAAAGGGCCAAGGAGCCAACCACGGCAGCAGGTCTAGCTGAGGTGACACCCTGATGTCGCCCCTTTTGGGGGCCGGTTATTCCGTGGCACCGACACAGCTGTGGCCTCAGGGAATCTGATTTTATCTTTTACTTACGAGTGACCCCCTAAAATGCAACAAAGGCTGGCTCAAATCTCAGCTAGGAGCAGAAGGCACAGCTAGGCCAGCAGGTGGTGTAAGGCCACATGGCCCACCCCTGGCCCACTCTGCCATTGCAGTCTGGGCGAGCAGACGGGCCGGGGCGAAACCCGCAACAGCACAGCAAGGTGTGGTCCACCCTGGGGCTGGGGCTTCCAGGGGCCTTGAGAACACAGGCCTCAGGGTGTCGGGCTGGAAGAGGGCAGGTGCATTTCTGTCCTCCCCACTCACCTGAAGGCACGGCCCTGCTCGGCCCCAGGCCCCGAGTCACCTGCTCTTACAGGTTAGAGGACCAGAGAAGTCACCATATAATTGCATTTGTTGCCCACCTGCCTGCCCGCTTTTCTGGACTGGGACAGAGATGGTGCAGGCTCATGGTGTATTCCTAACAGGTGACACACAGCCTGGCCGATGCCAGGTCACTAACACAGCCCTGTCAGCCACAACAGAGGTCTGTGGACAGAGAGATGGAGGGAATGACTACCTAGCTCCAGGTGGGGCCCTAGGACTGGGGATCAGAGAGAGTGGCAGGGAATGGACACAGACCTTGCTTTGGGGGGCATGTCCAGAGAACCCCGGCAGATCAGAGAAGCCCTCTCCTAGGGACAGGGGGTGCTGGTGGCAGGATGCTGTTGTGTGGACAGGGGCCCACGCGGGCTGCACGGCCGAGGACGTGGGTGGCGAGGGGTCTAGCTCTGCGCCTGGGTTTTCCCTGTGGCACAGGAGATCCCAGGACCCGGATACCCCGGCACTACATTTTCCTGCACCCCTCGGTTCCTTCTCATTGCTCCTGGAGCTGGGGACTGGAGCAGCTGCAGCACCCCGTAGCATCCTGCAGCACTCCAGGGACGGCCCTGCGCCTGCCAGGCCCCCGAGCGGCAGGAGCCCGGGCCACCCAGAGGCGCCCCTTTCTGTCCCGCTTCCTCTGCCCTGCCTCCGGAACTGTTTTCTCTCCCCGGCACTGTGAAACCCTATTGATCGCTCAGAGCGAGCGCCTCAGCCCACGGCTTCCTCGAGCCCCAGCCGCCCGCATTTCCTCTGCCTTCTCCCCTCCCCCAGGAGCCTAGGGTTTTTACATTTCAAATACTTGACAGCTGGGTGAACTTCTGCTTCCGCCCAAAGAAGGACTCTTTGCCTTTCACAATGGTGGGCCACTGGCACCCCGGCTATTTTCTCTCCAGCTGTGACCGAGGCTTTTTCAAAGGGCTTGGAGAAGCTGCTGTCCAGCTGCGGCACCTCAGCCGGGCAGGGCTCTGCATTTTAATCAGTGGCCTCTCACTGCCTCCTGTGAGGGGTTCACACAGTGGTGCCCTCCCCAGCAGGCCCAGCGTCCCCAGCGGCCTTCCGCTCAGGCAGGTGAGCCTGGACTGACGGCACTCCAGGTGTGCACTCCGCCTGTCCCAGCTCACCCAGGTCCATCTTGGTGCCCTGGGGTGTCTTAACCCAAAGCTCCTCACCAGAGTGCAGGGCCTCTGACCTAATGCTCAAAGCCAGAACTGTGTGAGCATCAGAGATACAATGGACTTCTTGAGGGGGATGAAGGAACTGGGACACGCCTGGCGGGGGCGGGGGCGGGGGCTGGGGCGGTCTGATTATCTACAGCTGGATGACTATTGGGGTAGCCCACCCCCCACCCATGCCTTCCCTGTACATTTCAGCCACAGTGCCCTGGAGTCTCACCAAGGCGGTTTGCTTCTCTTTCATGAGAACGGCAGCGATGCAGAATCATCGCGTTTTCTCCAAGTGCCAAGGGCTCCCCTGCCTTTTACTCACATCCTCACACTCACTGCTGCGGGGAAGGGCAGGACCAGAAAGCAGGGCAGGGCGTCCTGTGCCTCAGTTTGACTGTGTGCAGTGGGAGGTCTGATCTGTTCAGTGTCCCTGCTGCTAGGGGACTGGGTGCCCAGTGGACGCCCCTGAGCCCCTCTCTGTGCATTGACTCCTGCAGAGAGCCATCTGGCCCAAGGAACTGACCTCCCACAGAGGTCACTGAGTTGCCGGTGAAACTCAGGCTCTTCCACGGGATTATGAGAAAAACATTCCAAGGTCCCATGCACGGGAGATGGTGGTGCAGCAAAATGGTTTATTAGTGTCGAAGGCTGGGCCTGTGCCCCTCTCTGTCTGTCCCACCAGGGGACATCATGGCCACAAATAGCCAGTGTCCAGAGGTCCTGTGTCATAGAGATGCTCAGCTCAGTCCAGCATCGGGCTGGTCTAGCTTCTGCTCCTGGTCACCATCTGTTGCTGTGCTGAGGTATTCAGGCTCCCACCTGCAGCCCGTGTGTGGGGTCCACACAGCCATCCACCACGTGGCTGCTGAGGCCACGTGACTATGGAAAGAGGACACGTGAGTATATGGGGTGAGTGCAGGTTTCAAGCAAGAGAGAGAGAGAGGGAGGGAGGGAGAGCGCGTATGAGCGAGAGCTTGATCTTCTTGTTACCCTGGGTTATATCAGCGTGGGTTTGGGATGGACCAGGTGCTTTTTCATAAGAACCAATCAACTTCCCCAGCTTCCATGGTCTTCTGATAGGCCCACCCCCTAGTTAGACTGACAGACCTCTGTGGTCCAGCACCTCCCTCTGCGCCCCCCAACAATCCTGTACTGGAGGGGGAGGGGACGGAGGAGTGTCATCCCCTTGGAGGAGCACAGTCTGTGGTCCCTGGGGTGTGAAGCTGCAGCTCCCTGGGGAGGCAGACGGGCTCCTGCCCCCAGTTTATTAAAGTCAATGTCTAATTCCCTTTGCTCCCCTTAATTAATATCTGGTTACCTGCTGACGGTAACAGAGGCAGCCCACTTCCAGGGACAGGTGACACAGAACAACCAAGATGCAGCCCTTGCCCTGGTTTGGAGGAACACCAATGGGCCACCCCCGCTCCAGGAGCCCTTACGGGGTCAGGTGGGCTCCGCTGTCCTTGAGTCACCATCAGTTCCCCCTTCCCCCAGTTCCCCCCTTCGACCCCTTTACAGGTGAGGGTCTCAGACTTGACCCCGAAATATCCTCACACGCCCAATCTCTGCACCGTTTTCTGGGGTACCCAGTACACGTAGCATGTTCCCTAGTTTCTCAGTGGGCAGTAGTTACGTGCCCCCATGGCAATGAAAGTGTGGTGAGAAATGCAGCCTGCGGGCATCTGGGGTGAGCTCCCTCAGGGTCCATCCTAAGTCCCTCTCGGACACCCAGGGAGAAGTGGGCGAGTGCGAACGTGACCGTGGAGTCCAGGGCGTACGTCCAGGCCGCAGAGAGCAATCCTGGGCGATGTGGGAAGGCTTATACTTGGCATCACCCCCTAATAACCGAGGGCAGACAGAGAAGAGTGAGGATGGGGTCTAGGGCGCGAGAACACTCGGGAATCTAGGAGATGAGGAAGAACCAGGAAAAGAGACTGGATGTTAAGGATCTGCATATCTCGGCAGCTCCTCAGAAGTGCTCAGACTTGTATACTGGAAATACATAAATGGACTTGAGTGTTTCCCTCTTTAAAGATACAGAATAGCAGATACAACCAAAATGAGAAAGGATAAATAAATTTTGGTAAAATCACGGAGTAGGAGAGAATACAACAGTTAGAATGGACAGAACTGAGTTGTATGCATTAATATGAATAAATCTCAAAAACATAACGTTGAGCAACACCACCACGTTTTGCCCATCTACATAATTGGATACCATTTACATGAGGTTTAAAGACGTTCCAAACAATGTCATATGTTGCCGGTGGACACGCACCTGTGTAGTGTGACGCAGCCGTGAGCTGCTGGATGTTCTGTAGGGCCCAGGGAATGAGGTGGGTCTTCGCACGGGTATGGAGGGCACTCTCTGCTGTAATGGTGGGCGTCTGACATGCTTTGCATGCCAAGACGCCTGCCCATCTTGAGGCTATACAGCACAGAAAGTATCAGTACCATCCCGTCCTGTAGGCGTCTTTGTAACAATGGATTGTGAAGCCGCTGCTCCCCGGGACCTGGGGTTTCCTTGGCGATCTCCAGAGCACTGTGATCACACTAGTCGTGATCGCAGCCATGGCGGTGATAGCCGTGGACGGCTTCTCAGCCTGCCGTGTCACCAGGACCGCGCTGAGCCCTGCTTGTCCGTTCCGCTCCTTAGTCCTCACCAAGGTTCTGGAGCTGAGCGATGACCCCGGCCGTTTTGTGGCAGGCAAGGAAACTGACGCCTAGGGAGAATGAATAAACTCCATGTCTCATAGCCAGTAAGCAGCAGAACCTGAACTTGACCCATCTTAGTCTGACTGCAAGGAAAATAGCTCTCTGCCACGCTGCACCCTCCCCTCGGTCCAGTGTGAGGCTCAGAGCAGATGTCTGTTCCTGTCCAGCATGTGAACGTGAACCCGGGCTCGAGGCTGGTGGGTGCCGGGGAAGGGGGCAGCGCCTGGGTGACCCTGTCCTGCCCCCTCCCGTCTACAGCCCTGAGCCATGCGGTAACCTACGACCATCTCCACGTCTTCGGCCTGAGCTCCACTTCCCCCCTCTTCCCATCCTGCATATTTCTTCCCTGGGAGGGCTTGGCGATTCCCGTGCTTCCTCTTCTAGGGAAAGTCATCCTGTCCAAGGGGACGCAAACTCACGGACCGCAACGCCCTCGAACTTCAGTTCGCTCTACCGCTGGGGAGAGGCCGAAGCCCCAGAGGCGCCCTGGTCACAAACAGCTTCCTTCGCTGCTGGAACTCGGGGTTCGGGATGGCATGCACGTGCCTGGTGGGATCCCCCTAAACAATTCCACTGCCCTGCCCCCTGACTCAGTGGGTGTGGCGTGGCGTGGCTGTGGCCTGGGCAGCTGCTTCCTCTCCCAGGTGTTGCTCAGGTGGAGCCACGGCTGCGCACGGCCGCGTGGAGGCTTCCGGCCCCGGGCCGCCTCCCTCCTTGGATCTTTGCCTTTGCGGCCAGCAGGCAGGGGCTGGGACCACGCTGCTCGTTTTGAGGACAGGGCAGGGCAGGTCGGGAACCAGGTGAGTGGTGCCTGCCCTCCAAACCTTTCTGAGGTCCGTAGGAGGCTGTCCTATAATCTGCCCACCTGCAGCTCTTCTGTTTTGCTGACTTTTCTTTCGTCCACTTTTAGGGGATAAAGAGAGATGATAACGCATTCTTTTTAACAGCTACAAATGAAATGTATTTGAGAGTAACGGCAGTTTAGATCATTTAGGTCTGAAATTAGGTTTATTTCAGGGATCTGTACTATATGTCTATTTTATTTAAAAACAGGGTCATCACACTTTTTCTGAGAAAGGAAGATAGTAAATTATTTATGTGTGCAGGCCATGAGGTCTTCATTGCATCCACTCGACTCCGCAACATGAAAAATACCCATAAATAAGACATAAATAAATGGGTGTGGTTGTGTTCCAATAAAACTTTATTTAGAAAAACAGCAGGAAGCAGCACGGTGTTTATTTCAGAATCCTTTGAGCACTGTTGCATTGGCACATCCTAGCTTGGGTGAAATTTACAAATATGTCCTTTTCTTAGCTTCACAATTTTTTTTTTAATTAGCAGAAGTAGGCTGCTCAGCTCCAGAAGCAGTCAAAGAACTACTTGGAAAATGGAAAGGCAGTCAACACGCATCATCTCATGATTTCAGTTTTGCGGTCTTGCCTAATTCCAGGACACACACACATAAAACTGTCAACAGCGCTGCATCATGAGAATCTTAACTTTCGGTTTCAGCCCCAACCACTGCCGCTTACAGAAACCTGGCCTCGCTTGATTGAGGTTTTCGAGCAAATCTAGAAAAGCAGTTGCTAGAATGAAGAGGATTCTGGATGTGTTCTGAGCCTCGCGGGAAGAGGTTGGGAGAAAGGGAAAGCCTCCCCCTGCTCTCCCTTCAGTTTCTGCATGGCTGTCCGGGTTCTAACAGCACCTCGTGGCCACCCAGGGCTGTTTCAGGAACAGGATAAGGTGGTCTTGGAATCCTGCTATGGCATCCCCTGTAATCCAGCGAGGAGTAAAATGGCCACTTGCTTTCGTACTCGTGAGGAAAAGGAGCAGATGAAATTAGAACTACCCAGAGAGAGTTGTCAAGAAGTGTAACACTGAGTTACAGAGCGCAAGGCCTGGGCGGGACGTGCTCCCAAAGACACTACCTGGATTTGAGGGTGTCCAGAGAGCCAGTCACCGCTCATTCAACCCACAGACACTGCAGGCAGGTTGAAAACCGAGGCTGCCACTCTCCCAGGTGGAACTTGTGGACGAAAAGTCAGGTAGTGCCTTTGGAGCGCAGACCAGACTTCCGGGCTGTTCTCCCGAGCAAAGGGGCAGATCTCTGCGGGAAACGCTCAGCGCTGGGCTGCGTGCCTCGCCTTTGTCTCCTTATTCTCAATTCTGTTTCCATGAGGGCGGTTCCCATCTACAGTTCCTCTTCCGGATGTTTTAACGAGTACACACTGAGGGGCATTTATTTTGAGACGGAAGTTTTTATGATTAAATCCTTTCTTTCATGCCCACCATTAGTTGGCCCAAGGGCACAGTGGCATAAAGGGGAGCTATGACTTGATCCGTGAGGAACGTGGAGGCGACAGAACCTGGAGCTACGCAAACTTGGGTTTTAATCGCTGCTGAATATATGACTTTTGGAAATTAGTTGGGGGTTAATGTGCTCAGGCCCCGGGACTTAGTAGCTGCTCAGTAAACAAAGAGGGGGGGGGAGGATGGTGATGATGATGATGGCTATGACCGTGACCTATCTTTCTAGGAGGCGAGGTCTTCCCGTCAGGCATAAACGCACAATGATGAGGAATGGACAGATTGACAAGGGCTGGCCATGCTTTCTGAGTCCCTTTTTCATCAGATGGTTTCAGAATGTGGTTTAGGATGACTTTCCAGAGTGACAGACACCAGCATGTTCAAAGGAAAGGACAGCCAAAACCCCACCCTAAAGCTAAATATGGGCAATTTCTTTTTGCATAATCTTAGTGTCTCCTCACCTCCGCCCCATTCCAAAGTCATGGATGGTCAAGAGCCAAATGCCAAACAATGCACCGAGTTCTTTGGCAGCGGAAGTAAGAGGTTTGGTGATTTGTTTGTTGCTTTAGCCCCAGGAACCCAGCCAGCCAGCCATGAACTCTTGGTCACTGCTTTCGAAGTCCTAGGACTGGTTCAATCAACAGCCCCAGGCAGACGGGCTGACGAGGGAAGGGTCCCCATCCTTCCGGCGAGCTGTGCAAGGGCCACCTCCCCGCCGTGCTGTGCAGTGGGGCCAAACGGACCACACGGGGCTCCAGGAAAGGCTCTCTGCCCTGCGTTGGGCTGTGTTTCCACCGCTGCTTCCACTCCTTTATTTCTTTAGGAAACGCTGTCATGGGGCCTCCGCTCTGCGGGGTGGGGCGGGCCCGGGGGAGCCTGGGAAATAGGTGGAGATGCCGTCTCTCACCCTTGTCATCGAACAGCTTGTACTTGGCCCATCGTTTCAATAGTTGACCTTCAACACAGGGCTGTATCAGTTTTCCAGGGGTTTCCCACTCTGGGGCCCTTTGATTTTCTGCCTCCTTTGCACAAAGCTGTCGGTGCAGGAAAGAGTGGGAAATTCTGAAAGGAAGCAGAGGAACGTTCAGGTGGGACTGTGACTGAGGAAACACGCCATGGGAATCCAGGTACAGAGAAAAGGCGCAGGCGGAGACACACGTGTGTAGCACTGTCCTAGCATTTTCTCCTTGGAATTACAGCTCTTTGGACCGGGGGTGGGGGGCGGTTATCTTCATAGCAGTGATGCGGAGAGGGCCTGAAGTCGACTGAATGTAGGCCGTGGGCCTCTCCTCTCTCCAAATTTCCAACACAGCACATCGTGGTCCGAAAGCACGCGTGGCATTTACTGAGCGTGGCATTTCCTGTTGGAAATTACGACGTTTCCTCTATAGACAATAATAAGCAAAGGTGATTATTATAATAAAAATAGCTCTGGAGTCACACATCAGGTGTAATTTCACCGAAGAGAATGAATGAGAGTGTCTAGTGTGTGTGTGGCATGTGCATGCATGCACATGTGCATGTGTGCATCTGTGTGTCCATGTCTCTGTGTGCATGTTTGCCCATGGTTCACGTCTGCTTTCCCCCCAAGGCCCAGGGGCTCATGAGGACCTGGTCCCCAGTGCACGCCCTGCACCCTCGGGTCTGTGTCACTCGGCTGAGAAACGGAGTGTGTGGGAAACCTCCGTCATGGAAGGGGGCTTCTCGCAGCCCTGCCCAAGCTTTGCCCGAGCTTTATCATCGTGGCCAGAAAACAAGTCTGCCCATGGCCCTGGTGGGAGACCGTGGTGTGCAAGACTGTCATGCAAATGTTCTTGGAAACCTAGTGCGAGGTGCACGGTGGTGCCACAGAAATGGCTTCTGACCCAACCTCACGGTAAAAATGTGCCCAGAAGCAAAACACAGCCCCACGCGTGCCCCTCCGTGGGACGTCCACAGTGCCCACCATGCTCCGCTCCCCAGCCAGGAATGGGGGTGCGATGCCTAGCATGCAGTACGGAAAAGAAGCCACAAGTGTTCCAGAAGGCCGATGTCTGGAGCAGCTGGGCTGAGTGCAAATTGTTGTAATCAATTTGGAAAATATTTTGGTAATATGAACAAAGAGACATAAGTGTATTGATACACATTGAGCAGAAATTCCAAGTCTAGGAATCGATCCCAAACAAACAATCTAAAACCGTTAGGAAAAATCCACATAAATTGGTTATTTATAACGGCAAAATGGTGATCATAATCTAAAGAATAAGAACCAGTCTGATAAGTTATGGTGCATTCTTAAAGACATATTATATTTTTACTTTAAATGATGGTTACAGAATCTTTCTACTAATAAAAATCATCTATGCAGTGATGCCATGTAAAAAATAGGGCTAAAGCTGTGTTCAGTGCGAGCACAGGTGTGGCAGGGCGCCCGCTCACGAGGGAAGAGGGCTTGGAGGAAACTCCCGGGCTGCTGCACGGTGCTCGTGAAGCTCGTAGAAAAAAATAGTGACTTTTTTCTCTTCCCAATCCTCAAAATAATGTAGACCCATGGTTAGATTTTTTTTAAATAAAAATATGTAAAAGGCCACAGAAACAAAAGTAATGTAACAAGGTAGGAATGTTTGCAATGAGACGTCCATCTCCAGATCTAAATCAGAACCGACTGAGCACTTTCCTCCTTTGTAACGTTATGACCTCTCGTTGGCTCAGTTTATCCGTTAAAATCTCTCCACTGAGACCGTCTGTCTCCCCGCGTGAGTGGCCGTGGACCTCGGGGGGAGGTCCTGGGACAGAACAGCTGCCCAGCAGTCACTGTTGGGGCCCGCACAGCTCCCTGGGGCAGGACTCAGCTTCCCGGTCCCTGGTCCCTCGCTTAGTCTGGATGAACCCCCCGAGGATACAAGTAGACAAGGTCCTCAGACATCCCTGTTGGCTCCTCCACAGCTCTCATCAGTCATTCCCATCCTGCCCTGCTTCCTGACTGCCCCTGCCCTGAACGGGATCCACTGAGACTCCTTAAGCTCCTAGAACGTTCCAGGCTCTTTCAGTCCACACCTTCCTGCTTGCTATCCCATCTGCCAGAGCTCGGTGACTCCCCAGCTCACCTTCACCAAACTGACTCCTACTCGTGGTCAGAGGGCCCTGCTCGGCGAAGCCCACCGCAGCCCTGAAGCCAGAGCTGCCTGCCACAAATGCCCCTTCTGTCGGTGGGGACTTTAACTGGGCACCGCCCTGGGAGATCGGAAACACTGGACATGAGAGGTACCCAGGAACACCAGCCGCCACTTCAGACTGTTGGGAGCGGGGAAGGCAGGCGGCGAGGCTGGCTGCCACGGTTTTGTGATTTCATGAGGGCGCCACTGATTCGATAAGCGCGTTTTATTCAAAGAGGGGGCTCGGGCCTGGGCTTGGCGGTGTCTCCAGGGCTTCACACGGTGCTGGCTGGCGGCGAACCCCCGGGTACAAGCACCGAGATCACACAGGACATGTCGCGGGTGATGGCAGACAGCAAGGCAGCATCTGGTGGTTCCCACGTGCCTTGGATGCGGTTGCTCCGTCCTTCACACGGGTGCGGAACTGCCAGCTCTGCCCGGGCTTTCCATCCGCTCAGATCACTTTACTGTGAGGTGTTTCGGTTTCTGATCTAAGTTACTGTCTCGGTGTGTTTCAGCTTTTTGACTTTACATTATTTTCCTTAAAAATATACTTCTCATACTGAGTGTTAACTTACCTGCGCTTCTGAGGCGATCGGGCTTTTGGCAAATTCCTGAAGTATGTACTTCACGCCATTAAAAGTCCACCCAAAGGTGAGAACTCATTCCTAGAGGGTGACCCTCGGCCAGGACCGCCCCTTGTTACTGCGGCCCTGGGGACGGGGGAGGGAAGGACGCCTCATGGTCCTTCCCGCACCCCCACTTCCTCTTCACTTGGCTGAGAATCGGACCAGTTAGCGTCAGGAACGCATGCCATCTTACAGGTAAACCGGGTCGAACGATACGTAACCCAGACCCACTGTTAGAGAGTCAGCTGAAATCATCGATAAGTAGAGCATCTGAAAATATAATTTAGAGGCAGTCTGTTATACAGACAAAGATTTGTCTGAAGTCGTCTTCTAGACTAGAATATCTGCAGAGACATCTTAAATTATTTTAAAAGGATCTAAAAAGTTCCACAGTGGGGATTTAAAAAATGTCTTATTGTCCTCTGTTCCCAACCACCACCTACTTTTTTCAAAGATCAGTCACTCTCATCACCACCGGCTTCCTCTCTTTGGACTTTGCTAGAAAACCAGTTGGAGAAGGGTTTCTGGCTTCCCCACCTTATCCAGCTGAGAAGCCCCCCGCCCCGCAGCCCCCACAGGCTCTGCCGTCCCAGGGGCGTCAAGTTCGCTCTGGAGTCCTGTTCTTTCATCACTGAGCAAGCAGCTGGGCTGCCTTGTTGTCAAGGTCATTGGAAATGCAAGCTGCCCTGCTGTCCCCCGCTGTGCAGGGCCCTGCTTGGTGGGCAGCACCCATGCATTTTTTAATGAAACGTTTCCAGGGTCTGAGGTGTTCAGTGCTCCAAACTGTGTAGAAAATATGAAGGAAGAAGCCACAAGGTTTCGGGCCAATGCAGTGATCCTATTGGGTTCAACAAGGGCCTTTCTGCATCTGTATCTGGGCTAGACACGAGCTGAGGCCCACGCGCAGGTGCATGGACATCCGGTCGGTCCGTCAGCCGAGCCCACTGCCAGATGTCAGTGTGGACCGCATGGCTCCCCCGCCTTCCTGCTGCCCGAGCCTGGCAGGGGCGGGGGGCTTTCTGCTGACCCGGGCAACTGGAGCTCAAGAAGCTAAGCTGCCTTCTTGAACAGAATCCATACTGGTCTTCTAGTCTTTTCTTTGTGTTTTCTTTCCGCTGCATCTTTCCCTTCTGAAGAAACCTGCCGTGCGGTGTGGAGGTGAACCGAACCAGCAACAAGAGCAGTTGAATGTGGTTTATCTCCCCACCCACGCGCCACTCACCCTGCAGGCTTGATCAGCCCCGCAGAGGAGCAAACAAAAAACCAAAAATACCCTCCTCCAAAAAATACCCCACGGTGTGAAACTCTTTCTGAGAAAATGTGGCCTATTTCCTTAAAGCAGAGAAAAAAATAACAAAAATAGATTTTTTTCTTAGGAGTCCTGTTTACTCAGATGATATCAATGCTGTTTCTAGAACAACAGACAGCAGTTGCTCCCCAGAGATTTTCAGAGTCGGACAGACACCCTTGCCCTGGGGCTTTGCTGGGAGCGACCTGTGCTCCCTCCGTCGCTGGCTAGGAGGTAAACACGTAATTACACGGCACGCGCGTGTGTGCTCGGAGCACGTTCGGGCTGTATTTATCAAGAAGCATGTTTACATCAGCAGTGCTATACGGGTAACAAATAATAATACCGTTGCGAAGAAAATTATCTCCTTAGACGCAGAACATTTAATATGTAGCTCTGTGTAATTAATATCCTGGCAATTTAACGTGTTACTCATTTTCTGGTTCCCCTCCCCTTCCCTGAGAAGGAACAGAGCGTGTTTAATATGGCGTTTTCCCGGTGGCGTGGGGCTGAACGTGTCACGCTGCATTAACGTGACTTCCAACCCCAGGGCTCTGAAACTGGGCGCTGCCGCGCCCGTGTGCCGGGTGCTCACCGGGAGCGGGTGCGAGTGGCGCTGCCTTCTCGGCCTTATCTCGTCTCCAAGCTGAACACCCCACCGCGGACGGAGCAGCCTCCGCTGCACAGAGTGGATTGGCTCAAAATGTCACTGGTGCGAGTTGAGAAACCTCGAGTTAGCTCGCTGATCTTTAAAACCACCCTCCAAGGTGAGGGGAGTTGTTACTCTCATTCTGTGCATCAGCATTCTTGGCCCGGAGGACCCAGGAGATCTATTGGATTCGAAATGGCAGGGTCCAAAGGGAGGGGCCTGGAGCTTGAACTCCCTTCTCCAGACCTATCTGACCCTGTAACTGCCCCTCCCTCCCCCGCCCCCTGCACTGAGGGTTCAGCTGTGGTCACAGTGGGGACCTCAAGTACTGGGCCGAAGTGTGTGCCCGCGTGTGCACTGTGCCTGTGCCTGTGTGAATCTCGGTGTCTGTGTGTGCATGCACTGTCTGCGTGTGCACGTCCTGTCTGTGTGTCTGTGTGTGCCGCACACGAGTGTTCCTGACACCCTGGCATCAGGAACAACATAAACTGTTCCCTGGGAGGCAGACAGGTCTGATTCTAGGTGTAAGGGAAGGGAGTCGTGTCCACTTTCAACTCTGCCCTCCCAATTCCCCCGGGAAGGAGCCCCCTGGAGCCCACCCCCTCCATGGCTGTTTCCTGGCCAGAGGCACTTAGTCCCCCTTGGTGGGTGGACAGTGTGTGCCATTCCTGGGCCCCCTCCGTGAGCTGCTTGGACAAGGTCACGTGCCACCGCGCTGGGGGCCATGCTCCCTGTACCCTTCCATGCACACCAGGTTCCCATGGAGACCTGCCCTCTTTTCCGAGGTGCCAGGCCCACTCAGGCTGTGGCTTTCCTCCAGGAACCCGATGCCATCAGGTTCTGGAGGAGCGTGCAGGTTGCTAAATGTGCTTTCAGTGCCCCTCCCTACAGAGCTGTCCTGAACCGAGGCCACGGGGGGGGGGGGGGGGGGGGGGGGCGGGGTCACATGCTGGGCAGATGTCTCACTGCTTCCCTCAGGATGAAGGGCTGGGTGGGGCTAGACGGGCATGCCTGCTGTGGTCATCAGGGACAGCATCCCTGCACTCTGTCCCCAGGGAAGCAGTGCCCTCTCCCCGCAGCTTTCTGTGGCCTGAACATGCACAAAAAGGGCCCTTGCTCTTCACTGCTCAGCTGTCACTGCCGCCCCTGCACACACAGTTAAAGGCAGTGACTCAGGTTGCAGGGTCGGCTTGGCCGGGGTGATTCTCGAATGGACACGTCCCAGCTGAGTTAGGTCTTCTGTGGCCCCACACAGGATCTCAAAAGGCACGTCCCAGGCATGAGGAGGGCAGGGACATGCAGGAGGAGTGGAGCTGGGCTTAGTGGCATCCAGGGGTTAGTGACCCAGGGGCACTGCACCGCCGCCACCACCATAGGCTTCCCCGCTCCCTCCGGGACCATGCGATGAGGTCCACACGGATCAACCATGGAGCTTTCACTTGCTCCTCTGACGCGTGCGCTGCGTGTATCTTTTGTCATGTTGCGAGGGCTTTGTTTATGCCGCGCAAATTGTTCCATCGGTCTGTCCCAGTCATCAGGACATCCGCGTTCAGAAAAATGACATGCAGCTGAGGTTGGTTCTGGGATAGTCCTCACTGAGGCCTCACCCACGTCTCCCATTGTCCCCAACAGCACCTGCACGGGCCCCGCCTGCCACCGAGGGAGGACCTGTCCCCCGTGCGTGGACGTGCCGCCCGGTGTGTGCACCGCCGCAGCCCTGGCCACACGGCAGCTTCGCTCGTGTGCTTGTCTCTACGAGGCTGGAGTCCCCACGCCGATCTCATTTGCTTGGCACCTCGCATGAGCCTGGACTGAAGCGGGAGGTACTGTTCCTCCCCACGGCGCGTGGGTGTCTGTGCATTGCTTCGCGGTAGCTCCGAGGGGCTGGGACAAAGCCCGTGCTTCTGAGCTTGGGCCATTGCACTTTATGTCCTACGGGGAGGGAAGGTACGGGGAGACTCCACGCACTCAAACCTGGTCAGAGTGAGTCACATGCCACACTGCTCTCACCCGGAGTGGGCTGGGCCTGTGTGTAGCAGAGGTGTTTCCAGATTTTCTGTAACCCAAACTGGTGGACCAGCCTTCAGACAGCCATCAAGGTCTGAACACAGGACTGGTGCGGGCGCAGAAAGCCTGGCTGCATGATGCGTATTTGAGGAAGTTAGGGTTAGGAGTGACTTCCGAGCTCTGAAATATACAGCCTCTACTTTTTTAGGGTGATTTTGTGAATAAAACACCATAGAGAAGACATTTTTGTCTGCTTTATAAAATTTTCATGATAGATGTGTCTGGTCACCAAGGTGGGCAGGAGAAGACCGTAGCTGGACACAGTGCATTGGGGCCACCAAACTCTTCACAGCCACTCACACGTGGACTTGCTGTATAAACTCAAAACAAGGTGCCTGCTGCCCTGAGCTCCAGTGTCCTCTTTGTCACAGGGTAGCAATGGGAATGACCTTGATCAGAGTGAAGGACATAGTAAAACAAAGACAGGCAACCCTGTGCATGACCCCCATGACTGAAAATAGCTTTATTGTGCTCTTGTTCAAGGTCCGTGTGCCTGGCTGGTTTAGTCCCTATTTAGCGGTGGGTAATAAAGCGAATTGGAAAACGCCGTTGTTTGTTGTCGTGATGAAGCAAGAGCTAACATTTAATCCTTGGTCGCAGGGGGTATGTGAATCCAAATGTTCTCGACATGGATTTTCTCTTCCGCTCACATCATTTTTGTTTTTGCTTTACATTCAGGGTTTTGAAATGCATAGTCCCTCCAGAGAGCACATTTTGGAAGTACGTGAGGCCTATTCTATAAACAAGTAAGCCTATGTTTTCTGTTTATAACAGAATCCTGTTTCTTAGCAGAAGTCCATAAATTCTGTTAATTTATAAAAACAGAAAATACAGGCTTCTTGTCATGTAGGACCTGTCACGTTAGGAGTTTATGTTGAGTTTACAGTCACTCAAGAGGCAGAAGAGCAAGAGACACACAGGGTAAGGAAAGGCCGTAGACAGAGTGCCAGAGCTGTGCACATTCAGTCACTGAGGGGACCCTTTACCCAGCCTGTGGGGCAGATCAGAGAAGGCTTCCTAGAGGCTGTGACCACATCCTAAAGGAAGGAGAGAATGTCACCAGATCACAGGGGGCAAGATAGGGGCCTTCCAGCTGGAGGGCATTTGAGTCAAATGAAGAGGGAGAAAGCACAGAGCAGGGAAAGCTACCAGCCCATCTGTCCTGGGGGCGGTGGCACACGAAGGGGCGGGCAGCAGGGAGGCCTGTGGCTGGGCCAGCGGTAGTTCGGGTCCTGGGAGACCCCATGCTCCTGTGAAGAGGCAGGTGATTCCTGCCTCTTCTGTGACCTGAGCAGAGACAGATCACGAGGACAGATCTGCTGGATGTGTGGGTGTCGAGTGGCTGAGGATGGGGCGGTGAGATCCCTTCAAGGCCACGGTCAAGGTCCAGGCAAGACTGGACGAGTGCAGAAACAAAGGCACTGGCCTGAGGGGTGGAGAAACACCTGCCATGGCTTTTGAGCCATTCATAACTTGTCTTCCAGGCTGACTTGCCCATTTCGCTTAGATGGTAGGCCAAGCGATGTCATTATAAGTTCAGGCTTAAATTTTTACTTTTCAGCTATTTAACGTCACTGAGTTTTCTGTTGACTCGAGGAATAGACTTTCTCGTAAGTCCACTAACCCGAAAGGCACTGCGGGTGGCTGTGAGCGCTCACTTGCTCCTTATCTCCCAGTGCTCTTTGATCGCAGTAAATAAGCACATTTAAAACTAGATTAGTTTCCGTGCGAGTCTGATGGAATAACAATTCGATGTCGCTCCAAATGGTCACTAACCTTAAACAGAGAGTGTCTCCTACAATTCAGTCAGTAGAGGAAAAGGAAAGATGAACTGCAAAAGCCACTGGGCCCTCCGACTTCATCAGAGGTCTGCAGCTGAGGTGGGGACAGAGCCTGTGCGGCCCCCAGCAGCCCGGTGGGCGTTTTCGGTCTCTGGAAATGACCTAGAGTGACAACGGGGGAACTGAGATTCGGAATGGTAGACATGGCTTTTAAAAGCCACCATTGCTATGATCTGAAGAGGAAAATAATAAAAGTTTTATTTCTCATTTTTTTAGCTGAGCTGTTTCTCAGGGTTGCTTTTACTCCTGGAAATTCCTGAGAATAACGCATTGCCTTTGCATAAACACTGTCTTTGAAGTTCAAATAGAAATGTGCTGTGAAGAACACGGAAAATACTTGAGAGTCATTTGGGTTTGCATTTAATATTCGATATAATTTTCCATCCAAAGTCATTTTTCCCATGATGCTTTATGGCACGCCTGATTGATTTTCTTTTTGCTAATACAATCAAATAGTTTTGTTTTGAAATGTGTTTTTCATTATGAATTAATAGAGCCACATCCGAATGGTGGAAATTTGGACTTCAACGACCATTGCAAAATTTTGCAAGAGCAAATGACAGGGAGCAACGAAGTGTCTCTGAATGACCAGGTGTTCAAAGACGGAGCGAGGGGTCGGATCCCGTAGCTGAAGTGCCGAGGTTTGCACCGGCACAAAGACGAGTGGTGACAGAGTGAGCGCTAAGGCACCTTGGGTCCAAACAGCAAGTGAGGACACAGTCCGAATAATGTGAGGCTGCTAATGTGCACACACGTGACCCCCATGGTCCAGGTGCATACAGAGAGAACTCATGGATCAAGCACACCGAACTGACAGGTTCTGCCTCTAGGATGTGTGTGTGTGTGTGCTTTCCCCTCTAGGAATGGATTTAGGGCTGGGAGTCAAAAGAGGTTTCTCTTTATCTGTTATGTTTCAACTTACATCATAACATCGTGTACTAGTTGCATGATTAATAATCGGTAAGAGGAGAGCGGTTTTGGTAGACTCAGTCTCACTGCAGCCAGACAAAACAGGTTAACGTTTAATCTACTACTTCAGTCTTTTTCCAATGAAAAATATGCAGTTACAGAGCATAGAAAATGTCCGTGCTTTTTTCTTTCAATGTTTAGTATATCGTTACATAGTTTCCATAATTGAGAATGGGCCATAATGTACATTATAATTCACATGGTGGGTATTTAGCGTGTTTCTTATATTTTAATATTAATGATGAACATCTTGCATAGAGTTTGATCCTATATTTTGAAGAAATTCCTTAGGACAGATTTTTCTGAACCTTATTAGGTCAAAGCTATGCACATTTTTTTGTTTTTTATTTTTATGAGAAATGTTACTTGTGCTGAAAGTCCAGACCCACACAAACACGATCAGTGATGGCTTTATTGCAGGTCCTTCAGCAGATTTGGTGAACTTTGTTCTCTTTTTGCTGTTTTGGCTGGAACACCTTGGTGCCTGGCCAAATGTCCCCCTGTGTGCACTGTTGCAGTGACACAGGGGACCGCAGATCGGAGAAGGGTGGCAGCGGAGTCAGCCTCCCCCACTCACTAGAGCATCCCTTCCACAGGTGCCGGGTCCCCAGCGCCTCTGGCAGTGCTTGGCCCAGAGGGGCCGCTGTCCTGCAGCTGTGTGTTCAGTGTGACTGAGCAGAAATGAGGAGCCTGAGTCCGGCCCCGGCTAAAACAAACAGGTGACAGATGCCATAGCAGCCCAGGTGGCCTCAGGCCAGGTAACCTGTGGTTCTTGTTGGCAGCAGCTCCACGCCCACCGGCACCTCTGGGGAGTCAGGAAGGTCAGCAGTGGGGGCCATGCTTCGGGCCAGGCACCCAAGCAGAATGGCCCTGGCCCCTCAGGTCGAGTCAGCACGAGCTCACAAGTTGTGCCTGGATGGCAGACTGTCTGTGGGTGGAGAGGGGGCTCCCTCTCTCCTTCCAGAGCTGGGAGTCGTGGCTGTCCCCTTCCCACTGTCCACGAGCCACCAGCAACGCCTTGTGTGAGCTTTTATTTTGCTCATCACAGACTTACAGGAAGCTGCGAACTTAGAACAGGGAGGTCCTGTGCGCCCTTCACCCAGTGGACTCTCCCACTGGTTACGTCTGGCTAATTGTAGCACCATATTCAACGTGGGCTTTGGCATGCCCAGTGCGCATGCACCGCTCTGTGCCTTGTTACCCACATGTGTCCATGTGTGTCACTACTGTCCCAGTCAAGACACAGACCTGCCTCATCACCCCTAAGACCTCCAGGGCCCACCATGAACCTGCCTCCCATCTCTTCAACGGTGTCATTTTTGAGCCTGCCAAGGGGGTCGCGCTGTATGGGACCTGCTGATGCTGGCTTTTCTCACTGAGCAAAAAGCCTTCGAAATCCACTCCATGCAATGTGTGCGGAAAGAATCACTTCCTGCCCCCCGCTTGGTAGCATTCCATCGCGTGGGACGGCCACTTTGTCTAGCCACTGCCCTGCACGCGGGAGCTTGGGCTGTTGCAAGGAAACCTGTGGTGAACAGCCGTGCTGAGGCTCCACACTGACACGAGCCTTCACTTCCCTGTTGTAGACCCCCCTGATTAAAATGACTGGTTCTCGTGGCATGAGAGGACCTCTGTGTAAGGAATTCCCTTGTACGACCCTCTGGCCCATCATCCCCCAGCACATGGCGCAGTCACACTGGGCTCCTGCATGTGACACGCATACACATCTCGCCACGTGTGTCTGTTGTGAGGTAACCACAGACCTGACAGAAAAAGACAAAAACAGAAAACAAATCGCCCCCTCTGCTCCGTCTGAACCATTTAAAGTTATGTGGTTGTGGCTGGTAGCCGGCCTGCATGAGCAGTGTTTCCTTTTGTCAGCCCACTCGAGGTTTTGTTCAAGAAAAAATGACAGGAGAAGGAAATTTCTCGAGCCAGCACGACCAGGGCCTTTTCTGGGGGCCCCATAAACCCTTTCAGGCTCCTCGTGCTGCCCCCAGTGCGGCTGAGCGGCCGGCGCTGCGATGTCGGCTGTTTCTGTGAAACCGGGGCAGCCATTCAAAAATAGTTTCACTCAATTTAACTGCCTATTGAACCCGCCAAATTACAGATATTAAGCCTGTGGTTTCACAACAAACTTAATGAACAGTCCTGACAATCTGTAAGCAAGGCCACTGGAAATCCACGGGCCAGATGGAATCGCAGATCACACCCTTTCCCGAGGGCCCCCATCCCCAGGCACCTGGGCCACGTGGCAGGGGCACGGCTCACGTCGGGTGCCAACACTCCAGCCCCGACACCCGAGTCGGCGCTTCAGAACGCACAGGCCAGGCAGGGCAGTGCCGGCTAACGTCCGCTCACGGCTCTGCAATGTCAGGGTGGCTCATGTGGACCATTCAGTCAATGTGGAGAACACAAGGCTTCAGGTAGAGATTCACCTGGGGAAGAGCTGGGACTGTGGGAACGGACACGGTAAAGCAAGAAGAATCAAATGAGGAATGAAGTGAACACAGTTGGGGGCTGAGGAAGGAAAGAACGATACCTGCCTTAGCACAGGAAGAGGAGACATCGTCGAAGAGTCAGGCCGTCCCTCCGCCCGAGCAGCTCTGGGTGATCTGGGGGTTAGTGACGCGGAGTTTACCTGGATACCCCCCACGACGGCTTTACAGTGATTTTAAGGGAAATGTGGTTGGTCACTGAGCCATCCTGCCCCAGGTGTCAGTGACACGGTTGGCGGTGACGATGGAGGGGATGCTGGTGGCTTGATGGTCCTCACATTGCCTCGCTCTGAACCCTCACCCACCGCAGCTCCCAGGCTCCTGGGTGTCACAAAGCGCCCTGTTTCCGAAGAAGACCCACAGCTCTGTTCTTCCCTCATCTTCGCGTTTGTCATGCTGTGTGGTAGTTATTTTTGTCCATCGTCCGTCCTTGGAGTAGACCATGTGTGCACCTTGAGAAAAACATGTTTACCTTGCTTACCTCTGTGTCCTAACAGGAGACCTGAAACTCTGAAATCTTAGGAAATCCTGGTCGACTAAAGCACGCTCCTGATACCTTGGGCAAATGGAATGGTTTCCTCTTGCAACAACCAGAAAACCTTTAAAACGTGGATTTGTTTTGGAAGGAGAGAAGAAGGTTCTAAAGAGAAGATAGAACGTGGCTTCGACAGGTCGAGGGTGATACGCCAAGCAGTGGCCGTGCTCACTGTCCACAGTGTAGGGCACTGTCTTTGAGCAGACTCGTGAGTGCCATTTTCTCACGTTGTCTGTTCGACCCGGTCTAGACCCCGAGAGAGGCAGTCGACCGCACAGGAAGTGGGCAGTAGATCTCCCGGGTCTCTGTGGAAGCAGACGTATTTGACAGAAAGTGGAGGAAATTCCGCCAGCGTTAAACATGACAGACAGACCGTATTTAAAGGCAGCTGCAGAATGGTTCAGTGTCAGCCATGGAAAGGGCCCTAGAGAGCACAGCGCAGCCGCAGGTGCGGAGGTGAGGGCCACGCCAAGGGCTGGGCTCACCGTCCGATCAGTGTCACGCTCCCCAAATGAGGGTCCCGTGACCCCGGTATACCAAAAGCCGTCGAGAGAGTCATGAGGGCTATTTTCATATGTTCAGAAAAAGTAACAGAAGCCAGAGGTTTGCCATGCATGGAGAGGTTAAAATAGCTAAACACTCAACTGTCTTGTCGGGGGTGGGTAGAGCTGACAGGTCTTTCCTTAGGGCTGAGATTCAGTGGGACACAACTCCGCCAAGTTCACCATCTGATGGTGAGCTGGAACGAGGCGATGGGCCCACGACACCGAAATTATGGAAAACCTCATATGGCGTTCATGAAACGTCCTTTGCTTTTGTTTTTTAAGGCAACCTTGAACTTGTCATTGTGAAGAGCGAAGGGGAGCTGCTGGTGGGAGAGTCACCATGGCCGTGAGAAAGCTCACCAGACACTTCCTCTCCCTCCAGAGCCTGTCCACACCTCCTGGCTGCCAGGCAGGGAGGGCCACACGACCCACAGAATGTCAGCCACAGCGACACGTGTCATTTCTGGCCGAAGGTAAATAAAGGCTTGTGTGAAGCCCTCTTGTGTTTCTTCTCTCTGCTGGGACGACTGAAGAGTGTCCCAGATGGTTGAGTCTCACCTTGACCCTAAACCCGCCAACCCTGGCAGCACGTGCCTTGTGGGGAAGAAGCACACTCCTGTCCTGTTCAGCCACAGAGAATGGGGGTGGCTCGTCGCCTCAGCAAACCCCCAATGCCTCTAAGTCAGGGCCTAACATTTATCACCTAGCAAATGCTTCTGAATCATTCAGTCCTCACAGAAGCCCACGACAGAGATGTGGCCTCTCCCACCACAGGGGAGGTGTGGATGGGGCATGGACACTCAGAGAGTGTACGTTCATTTCCAGTGAACAGGTGGCTGCATTGGGACTTGAACCCAGTTCTGCGGCCCCACTGCCCTGTCACCAGGAACGACAGTTCACACCTACTTAGAAAGCCACAGAGCCTGGTGCTCAAGTCCATGGCTCCATGACTTTCTTCCTGCTGAGGCTCTGCGTCTCTCCCCTTTGGGAGGTTCCGGTCTCTCTTCTGGATTTCCAGCTTGTCTCCCATGAACACCTGGAAGCCAAGGTCTGAACCGACTGTGTTTTGTGTAAAGCAGCGTCAGTGGGGACTTCCCACTCTCATCACCGGCCCTCTGGTCGTCAGAGCACACAAGACCTTTGCCTCCATCCATTGTCTTACCCTCCACCTTGAATTGTGCGTCGAACCTATCGGTCAGCGTGTGATCGTTACAAAGGAAGGCTCACATTGTTTTTTGCGGCGTTCTCTACGACATGTATCGCGGCAGATGCTGAGAGTCAGATTTGTGCATGTTTCCCTGATTATAGAACAGGGGGGCCCCCTCCCCTCCCCCTCTCCTGTTCAATTATGCATCCGTATCCTGTTCCTTTAAGGAGGTCACACATCGCCGGAGAGGTGAGCTGTAAAAGCCAGCCTCTCGCGGAGATTCACATGGCGGCGGAGACAGTCGGCACCGCTCCCAGACTGATGAACTGAAGGGTGCCTTGGGCGCAAGGGAGAGGGTGTGCATACTTTAGCAGATGAAAGTAAGGCACGGAGGGGGCCTAATTTAAAACTATAATTCAGACGCCTGCAGAAGCCTTTCAGATATTGGCAGGTGTCTCAGCGCCACTTTTCCTAGAAAGGACATAGTGGATGAGAAAGGGCACGGGCCACCCAGGTTATAATCACTAGTGTTTTCATTTCTTGCGAGTGCGTTTTATTTGAAGAGGATTTTATGCCTATTTTTCACAGGCTATTGCAAAATTACTTGAGATCGACCTCAGAGATGATCTCTAACTACCAACGCGCAGGCGCATTTTCATGCCTTTCTTCAGAACCTACAGTGTACAGCCTGTGGAAGGAGGGCTGTCCCCTACGGTGTGCAGGGTGTGGAAGGAGGGCTGTCCCCTACGGTGTGCAGGGTATGGAAGGAGGGCTGTCCCCTACGGTGTGCAGGCTGTGGAAGGAGGGCTGTCCCCTACGGTGTGCAGGGTATGGAAGGAGGGCTGTCCCCTACGGTGTGCAGGGTGTGGAAGGAGGGCTGTCCCCTACGGTGTGCAGGGTATGGAAGGGGGGCTGTCCCCTACAGTGTGCAGGCTGTGGAAGGAGGGCTGTCCCCTACGGTGAGCAGGGTGTAGAAGGGGGACTGTCACCTTCAGGGGAGAGAAGCTGATAGGACCGACTTCCCCTTTGGAATGTCCGTCATTGTGGGCGGGGTTGGTCTCCCTAGGGCTTGGCTTCTCCTGGAAATGCTTCACTTCCTGGGGGTTACAAAGAGGGCGAAACAACAATGTTCCCTTGTCCAGCTGACCCTCCCCCACCAATGGTGTTTCGTCAGCTTCTGCCTTTCTGACCCCGCGTCCCTTTGCCCTGACCCTTCCTGGTGGAAGTCAGTGAGGGGAGCCGTGCTGACAGCAAAGCTCTGCTGCGCTTCCTGCTGTCTGCTTGTGGGTGAGCCGGGAGGACGGGTCAGCTTGGAGACTGTGATGCTGCTGTGAGGACACCGTCTCCAAGCGACCTGGCTTGTGAGGCCAAGAGAGAGCAGGGCCAGTCCCTTCCCCGGGAGTGTGAGCACAGCTGCCTGAGAGAGAGGGTGGAAAGGACACGGCCGAGCTGAGGACACAGAGGAGGACAGCTCTCCTGGACACCGTATTGGACTGGTGATGAGACCATCTTCCTGAGCCCCGTGTGGGGTGAGGCTCTCAGCGGACTTTGTCTGAGGACGGACCTGGCCGGCAAGGCACGCGTTAGCCATCGAGAGCTGCCGTGCACACGTTCAGAAGAAATGCAAAACTGAAGTCGCTTTGAAAGCTGTTTCCTCGTGAGCGCCAGTATCTGAACAGTAACACCCAGGGTCTGTTTCCTTTGAAGTGAATCATACTCTGAAAAGAGAGCTGCTGAGCCTCCTTCTTCACACTCCGGTGCGGCACACGAAAAGTATAAGGAAATGGGGTTCCGTTGAAGGAAGGTGTAAAAACAAGTTAAAAATTAGGGCCACGCATTGGGCCACCACGAATGACTATGTGGGACAAAAAGCACATGCACCACTTCCCTTTCCTTTGCTTTATAAATGTTGAAGGTGCTTTCACTTATTTATGTTGTTTATTTGTGCACGGCCTCACTGGATTGCACCTGGCTCATTTCCATAAAGGCAGCTTTTGATAAAAGAACTAGTCAGAGTCAAACTTCTGCAGGCAACGTACCGAGTGACAGAAGAGAGAAAGTGAGAGCAAGAAGCAGGGGTGAAGAGAGGATGAGAAATAGAGAAACTGAGTAGTGAGCTTCCCACCAGCTGCAGCAAACAATGAAATCTCATGAATTGTATCGCATTCACTAGTTACTAAAAAGGTGCATTTCATTTCGTAAGAGAGAGAGAGCGCGTTTCCCCTCTCGGAGTCCTGAGATGAATGTGTCAGGTACCGTCTTCATGGAGGTGGCATTTGGAATGTGACAGAACAAGTTGTCACTGCTCCTGCTTTAAAAGTGCAGGGCAACCCCATGGGCCTGCTTCTCACACTGGCCCCACGAAAGCCTGCGGACAGGATAAGCCCATCACAACCCTGTGAAGGAAGTTCAAGGGCTGGTGCGGAGGCTGCCCGTGTTCAGACGAGGGACGTAGAAATAGGGAAGTTGTTTTCTGGGTGTGTTATCGTTTTCCTCACCCACCTGCAGTTAGGAACACAGCCAGCAGGATCTTGAGAAGTGAGGAGGCAACAACACTTCGATTATTCCTTCGGACCGCAGTTGTCTCAGACGGGCTTGTGCCCAGGATAGCGCGCCGGACAACAGAAATGGCCATCCTGAGGGAAGGCCGGAAGGGCAGGCATCCTGCCACGGACTGAAGGACCAGTGTGGTCCACCAAGGCGGGAGGAAGCCGTCCGCTCCTTCTGTGGGAAACGAAGGGCCCTGGCACAGTCCTTCCTGATGGGAGATGTCCCGGGTCCACGGGCAGGACCACATCTCCAAGGAGCGACATCGGAGCCCCTGTGCAAAGCCCTGCACTGAAGGGGCACGTGGAGCCCCGTCCATCAACGAAGTTCACGGAGGAGGGGAAAATGAGCCGAAGGGAAGGACGTTGGCACTCATGACACAAAGGCAGATTATCCAGCTAGAAGACAGAGCCAAACAGAAAATCAGGCAATACAAGTAAATCCAGACAGTTTTTTAAAAAACAAAACGTCTAATTTAAAAAGAGGAGGGAGAATATAAGCCCCTGGCAAAAACATTTGTTAAAAACCAACAGCAACAATGATACTAAATGGGGAATAGTTAAGAGAAGTCCTACTAAAATCAAGAGGAAATAGATCCTCTCTCTCTCTGAGAGAGAGTGGCCACGCAGGCCGGCCCTCTCTCTCCCTCTCCCTGGCCCTCGCTCTCCCTCCCTCTCCCTCTCTCTCCTCTCTCTAAGAAATAAAAAAATAAATAAAAAATCAAGAGGAAATAAATATAAGAATATCAATTATTCAAAATGGTTTTAGAGGAGCTATGATAAAATTCTAAAAAGTGAAATTATAGATATAAATGCCAGAAATGGAGACACATTATCCTTATTTATAGATATTATTATACATTTAAAAATAAAAGAGATTCACTTAAAATTGTCATAACTAATAAGATAATTATCCTTAAGCAGCAGCATATAGGAGATACAAAGAAACTTCCATTTGATAATCACTTTGAAAATTAAATGGGAAATAGCAAATGGCCTTTATTCACAATAGTGCCTTGCAACAAATATGCGTACATGATAGTCAATGCCACAATATAAGTTCCACATGAGATTAGCTATATTTTCTAAAAGGATATAAAGAATGCTTAAGAGCAACAAACCTTATTCTGAATGAAAAAAAATCCAATTCTCCAAAACAAGTCATTCAATCTAATAAAATTTCAGTCCTAATCTTATCAAGGGTATATTTGGAAACCGGACAAAGTGAATATAAAATTTATATGGAAGAATAAAAGTGTGAAGATTGCCAAGAACAATGTGAAGTATATGCATAATTGAGGTAGAGCTGTGCTATCAGATATTAAAATATTCTAAGAAGCTACTATTAAAACAAAATATGGCATTCCAGAAGAACAGAACAGAGGACTGATAAAGACATCCAAGAATTCATGGGATTTAATTTATAGCACATTTGGTACTGCAAATAGATGAGAAAAATGAGGCTTTTCTGTAAATTATGTTGAGAAAATAAGCTAACAATTTGGGGAAAAGTGTGTTTTATTCCTATTTCGCAGTACACATAATTTCCAAAAGTTAACATGTCCAAAAAACGGAGGTATTAGAATTAATACGTGAGATGATTTTGAAGCATTTGTCAAAGAAGCCTTCCGACGCCAAAGGAAAAGCAAAAGGGTGTTGAAAAACTTCTATAAATCAAAGATAACAGAAACCGTGTCAGGGAATAAGCTACAGAGCAAATACTTGTAACACAGGCAACAAAGAACTAAGGGCTCCAGTATATGTAAATCACAAAAATTAATTTTAAAACACATACATATAATGAGAAAATTGTTGAGATGAAAGGCACTTAGAAGAAACCAAAATCGGTAAGGAGTTCCAGGCGTCTCCGCAGGAGCAGGGGCCGGGGAAACGACAGACCCCACGGCCTCACGTGCCTTTGGACGGTGCGAGCTCGCGTGGCTGGGACAGGCGACCCAGCAGGTCCTCCCCTGTGGACCGGGGTGCCACTTCCTTGCTCCCACGCCCCTCCACCCGGCTTAGAGTCGGGGATCCCTAGTCATGACCCACCGACCTGCCTTCCACTGCTCTGAGCCTTGTCCCTTCTCTGTACTCACCTGCCAAAACCCCCACCCAACCTGTCCAGTCTGAGTCTCTGCCCTTCCTGTAGCTACCCCTGGGCAGCCGGATTTCACTGGATGAAGAGCAAATGCACATGCACACACAAGTATACACATGTATACACGGATGCACACTGACATGCACGCAGAAATGCACAAACACACAGATATGCACATGCACACAGGAAGGGATTCTCCGCCACAGGTGCCTTTGGGAAAGTGGGAATTAAAACCATGTGATGCCGCGGCAGCCCCGTTAGAATGGACACAAGCCCAAAGCCTGACAGCGGGAAGTCGGTGAGGATGCTGGGCCGTAGGCACTGCCATGTGTTGCTGGCGGGAAGACCAAATGGTCCAGCACTTCGGAAAACAGTTTGGCAGTTTCTTACAAAACTAAACCCCTCTGACCATATAACACGGCAATTCCGTCCTTGGTATTTGCCGAACTGAGGCAGAACTTAGGTCCACACCAAACCGTGGACACGAGTGTGTACAGCGGCTTTACTGCTAATCACCAGAACTTGGCAGCGACCGAGATGTCCTTCAGTAGGTGATGGATAAGTAGACCGTGGTCCATCCAGACGGGGGAATACGATTCAGCACTAAAAAGAAACACGGCCTACCAAGGCTTGGAGAGACGTAGGATAACCTTAACTGTATGTGGCTCTGTGAAAGAAGCCAACATGGAAAGGTTACATGCGATGGGACTCCAACCATAAGACTTTCTAGAAAAGGCAAAACTGCGGACACAGAGAAGTGGGCCAGGGAGGCGGAGGGAAGGATTAATCGGTAGCGTGTTTCCAGGACAGCGAAAATACTCTAACATTATAACTGTAGACACTCACCATCACACGTAGTCCAAAGCCCCGGAACACACCGCACCAAGAGTGCGCCCTAATGTAGACTATGGACTCTGAGGGACAATGACGTGTCCACGCCTGTAACAAGTGCACCACCCTCGGTCAGATGTGGGTGGAGGGGTGGCTGCGGATGGCTGATCCCGAGGGAAGACAGACTGTGGGAGCCTGTACTTTCTGGCCAGTTTTTCCGTGGACCTTAAGCTGCTCTAAAAAGGGAAGGCCATTTGTGTGGATGGCAGAATATGGAATCAAGTCCGTGATTTTTCTGTGCACGGTCGCTGCCTAAAAATCGCCCCCAAATTTAGAAACTAAAGGAGCTGCTGGACACATGTCCTTTTGAAACATTCTGACTTCAGCTGAGAAGGTGGCCGCATCACAAAATAACACGGATATATTTAGCACGGAGAGTCCACTCAGCTAAGACAAAAGCTTTCTTGATGCCTCCAACTACTGGACTTTAAACCAGTGAGGGGGGCTCATGAGTTGCACATGGGGCCTTTGGCTGCTGACTTTGTGCTTCTTTTGATCTCTCTGGGTCTGGGTTCTCCAAAGGAACTCCTACACAGCAGCAGCGGCACCTCAAGTGATGAAGTTCCAGGCAGCACTGTCCCCGACTTCGGGAGTGGCACCTGAAGAAATCCGTCACTGAAATTTCGTACCACTTCAGGGGGCTTTCCCGCTCCAGCCTGTCCTCTGGGGTCTCTGTCTTTATCTGCAAGCGTGTAGTTTAATGATTCTCTACACTTCAAGTTCTACCTAACGGTGGGAAACACTCCCCCCTCCCGCAGGCCTATAAAATAGAGTTCATGGGCGTCGCAGTCCCCAGATATCGTCAAGGTGTCCTTGAGCGTCCGTTTGTCAGCGTTGGAAAAACAACTGTCAGTCTGCCTTCCTTGCAGCTGGGCTGTCTTTTGATCTGATTACTTTCAAGTCTCTCTGTCTTCGGACTTTTGCGTTTGACAGACATTCCATCTTGCAGATTTTTTTTATTTAATCCCACTTGGTGCATTCTTGACTCCTGATATTTGAGAATTAATGTGACTCCTAAGTCTGAACATTTTCAGTCCTTGCGAGTTTCAGCATTGACCGCATCTCTCAGTCAGCTTCCTAAGCATGTTCCAACACCACTCACTCTACGGTCCGTGCCTCTTCCGCTGCTCACACGTCATCATCCCGTGACCTACTACTGTACCCAAGTTCTCCCGTCTCCACGTTTGCTAATTATGTCTTCTCCTGTGTCCAGGCCACTAACCCTTCTTGTGGTCTCCATTTCCACTTCTATACCTAGAATGTTTAATTCTTTTTCAAACCAGCATGGTTGCTACCGCTGAAGTTCTCTTCTCTTTACTTGGGAGTTTAATTAGTTGACTTCTGGAGTTTTGGGAGCTGGGTTCCAGCTCTCTCTGCTGAGGGTGCATATTTACGGAGCAGACTTACGTTTGATTCTGCTCACTTTTGGCCTCACTCCTTACCTTGGTGCTTCTGAACTGAGATTCTCAGCTTGACGCTTTTCAGAACATGCAAATTGTGTGGATTCTAGATTCAAACCCAGGCACAGTTTGGCCGGTGGACATAAATTCCTTATGGAGGCATCCTTGCTCTCATGGCCGAGAAAGAGCTTCCAGCCAGTCATCCCTGCGTCTGGATACTTCTGAGCCTTTGTTATCTTGGGGAGAGCAGATGATTGTCAGTTCTAACCAGGGGCTTCCCATCCAAAGCCCCGTGCAACCCAGGGTGAGACTCCAACTCCTTACATGTTTGGTTCCTAGAGCCAAATGCCCAGGATACCGGTTATTTTTACTGCACTCAAGACCCTATTTTCTCTTGGCCCTAAAAATTTTTGTCCTTTTAAATTCACCCACGCATTGAGAAAATTTAAAAGTATTCAACCCCTGTACTAACTGATTTTATAAGGGTGAGGTTTCGGCATATTTTGGGTCCTGCTCTTCACACACACACAGAGTTCTAACATTACTCTTGCTTGATTTATCCTATTGACTACAAGTAGTTTTTCTCCTTAGCAAATCCCTTTGCACCCAAAACCTACAAGGAAAACTTATCCAGATCCAAATCCTCATTCTCTATGAGACTGAGAGACAGGGATCCTAGTTCAGTTTCCCTGTGCGGACTCCTGCACGAGCACCCCTGAAGGTGAGTTCCTCTGCACCGTCTGAGGCTGTGACATCCATGAGCATCTCAGGCGGTGTTTCAGGTCGACAGACTTCACCCCCACTCTCAGGGAGACCTCACGCAATCAGACTCCCCGGGGGAAGGGGACACGTTTCCCCATCCTAGGAATAGCTTTCTTCCTCAAAGACCTGTCACCCGCTCCTTGGGCAGTTAGTTAGGCTGTCTTTGACCACACCTTCTTGTCGGTGGAAACGAGGCTCTTCCATGGGATCACAGGAAAGATTCCGAGGACCTATGCGAAGGGGACTGTGGTGTGGCAAGATGGCTTATTCACGTGGAAGGCTGCCCCTGTGTCCCCTCTCTGTCCGTCCTGCCATGGAAGAAGTCCAGCTGTGCCTTCAACAAGGCCAGACAAAGCCAGTGTCCAGCGTTTCTGGCTCAAATTAAAGCCCAGTCCTCTGGAGCCCACGCCGTCGGCCTCAGGCCCTCGTAGCTGCTGGACTCATGTGGTCTGTGTTTTTGGGCGAGAGAGAACACAGCAACAGGCGGGCGAGTGCATTACCCAGAAGGGTGGGGGTGGAGAGAATGAGATCTTCTTTGTTTTCCTGGGATTATATTAGTTTGGGTTTGGGATGTACCAGGTCTTTTTTCAAAATGACCGACTAATTTCCCAGGCTTTTACGAGGCCCACCCACCCCCTAGTGAGACTGACAACCCTCTTTGGTCAAGCACCTCCAGTACTGGGGTGGGGGAGGGGGAGGGTAACCCCCTTGGCCGAAGATGCTGTATCCCTCTGGGGTGTGAAGCTGTAGCTTCTTGGCTAAGCAAGCAGGTCTATGCCCCCTGGTTTATTAAGCTCGATGTCTAATTCCTTTCTGCTCCCCTTTCCCTATTAATAACTAGTTAACTACAGACGGTAATTGTATGACCTGCAAAACCTAAAACGTTTACTTTCTGGATTTTACAAAAAGGTTGCTGACCCCTGCCCTAGAAGCCAGTGTGTGGCACTCTGCTGGGTGACGGCCACGCATTACCCCATCAGCCTTGACCATGGCTATGAGAGGTGAGAGGTGGGAGCCCTCACCACGGCAGGTCTGTGAAGGAGGCTGAGACTTCGAGGCCGCTGCCAGTGCTGATAGAGGGAGAGGGCGAGGCCCAAACTCTGCCCCCGTCGAGCTGCACGGCTTTCTCTCGGCCTCACGTCTGCATTGGCAACACGAAGGTAAAATAATTACAGCATAGAGCTCTTACAACTGTTAATTTAAGTAATTTACACAAAGAGCTGAGCTTGATACCTGCAACTTGGAAAATGCCCAGTAATTTTTTTTTCATTGTTAGAGAAGTTAAGGCACCCGGCCATCACGTCGTGGGCAGTGCAGAGCTGCCATTTCTAAGCAGCACGTCTGAGCCCGGAGCCCAAGCTCGTCACCATGACTGGAAGCCACCGTGTGCTTAGTAACAGCTGAAATATAGCCCCCGGGAGCTCCTTTATTTTCCCATCTTTAGGGACAAAAGGTTTAGAAAGAGAGTTATGTTACTGATCTACGGCCAGTAAACCTGCTGATACCAGAGTTTCTTGTTTTGAAACATTGTCCATCATACTCTGTAGGGGTTATTATGACTCAGAAAGCGTTTCTTTCTAGAAACTCTCCCCAGCTATGGATTACGGAAGGGGTGGTAGGCAAATTCGCAGACAGCCCCCAGACCCCGCCCCCCGGCATGCTCATCATCACCTGCATAATCACCTCCCTTTGCAGGTGGGTGGGACTTGTGAATATGGAATTTCAGTCTCTGACTTAGGGGAAGGGATTTTGCAGAAGTAATTACTGTCCCTGTCATGTGACTTGGAATTAATCACAGGAGATTATCCAGAGTGAGACTGACCCCAGCAAATAAGCCCTTTATAAGAGAAAGATTGGGTCTTCGGGACGGTCTGTGAGAGGGTCCCCTGGCAGCCTTTTGTAGCGGACGGCCAGCGAGAAAAAGGGACCTCAGTCCCAAGCTGCATGGAAACTAGTTGGCACTCTGCCGCCGTCGCTGCTCCGTCGAGGACTCAGCCCCCGCAGGCACCTGGAACAGCCTGGGAGTGGAGAGCCCTGCTCAGAGAAGCGTGAGATTGCTACTGTGTGCTGCTGCTAGCGGCCACGCTGGTAACGACTTGTTCTACCGCCCTCGGAAACTGTTCCGGAGAGATCAGCAGTCGGAAAACAAGGAACGTGCTTCTCAACGCTCATCGGAGGGAAGGAAAAGCAGAAAACACGTGCTCAAGTCAGACGCACTATGGTTTTCGGAGGGAGACCGCCTGGTCCTGGGCCACCGTGCTTGTCCAGGAGGTGGCCCAGGCCGTAGATGAGGGCCAGGACGCTCCGACGACACCACCGTGACGAGCCCTGTTACTACTGCTGGTTAAAGTTCATGGGGCGCCAGGTATACGCCGGGCACCTTTTAAATAACATGTTGTTTCTATAGTAAGAAAAAAATTATTACTGACCAAGAAAGGACTGGATTTGGCTCACTGTTATCAATCATAGCTGAGTGTGTGGGAAGTGCCAGTTCATAAATCCATCTCACAGCGTCTTTCGAAGCAGGTGTGTTGAGTTTGGCTCAAATGGGGTGCAATAATCTGTGAAAAGCAGGCAAGGAGGAATGGTGGCCTCTCCTGAGTTCACCACGTGGGACCTGAATTTTGTGATTGACAGTGAGTGTCATCACTGTGACAACTGCAGCTCTGCGTTAATGAAACTGATAAATATTAGGACGGGGGACGAAGGGGAAGTCAGCAGGCTGACCAGGGCTGGGCCACGGACTGGGTGGGAGGGAACGGAGAGGCTCCTTTGCTGCTGGAGCAAATCATGCAAATTTAGTGGCTTCACAAATGTGAATTTATGACCTCACCGTTCTGTTTAGGAGTCTGGGTGGCCCCCACCACCCTGCTCCTGGTTGCACGAGGTTGCAATCACGGTGTCAGCTGGCTGTGTCATTACCCAGAAGCCCTGGGAAGAGTTTGTCCTCGAGTGCATTCGCGTTGTTGCCAGAACCTACTTCCTTTTGAGTTTAGGGCTCAGGTCCCCACTTCCTCACTGACGTCACCTGGGGGATACTGTAGCTCGTAGGGGCCTCTCTCTGGTCCCCTCTGTCTGAGGTCAGCAATGGTGCCACAAAACCTTTTACACACGGGCTTTCTCTGGCTATTGTTTCTGCCACCTTTCTGACTCCAGCCAGAGACCCCTCCACTTGCAAGGGTGATATGATGACAGTGGACCACCCAGAAAATCTAGGATGGTCTCCCTTAGACTAGGGACACAGGCACCATTGGGACCACTGTGCTGCTTAATTACCACGATGCCTCCTCAGGAGGGTGTTCCAGAGGAGCACAGGGTTTCCATACGGTCAGCACGATGTTCCCACTTTTTGTGCTGAGCCAGAGGCAGGGGTGACAGCATGCACCCTTTAATGGGGAAACCCAGGCTGGGCACAAACCATGTGGTTTATCTTGGGGTTAAGGCCAAGTTTAGGCTCAATTTCTGGTCCTGTGTGGCTGAGTCCCAGCCTCGCATGTGTGGATCTTGAGAAAATGAATCTCACTTTTTTTTTAAATAAAATGGGGGGTAATAAAAGTCAGTGCATGGCAATCTGAAGGGTAATGATATATTTTCCTGACTTCTTATGGTGATTAAACAGGGGGATGCATGTAAGAGCCTTGCATGCAGTGGGTGCTACACAAAGCTTAACCCTCGTATCCTCTCCTGCTCTGTTCCCAGTATTGTTGCAGGAAGCTAACGGTTATTTTTCCTATTAAGTAAAATTTAGAAAAAATAATAGACATGCTTATATTGTCTACTAATCAGTCGCCACCTGGTGATTTGCACAAGGTTTTGAATCCACGTGGGCACAGTAATAAATATACACAATTGACGTATCCATTAGTTAAGCATAGGAACAAATAAAATGTGATCCTTTGTAGATGTAAAATGTTATATCGAAATAAATGTCTGAATTATAAGTAAATCATATGGAAAATGTTTGATAATTTTTTTCCTGTGTATGTATGGAATAGTTAAAAGCGGTTTATTCCAAGACTTACAGATGAAGACTTACAGATGTGTATAAGTTCATAAATAATTCACACGATAGGACAATTGAGAATAATTTGAAGTCTATTACATCAAGCACCATTGTTTGGTGTAAATATCTACATGGTATTGAAGCTCCAGCTTCCTCCAGGACCGAGCCTCAGAGTTACTGTTGGGCCGTCAAGCCGGTGCCTCGCTGGCGTTGGCTCGACAACACACGTGGGGAAGGGTTTTACAAGAACGTGCATTCTCGGGGGCAGCGGGAATGTTCTTGGTTCCCCAAAGTGGTGCGCTCTCGGGAAGATCACGAGAAGTTAGAGTCCCCGTCCTTGAGCCCAGAGGAGCCCCTTTCTTGGTGCTCTGGCTGTGCAGTGAGGCGCTCTGGCGGACTCTGCTCATTGTGTTTGGGGCTTTGTGTTGCTTCTTTCTGTTTCCTCCGTCGGACTGTGAGCCTTGCAAGTGTAAAAACCACGTGTGTTGACTTCTATCTGTAGCTGTTGTTTGGTTTTCTGGGGTAGAGCTGGCCCTCAGTAAAGGCATTTCAGTTAAAGCCACCGAAGCACTTGAGTGGCAAGCGGAGGGTAAAAAAAGAATTTCAGACAGTGGGGTAAATACCAGCTAATTTTAGAACAGAGACCGAACTAGCATATAAGATGTAACAGGAAGTTTGTAGAGGGAATAGGAGAAATGCCGTTTAATTTCAAATATCTCACCTGGCCCTCCAGTTTGTTTTCCCCAAAATTTAGTTCGTCCTACTGAATCTGACACACACACACACACACACACACACACACACACACACGTGTGTACAATTTTTTCAGAAATATTTTTAGTTTGACAATTCAAAATCAGCAATAGTCTTAATAGCTTGAAATTTAGGAGAAGAAAGAATATAAAGTAAGGAAATAACATCCAGACATCTCTGCCAATGAGCTGCCGGTCTGAGGTTGGGCAGGTGAGTGGTGATGGGCTCACTAAAATGGAGAGCTAGACATCCAGGAGGTACACACTTGCTTGGTGCATCATTTTTTTTTTTAAAAAAAAAGCTGTGGCTGTTTCTCCCAGAGTAATTGTCCCTTGAGGCTGAGGACACACGCTGTGTGTTGGCCCCGGCTCTGAAAGTATAAAAGCCGAAATCTGGGAATTCGAGGCATGTCAAGTTCCCCATCCCATCAAGATGGAAATCTGCACTTGAACCCATGACCTGGCCCACATGGGCGCTTGGCTCTAACTCAACAAGCTAACTACACACAGACAATAAGGACGGCTCTGCGTTAAGCTGATTCAGAACAAATGCCGTGATACTCAGCCTTCCTAAAAAACCATGAGATTATTTCTATTTCCTGAGGCTTCTGCAAATACCCAGCCCCCGGAGCCTGGCAATAGCCAGGAATAACCACCACTTCAACCAGTTATAACCCAGTGAACTGCAGAGGCCCAGCATTAGCAAATGCCCGGCCACACAGCATTTCTAATGCGTCATCTGGTCACCAGCTCTGGACTCTCTAAGTACACGCGGTTCACAATGTAATCCTTCCTTTGTTTGCTTCACACTTGTTTTCTTCTCAAAATCTAGGATACTGAACGTGTTGGGCCACGGTACAAAGGAAAGCTTCAGATGCCTTACTATAATTCCCACTGAAAAATATCTTCCACCAGCAGCATATTCAAGATGTGACTTAGCACTCATGAAATATTAATACATTCAAGATTAATCACTTCTTAGGCCCATCCAGAGGTTGGATAAGCTTATGAGTTTGATTTCTGTTAAATATTTCAAGAGCTCATGCTCTGTGATCGCTAAATACTTAATAAAGGCATTTGCATAATGTACAGACTTCTTTCAAGACTCCACGTGATGTCAGGCCGCATGACCCGAGAGTTTAGGTCAGTCATATAGGTCAGACATATAAAAGTTACTTTCTATGGCACAGCCAGAATGGCCACTTGATTTTCCAAAGTGAATTCTGTCCTCAAGTTTAACAAGCATCACATGTACACACACCAAAGAGCAAGCAGATAGCTCCCCCACCCAAATGAAGGTGACTGATTTCTGTGGGTGCACATGCTTGTGGTTCTGCCCCGCGCCAGTGCACGTCTCAAACTTCTTAATAACAGGACGGAATCATTCACGACAGGGCACTTCCTGTCAGATGATGGAAGGTTTAGAGTTGTCCCGGAGGTTCCTAAGCCTCTCATTTTTTTGAATTCTTGTATTGTCATTCTGTTCTGGTGGACTGTTTATTTCTATCTTCTGGTCCAAACTGTTGATTTGAGTCCCGGTTTCCTTCCCGTCACTGTTGGTTCCCTGTGCATTTCCCTTTATTTCACTTTTCATGGCCTTCACTTTTCTCTCTATTTTGCATCCGTACTCAATCATTTCTTTGAGCATCGTGATTACCAGTGTTTTGAACTGTGCATCTGATAGGTTGGTCATCTCTTCATCACTTAGTTGTATTTTTTTCTGGAGCTTTGATCTGTTCTTTCATTTGGGCCATATTTTTTTTTTTTTGGCGCACCTGTTACATAATAAGGGGTGGAGCCTTAGGTGTTCACCAGGGCTGGGCAACCATGTGGCTGCGTTGTGATGCTGTACATGGGGGAGGGGTCTGAGAGGGAACAGTGCCTCTTTCTCTGCTGTCTGCTGGTTTTCACTCACTTCCCCCGCTACCCACAAGCAAATTGGGCCCTTCTGGTGCTGATTCCTGGGTGGGTGGGCTTGTGTACATTCTAGGATCCCGTGGGTCTTTCCAATGCACTCTCCTGTGAGGCTGAGAGTTTCTCCCACTGCCTCAACCCCCACAGATGTTTTCAATCAGAGGTTTGAGGCTTTATTTCCCCGTGCTGGGACGCTGGGTTGTGGGTCTGTCTCGCTGCCCAGTTGTTCCTCCCAGTTTATCCGAATGTGGGACCGCCCGGTCTGCCAGCCACTGCCTTTCTGTGAGTCCTCTCCACCAGGCTGTCCATCTCCACCCTCCTACCAGTCTGAGTGAGTGTTTCTTCTTTAACTCTTTGGTTGTCAGACTTCCATACAGTTCTATTTTCTGCCAGTTCTGGTTGTTTTTTTGTTTTTAAATTTGTGGTTGTCCTTCTTTTGGTTGTGTGAGGAGGCACAGTGTGTCTACCTACACCTTCATCTTAGCCAGAAGTCTGTTTGTCCATTTATTTTCTTTATATTCTGCAAGTGAGCAAAACCTTATAAAAGATAAAATCTTACAGTTGGAAACAGCACGGAGAGACCTAGAGAATATCATGCTCAGTGAAATCAGTCAGAGAAACATAGCATCCCTTCACTCTTTCTGCGGCAGTTCGTGTCCAGTTAGCTATGTTGGCCATCCTTCTGCAGTGTCCATGGGAGTCGATTATACGGTGGGGGGGTGACCGGGCCCCACAGTCCAGCAGACCGGGTTTGGGTCCCACCTCAGCCCCTCGACTAGTCAGATGATCCTAGAAATTTATGTATCCTCTCCTGTCTCAGTTTCCTCACCTACCAAGTAGCGATGAGGATGAGCACGGCTGTTTCTAGGGTGCTGTGAGGTAATGCACGCAGAACATTTTTCTCAGTGTCTGGCGCAATGCGAGTTTCCAACAAACACAACTTCTCATTACCTATTTCTATTATTGTAGTTTTATGGCCTATTACACCTGTTTCACGTCTCTTTCTCTGCCGGACTGTGTGCTGTCTACGGGAGGAAAAGTAATTATTTGTCTGTGTCTCTGGCATGTGGCACGGGGCTAGTTGTGAAGTGGCTGGTAGAGTTACCAGATAAAATATAGGATGCCAGTCCATTTAAATCTCAGATAAAGAAAGAATATGTTTTTAGTATAAGTGCGTCCAAAATATTACATGACACACACTTTTACCAAAAACCTTGTTTTTACACCAGTGACACTTCATTGGGCAGCCTGTGTTTGCATTGACTACATCTAGAGAGCCTAACTGATATTCATAATATTCATCACTGCCAGGCCAGTATTTCTGAGAATAGGATCCATAAAAGGCTCCTATGATGATGTAAGGTGTTTTCTTACAACAATGATACAAGACACCAACTCTCTTTTCTTTGTTAACCTCCCCAGCATCACCAGGGGCCTCACTGGGGATGTCACCAGTGAAACTAACACGAATGAGCAAACGGGGGAAAATATCTGTTGTTGATCTCCATGTCCTTTCACTTAAGCAGGGGAAGTGACAAAGTGCAGTAGAGGGACAGGATCATCCTCTTGAACCCCAGTTTTCTCTTCCTTGAAATGGCCAAAGTGACAATACCTATTGTCACATTCGTAATGAAGTCAGTGATGTAGAAACGCTAACAGAAAGGAAGACAAGAAGGCGTACGTACAGAATGGATTCTTGTCTTCACAACAAACACTTTTTAAAGCCAAATCCTTCTTGCTGATACGTGTGGGTGTTCATGCTTCCATTTTCCATATGCATAAGAGTTATTATTACAGAGCAAATATTCATTATGGCACAGTGGGGACAAATATCCCTGATCACAGCTCTTGAAAAGACAAGGTGGAATCATGTAGAGTCCGAGGAGAACTGGCAGGCAGACTGATTTAAACTCCACCCCGTCCCTTCTTGTGAGTGAGATGTTGGCAAAGCATCTCAACCTCCACTTTTCAGTTCACCCCTCTGTAAACTGGAGTAAGCAATACTGGCCTCACAGTGTCACGAGGAATCAAACATGAACATGACATAAGAGGGAGTGTTGAGAATGACACGAGCCTGATGCAGACACTCAGCAAAGGCTACTCCAGGGTTCTGTAAAGTTCAGACACACAGGGGACTGCATCAATTTGGTGTCCCTGCATAACCACTTGCCACAAACTTGTCACTTAAGCTCCCCACCATTTACTGGCTCCCAGTGCAGCAGGCAGGGGTCCAGCGTGCTGTGTCGTATGCTCTCATGAGTCTACCATGAGGCTGACCACACAAAGCCAGCCTGGCTGAGTGCCTATCTGGAGACGTGGGGTTGGGGGGAAATCCACTTGCAAGTTCACTTTGTTGGAAAAATTCAGTTTCTTAAGCCTGTAAGAGTGAAGTCCCTCCGTGGTACCTGTGTGCTGGAGACCTTTCTCAGCTCTTGGGGGCCCCCGGCAACCCTGGCCATTGGCCCCTCCTGTCTCCAGGCAGCGAGGGGATGGCAGGGCCAGTGGTGCTTTGTCTCTGTCCTCATTTTCTGAGCTGGCCCGAGAGAGCCCTCTGGGATGCAGTCAGACCCGCCCCGCTCATCAGTCTGAATCAAGGTGAACTGTTCCATGGGGCATAACCTGGCCACGGGGGTGATGGCTCCACAGGTCCCCGGGCTCCACCCCGGGAAGGTGGGCAAACTCACGGTTGTCTCGGCATTCTGCCTGCTCCTGTGGCTGTTCTGACCTTGCCACCGTTCCAACAGGGCGAAATCGTCGGAAGAGCCACAAACTTTCTTGCAAGTTTAAAAATGTACTTTGGAAAACTAGAACATATTATGAGATCTACATTTCCCCCTCCAGCCTCTTCCTTAAACAGCAGCTAGGAGAGACACATCCCCCTACACAAAACCCACACAAGAATATCAAAATCTGTTTGATAATGAATTCAAATTTTTTAAAAAATCCATACCCTAAAATCATTTTTATTTTTAATTTTTCCCTCTTTTTTCAAATTCATGAACATAATGTTTCTTATTGCAACTCAGAAACATCCCAAAATAGCTGCCAAAATCTTGCAAACAAACATGAAACCAAGGCTTTTGCAGCACAAAAATAGTCCCTCACTTCTGCTCTAAAGGTTGGTCGCCCTTCTCCATCCTCGCTAGGGCTGGCGCTCCGCTGGCAGCAAAGGCAGGCATCCACATTTAAATAAGACCAACTTTCCTATATGGAAAAATCCATACGTATCAGAGTTTGTTCCTTCAGTCTCAAAGATGTGTGTGCGCTGGTTTAGAGAAAAAGGGAAAAACAGGAAAAGGAGACCACACGTAGACACTGAAAACTACGGGTGAGATGCGCCCACTTGCCACGGAACTCTCTCGGGCTGTTTACTCCAAGAATTATGGCCCAAGGAGTTTACCGGGACTAATATTATTTTCCAAAGTGCCAGCAGAAACGATTGCTCTCTTGTTTAAACTGCCCCCCATAATTAAATAAGGGGTTTGATTCTTGCAAGCTTCAAACTGTGCTAGTCTTCATGACTCCTGCTCCTCTGAGGTTAGCTCCTCTCTCCCACCCCCTTCCCTGGAGGTGCAGGGATCCTATAACTGATTAATCTTCTGCAATTAAAGGGCAGGCTGTTCTGTTCATGTGGCATTGAACTCAAGCCCTGGTATGTCCATTGTGATCGTAATTTTTGCTCTACCATTTTCCTGTTGCATAATAGAAAAAAATCTCAGTTTTGATTTCAGTGAATTGATAGAAAAAATGAATTCAACCTACAGTTTAATGAGTGGAATGTGTATGATAGAGTAAGTCTGTTTTCAGTCCCTGTACCTCATGAGACGAGAGGCAGAAAATTAAATTTCTGTTTTCCTTATGACTCACTAGCAGGCCTCAGAAGGCAGTCCGCAATGTGGCCCTCCTCATTTCTTTCCACTTGCCCTTTAATTCCGGAAAGATTGGCTTCTTCTATGCCTGAGACCTGCCACACCTTTTCCATCTTTTAGCCTGTAGGTATGTGTGTTTGCTGCCCCTTTTCCCATAAAGGTGTCACAGGAGACAATTTTCCATGGGTCTACTGTGTCATGATATTTTATGAGGGAGGTAGGAGCAGCCCCATTCCACACCATCATTTCAAGCATGCTTGTGTTGCAGACGGCCGTGGAGCACAGAGAGTGCCTTTCTCTGGAGGAAAGAGCAGGCGTGCTTACTGCCCGTTATAAAACATCTGGGTTCTCTGCACTCCGGGTTGCTCTGCCTTAAGGCGAGACATTGCATTTGCAGGTGTTGCCCGCGCCTCGTGCATTGCCCTATGGGAATTGTGGCTTGAGTGGCTGGCAAAAAATGCAGATTCTTGGGCACTGCCATAAGTGTGGGTAAAACTACTATTCTTCTCTTCAACTCAGCAGTGTCCTGTATTCTCCCAAAACCAGTGAAAGTGTGGCAGCTTACATGTGAGTTTGCAAGTAAAATCTCAAATCCTTCTCAGGCCTGGAGACCGTGGGTTATAAAAATGGGATGCTGACAGTAAAGTTATGCAGATAAATAACATGAAGGTATTTAACTTTCTGGAAGAGGAAGGAAGATAATCCATAGGGTTTGCCCGTCCCACAGATGTGGCATGTGGCAGAGTGCAGCGGGCCTGGCCCAGCTGCCCGTGTGGAAGTGGCAGCTATCTGCTTGTGGGAAACTTTGTCCCCACACATCATGGAGTTGCCCACACGAGGGCCGGTTCTCTGCAGAGAGTGACGACATCATGCCTCTGGAGTAGGACTTCGTGTGGGGGAGTGAGAACAACTCTAGTACCTGCGATGGGAACACCCCAAATCCTGAGTGGAATGGGGGAAAGTAGGACATCAGTGACCCGTACCTTTCATAATTGTCTTTGAAACTTTCCTCACAGAGGATATTATGTTGATGCAGCTCTTCTAAACTTATCTGTGCCTTAAAGTTAAATGACCACCAACTTCCACTGGATGACCCTGACTATGATTGCCATTGCCCTTGACTTCACTGGGAAATCTATCAGGAACAACAAAGGGGGACCCGATCCTGCACCTCCCATGCAAAGCATCTGCCAAGACCTCCCTTGAAAGTTGTCCCCACCCCATTCCCTTTCCCATTGCTTAGTCACTTGAGGGCAAACGCATGTCACCTTTCTGCTGATGTGAGCAAGAAGGATGAGCTAAACGGACTTCCTTCAGTCTACTGCTCCCAACATAAGCATCAAACACAGTTATTGAAGCTGCACTGGGCAGCCTAAAGCCTTCGAGCTGCCGAAGAGGTCACCCTGGAGTCACCCCATGACCTCTGACTGGTGGAATTATTGGTGTTCCTAGCAATTTAAACTAACTCTTGCCAGAGACACCATAGGCACCCCCAGGGTATAATGGTGCAGACCCCAGGCATTAATTTGCCTTCCTCATGGAAGCATGGTGCTTGGGGGTCATAAGAGACCTTGAAGGCTTCAGGAAACACTTCAACTGCCCACCCTCAGATAACCGAAGGTGGGGACTTCGTGAAGGAACCTTCACGTGCACCCTGCAGGCCATCATCCTAGGAGGGAGCCATTCAAATAGAAAAAGGGGTACAAAATGCATCCTTCACTTTGGTGCAAGTGGTCAGCGACCTTATTTCAGCTCTGGAGAGTCATCAAGTCAGCCAGGCCTCGCTGCCAGGGTGGTCAGGGAGGGGAGAGTTTCCATTACTCCTCTCCATGTAGACTGGGACCACAGTGATGCCATCGCTGTGACATTCTGCTGCCCCAGGCTAGTGCCTCAGACCGAGTCGTAGGGTCGAAACAGAAACAGGAGGAAAACGGCCTGGTTTTCTAAAGCAGGCCTTGAAAGTTTATAGAATTTGTTCTGCTGGTTGGATATGGGGCTCCAGGGGGGCACAGTTGAACACACTGCCTGCTGGTTGGCCTCATTCGGCTACTTGGAAGTATGTCGGTGGTAGTTTAAAATCAATGACATGTGAGACACATTGGACTGGAGGCTGTAATCTCTCAGACTCTGTCAGTGAGAGTAATCAAGGTGGCCAGAAATCATAACTTTGAGGAATTGAAAAATGGATCCTATTCAGAATCAGTTATCCATGCATCATTCACCACATGTCTACACATCTTGTGAGCAAAAAACCCACTGAACTTTTTCCCAGAACACCTTTCCAAGGAGGTTCGTGGAGTGAACATTTAGAACCCCGAGACAGTCAGGTCAGGCATGTCACTGCCTGTTATAAAAGATCCGGGTACCTGAAGCTCAGAGTTTCTGTTCTGTAGTGCAATCCTCTGCTTATTTAAATGTTGTTTGTTCATTGGTTTGTTTTCACGTCTTCCTGTGAGAATTGTGGATTCACGGACTTGGGGGACTTTCTTAGAATATTGGTTATGCAGTAGCTGTGACTCTGTGAGTAACAAGCTGTCCTCCATCTCTGACTCAGGAGTGCTGGGTCTTCTTCAAGGCTCCATGACATTCAGGGAAGCTCACACCTCATTTTATAAGTAAGGCCTTCCGGCTTTCTACGACAGCCCCTCCTACTTCAGGTCGCGACTCAGATGTTGCTTCCTGAGAGAGGTGGCTGCACCTCACTCTCAGTTACCCGCATCCCACGGACAGGCTTTCTTCCCGTCGTAGCCCTGACTGTTTTCCTGTGTTGGTAGTTGCGTGTGTGTATATCGTTTGTGTCTCTCTAACTGGATGTGTGACCCTCAAGGGCGGTCCATTCCATGTCCAGAGCCTAGGACAGGGTCCGACACTGAGGAGGCGTTTGATGAATGTTTGTTGAATTCCTTTGGCTTTCCTCAGGGAATCATAGAGGGTTACAGTACAAATATTTTATTTGCTCCCCTTTTCCATCCTGTTGAATCATGTAAGAACTATACCAGATGGATGAACATCATTGGTTGTAGATATTTGTATTCTGTAACATTTAACTTACTACAGATAGAGGTGGTTTTAGTAAAGAAAGTTTAGCCAGAATATAACACATTTCTTATACAATGAAATGTTCAAATAATTGTAAGCAATAGGTCCACAAAAGGAATCATTATTCCAAAGCTTTATCCTCAACCTTAGAAATCTACATGGATACCCAAGAATAACATAACTTTTCCATTGTGATGACTTTTACTAGAAAATCATAAATTTTCATTGAAGTAAAAATCCCTGATTGACCAAGTAACTCACGGGGCTAGAATTACATAGCAAAATTGGAAGCAGAGTCTTGGATTATTTTATTGAAAAGCGTGAATAGAATCAAAAATTAAACCACCACATCAAAACCAAAATAAAACAAAATATTTGATCCCAATCAGTTTTTTTTAAAGATTTTGTTTATTTTTTAGAGAGAGGGGAAGGGAGGGAAAAAAAAAGGGAGAGAAACATCAATATGTGGTTGCCTCTCTTGTGCCCCCCTACTGGGGACCTAGCCAGCAACCCAGGCATGTGCCCTGACCAGGAATTGAACCAGCGACCCTTTGGTTTGCAGGCCAGCACTCAATCCACTGAGCCCCACCAGCCAGGGCCTGAATCATTTTTATAGTGAAGCATATGCAATCTAAGAGTCAACAATATGATTAAACATAGAGACAAAAGATGCAGACAGGGTTTGGATGAAGTCCATTCTTATATGACTGGCTCTGTATCTAACTGTTCCTATCTCATTTTGACATTCTTAGTAATGCTGCACTTTGAAGAAACAAAAATGCACAGGAAGAGTCCCAGAGAGCTCATTATTGTGTCTAATGCCAGCCATTTTAAGAGAGACAAAATGCAAATGACTCTGCTTTCTTAACAAAGATGACAGAAGCCATCTTCTCAGTCCCCAAACTACTGCAAAGGGCACTTCCAAAAGCCTAAGACAGAGAAATATTAAGTCAAGGCTTCCCCAAGTCACTCACAACTTTTTTTTCCATTGGTAGACATTGTTTCTTAGAGAAGTCTTAGACTTACCGAAACCTGAGCCAAAAGAACCGAGAGTTCCCACACACTCCCCCGCCATCCGCCCTCGCCCACACTTTCCCCGATCATCAGCCTCTCGCACCGGCACGGCCCAGGCGTGGCACTCGATGAACCGAGCTGATTCCTTATTATCGAAGCCCACGTTTGACACGAGGGTCTCCTCTTTGTGCCTTTCAGTCCAGGGGCTTGCCACATCCTATAATGGCATGCGTGCATCATTACCACATGCTCTCTTCTCCTGGTTGGGATGCTTTCCTCCAAAACTGTTACAGCATCTCCGAAATGTGTCATGTCCTTCTGGCCCAGCGTCACCTTTATTTCCTCAGAAAGCCACTTCCCCTCTGGTGTAAGCCTGCTAAAGCCACATGGAGTCAACGTGCAATGCCAACCTGAGTGAACGTCTCTTCATTTTACTGTAAATCAGTCCAGTCTTACCAGTCTGACTGGTTCTCTGCTGGCAAAGAATCTTCCCTCCCTCAGCAGGAGCCGCAGTGAGCAGGTGTGCAGACCTCTCCAGGCGGGGGAGGGGGGGAACAGAAGAAGGAAATCTATGTGCTCACATCCATGAAATTTTTAGGACTCTTTCTGGCATATGTCACGTGTTCATCTCCGGAATTTCACTGTGAGAGGTCACCAAAGGACCTTAGGGTCTTTCCATGCCCTTTGCTCCTCAGGAGGCTGCTCACATGCCAGAGAGATCAAGAGATGCTGGTTCCATTAAATTCCTGCTGGACCTGGGGGCAAAGCACAATAAGTGGAGAAGCTGCCGAGAGTGTCAGAAGGACCTTATGCCAACAGCTGATGTCTGTGGGACGTGACATCAAAGTTGAATGAGAAACAATTATGCTTTAAGAAATCACGTCCCAGGAAGATACAAAATTTTACCATTTGATGGAGCTGTTTTAATGTAGCTTTTCCATGTAAAGTAGAAATTCAAAGGGTGACCAGATGAAAGTAGGTGACTAGAGAAGTAGCTGTAATTTAGACTGTCGAGGAAGCACCGCTCGCGTTCATTCGGCAATGAGCTGCTGGGCTGAGTTTTCCCCTTTCTTTGGTGTTCTCTTTAATCAGAGTGATGTATTCCTGGACCGCCTAGGTATTTCTTTTTGGCTTTTGCAGGGTGGGGGAAGGGTCTGGTCAGATGTCGTCAGGCTGATTTTGAATACAAAAAGGGAGGGAGAGGAGGGCAGGAGCTTATCAGTGCTTAACTTTAATTTTGCATTAGTATTTCAGGTTATTCCAGCTCCTTAAGTTTATGACTTTATTGACTGACTATTAGAGAGAAAAAGCAATCAAAATCCAATCTCCTGGCCCGCACCTGCACTGGCCTGAAGTGCTTTATGGCACCAGCGCGGTCAGGCCGCTCCTTCGGCTGTGCTTCGGCAATCGTCACCTGAACTGGGCTCCGTCAGGTGGCCAGCCAGGGCATCAGACCAGGGCCTGCAGGGAGCACCCCATGTGCACAGCCTGGTGGCAGATCCCCCACCCCCGCCCGCCCACCCAGAGCAGCCTTGCCCCCTGGTTATAGCCACTCAGTAGCCGCCCTGATGTCTCCTACATTAAGGTTGTGAATCCTCGCCCATTTTGGGTCCCTGCTACCACGGTTCTTATCTAAAAAGGAGTGCCTAATTCCAAAGAAATTCGTCCATACTCTGTGTGATCTGGGCTTTATTTCCCAATAAAATGGACATAAAGGTAGAGATAGGCCTTCTCTACTTAATGATCACACCGCTCTTGGCTTCCCAAGGAAATGGTGGGACATGAATAACCCCAACCATCGTCACCGGCAGCAGAACCGTCGCCAGCATCACCTTCTTACCTGAAACGGCAATTGCATACCGTGTACATGTATTTTTTCCCACACACAACGCATGTTAATTGGGTGTCTACTCCCGGCCAGATGCTTTCCCAGGGGGAGAAAATACATCGATATATAAAACAGAAAATATTCCATACGCTGTACACCCGAAACTAACACCAAATAATATTGAATGTAAACTGTAATGGAAAAAAAATTAGAGAAAAATGTAAAGAAAAAATAATTAATAAGTAAAAATAAAATAAAACAGAAAATAGTCCTCCTCTCCTGAAGCTTCTCTTGTCCTGGGGAAGACAGACAACATTGGGTCTTCCATTAAAGAAGTACTTTCATGCATTGGTAATAATTACCAGGAGGAAAGTAAATATGGTTGGGGAAGAGCCAGTATTTTAGATGGAAGCAAAATGTTCACGATGAATCCTGAGTAACTGGAGATTTTGGGAGGAGCATCCAGCCGGAGGACACAGCGAGTGTCCAGAGCCTAAGGGACAACAGGAGCTGGGAGTGTCTGCAGATTGCATGCTGGACCAGAGGGTGGGCCGTGGTCAAGAGGAGAGAGAGGACACTTGGAACTGATGTGGATCTGTAAGCAAAGAGCAGATCCTGGTAAAGAAATATATTCACACACACACGTGAATTGGCATAGATGAGACTTTTTAAGCAATTTTTTAATGAAAGAGTGCCTCATCCAATTCACCTTTTTAAAAAGATTACTTCGTGTGGGCGAAGACGTGGAGAAATCGGTGGGGGTGTGAGACACTGCAGCCACTCTGGAAGGCAGCCTGACGGTTCCTTGAAAAGTCAGCACTGGAATCGCCACGTGATGCAGCGATCTCCCTCCCAGGACTCACCTTGGGAGAACTGGAAGCAAGGGTCAGACAGGTGTCGGCGCCCCAGAGCAGCCCTGTTCACCGCCGCCACAGCCCAAGTGCTCAGCAAAGGACGGGAGAACAAACCAGATGTGATTGGACATACGCGCACACTCAACCTTCGAAAGGAAGGGGTGTCTCGAGGACGTTATGCTAAGTAAGCGAGCCGGTTGCAAAAAGACAAAAACTGTTTCCAGCTGAAACCGGAAAAGCTAGCCTTCGTGCTGCCCGTCACCCACCAGACCCAATAAGCAGAGACGGGGATTGAATCTCTATGGGTGCTTTACTCAGGTGGCCAGCGATCTGCAAAGATGGCGGGCTTGTACCCTAACAGACTGTCTTAAATTCCATGTTAAACTGACCCTTTTTTATAAGGAGAAGAAAAGTATAGGTAAGGGGTCTGGAATTCAAGAGAGAAAAGTACAGGTGAGGAATTTGGCATTCGGGAAAGAGGTTAATCAGATAAAAGCTGCACCCCGGCAACTTTGCTAACGCCCTTCCCTCCACTGACCGGTGATTTTCTGTGTCTGGGCGCGGTGTCCTGCGTCCTGGGCGGCACACTGTCTCTCCCTGGAACACAGTGGCTGGGACACCACCTCGATTGCTCAGGGTGGCCTCTGGGGCACAAAGATCAGTCACTGTGGTCTCCTGGGGTCTAGGTGGGCTGTCCCCGCCATTCCCGAAACAATAGCTTTCCACAGGCATTGATTGCTAAGCTTATTAACTACCTGAAACTAAATGTTTCCCAGCATCTGAGCCTCCCATCACACTTACCTGAGATACCTGTAGCAGTCAGAGTTTTCATTTTACATTTCACGTCGTTATCCCTCACTTAACACTATCAATGACAATGTCTTTGCCTTGGATGGAAGAAACGTTCAGGCAGCCTCGGGGTCACCAGGAGCAGAAGTAGGTGCGGAAGGCCTCGGGTTCCGCCTTTCAGGGGAGGGGACACAGGCAGAGGGTGACCTGGCCGGGCTTCTTCGTTCTCTGCAATCACAGAAGTGGCAGAAAACGTGCCTTGGGAGGTTGACAGATGAAGACCCTGGGGGCGGTTAGGGCTGAACTCTTTGTTGAGAAATAAGATAACCTGAGACCCAGTCAGGCAAGGTGATGACTAGCACCAGCTCCACGCCGCCTCTTCTTAAAGCTGTAGGCTAGAAGCCTTCCATCGAAGCTGCATCCTTTGGAAATGTCCACTTTAACACGCCCCAATCTGCTATTTTCCCAGAGGAAAGGCCAGGGGCCCGGCAGAGTTCAGGGTTGGCAGAATCCTGTGCCGGCAGCTGCACGCCAGCATGGGCAGGTGCTGGAGTACGGCCTGAGCAGACCCCACCGTGTGGCATGGGGCGGGCATTGCCATTTCTCCTCCTGGCAGGCACCTTCCAGTCACCGTGCTTTGTCACAGTCTGACACGGGAAATAGCTAAAGAATTCATCTCAACAAGAAATGGTTCATAATTCTTCCCGGTGCGGATTTTTTATCGTCGGATCAAAAGTTAAATTGATTTACCGTTTGTAAGCCTAACACTACACACAGAGTGATGGATCGGATTGTATTTTTATAAGCCATCTCTGTGTCAAGAATACCATAACTGAAGATAAATAGCAAGCTGAGAAAAACTGCAAAGTATACATCAAGAAATCCATGATATATATTAGAAAACTGAAATACCACCACATAAATATTGACAAGGCCTGTGAAAACCATACACGAGGAGAAACACAAATCATCAACAGATAGAAAAAACATGAAAAACACAATGAGGTATTATCGTTACCTCTCTGATTGGGAAATCCTTTTTAACTTAGAATAAATAAATCATTATTATTAAAAATTGATAATGGGCATTGGATGTTGTAAAAATAACCTATAGAATCTATTTGTTTCAAAATAAACAAAATTTATAATAAAATTTGGAAAGTGCTAAGGGTTTATGAGTGTGCAGAAACTATATACGCACTGTGGGTAAAAGTTTTATAGAAGCCAATGCACATAAAATCCTTAACAACGTTCACGCCTTTCAGACAGCAGCTTCACTTCCAGAAATGCACCCCAAAGAAGTCCTACCTGAGGAGGCAAGTGGGTACACGTACAACAGCAGGCTGGGAGTCACGCGAACACCACAGGGACCAGCGGGCATCTTGCACAGAGAGTACGGGAGCTCCGAGTCCCCATGAAAAAGGGTAACCGTTTCTGTGCATCCCTCAGAGACTCGCTGTGGTGTTCCCTGGATCGGGGATTCAGCCCGAGCGTGTTTAACAGCCATACAGCTAAATGTGAGAGGCCTGTTCAGGGGCCACCTGAAATTGTAAGGCATGCAGTGACCAGTGTACTCTCCACGCAGTCTTCAACATGACCATTCCCTGCTAGACACAGCCCTCCATTTTTATGAAATGTGTATGGAGATGTGAATGCCAAGATTGCAACTCTGTTCAGTGAAAGGAGCTGTGTGCGGTCCCCGAGACGCTGCATGTAAATCTCTAGTGCAAGGTCTGGTGCACAGTAGGGCTGCACATGTAGTAGTCAGCACAATAAAATTATACCGTTGCTATGACTGAAGCCTTATGGCAGGTTTCCCCACATGGACCCTCCTCTTCTCTTCTTCCCGGCATTTTTCTCTGCTTCTCCCGTCTTTCTACCCTGCCTGTCTTCCTGCATCTTTGCGCATCTAATACAGGCCCTGCGTTTACATAGGTACGGGGTAAAGTAGACTTCGAACACCATGTTCCACCTCAAAAACCTGATCACATAGTCGCTGTGACTCACCGCGAAAGAAGCAGGACCACATTCAATACATGAGGAGCGCTGAGCTCTGACGTCTGAAGGGAGGGAGCGGCTGATGGCTGAGAAGGGATATTTTAGACATTTTGTTTGAAGAAGATTGGGAAGACGGAAAAGGAATAGGTCAGGCAGAGAAGGCACGGCGATCTTTTTGTGCCTATGACGTCACTTCGCACATGAAAAGACAGCCATTTGGGGACCACAGGAAAGCTAGCTACTAGGGGCAGGGGGCACGTGGGAAGAACTTTTGGTGATGGTGGTGCAAATACCGTATTTTGCCGTGTATGGTGTGCTTCTGTGTATAATGTGCTCCCATGTATAATGTATGCCCACATTTTTGGCCCAAACTTTCAGGGGAAAAAAATCTTCCATTTTAATTTTTTAAATTCAATTATTTATTTATTTATATTTAGATACTTGGTTTTTGTATTATAAAAGAATTTTACATTTATTGTTAACATATTTGATGAGGCAAGTAATTAGAAAAGAGAAGAACAGTTATCAGGTATTTCAGACACTACCCACGTGTAATGCGCATCCTTATTTTTCCCTCAACAACTTGGGCAAAAATGTGCGCATTGTACACAGCCAGATATGGTAGCTCAGGGAAAGTTTGGGGAAAAAAGTACGGAAAAGGTGACCTGTGTTTGATCCTAAATAAACAGTTTCTTCCAGAACCAATACTTCATTCCGTATAGTTTGTTTTGGGAGATTATCGTGGACAGAGAGCGCACCTGTATTATTTCCTGCCAGTGAGCGCGGTCCCTAAGGCGCAAAGGGACACGTTGCTGGTGCGCAGCCCTCCTGTGACCCATTCTTTGCTCAGTGCCCGAAAGGTCAAGAGCAGCCTCGTTCCTTCATTACCTGCTCAGCAAGTACCATGTCATTCAAGGCAGAGCGAAGTGAGAGACACAAAGGGGGCAAAGACAGGATTGTTCTTCTCGAAACTGTTTTAATTTGCCAGAACAGGAACATGCTTAACCACCTCGTGCTGGGGCGTGACGCGCGCCGTAACAGACTTACAGACATAGAGGGGAAGGAGGGACCATCTGCTATGCCTAGGGGAAAGCTCTCCCAGGGAAGACGACGCTGCACCTGAGCTTTAAAGGATGAAAGCGGACTTCCCCAGGAAGTCAGAGGGGAGAATCTCACCCCACTCTCACTCTTGCCCATGATGCGGTTTTCTGCCTTCACCTGCCAAGAAGGTGCGGTGTGCTCTCTCCTCTTGTTCCTGCGGTAATATCCCTACAGCTGCCCGATGCGATTTCTCCGAGGTGCTCGACTTGTGCTTGAACTTCACACGTGCAACTGTGAAGGTTAGACTAGCTTTGGGAAGTAAGTCTAAAATATTCTAAATTCTGTAAAGAAAAAAATAAGCCCCAAGACATTAAGTTCATGGTTATCCCAATAATAATTGCTGAGGGAGACAGAAAACCCCCCTCAATCCAATGGTAAACAAAACTCAGGTTCTGACAGTAACTACAGTTCCTTTCGTGCCTCTGTGGTCACAACGCCCTTGCTGAGCCCTAATTGACACCTCCAACACCTCCATGCGTGGCCAGGGGCTCTGCTCATCCATGCTGAGCCCAAGGGGAGAACATAGTATTGGGACCTAGTGCTTCTCCCCAAATCTTTGAGGAATGAACATAAACCCCTAAAAACATCCCGAGGGACTTACCGAGCTCTATCAGATAAGTAGCTCATCTGTCGCCGGTGCTTTGCCTCTTGAGCTAAGTCATTTGCCTGGTGAGGGTAGAGCCCACAGCCGTGTCCAAGCAGGAGGCGCGCGAGCAATGGCATGGTGTGGCCCCGGCACGTCCCCTCTGTCGGGGCAGAACGACAAAGGGGCAGGCAGTGCCATCACTGACCTCGGCCAGTATACAGCACAGGTGAAAAAGAAACCTTTGTGGTTGAAGCCTCCGAGATCTGAGGGTTATTTACTCTACGATTACAAAACACCATCTCATCAGGACAATGAACATTCCATTGTGGGTTATTCCTTGTAAAAAAGTGATGTTGCCGCAGTTGCTTCCACTTCAGGGTAGGTTGTCGTTGGACCCGTGACCTCCACTTTTTCCTGAGAACGGCTGATGCGTCGGACCCAAGGAGGCAATAAACGGGTAGCATCTGGGAGGGCGCGTGTTGACGCGCAGTCGAGAATTTACAAATGCCGGTGGCCCGGCTCACGTCTGCTCTTTATTATTTGAAATGGCTCAGCTGTGTGTACCTTATTAGCTCATCTTGAAGAAGGGTGCTTTTGGAAAGTCTTTTCCCTTAAAAATAGACTTAAAAGTCAGAACTTCCCTTCTCTGTGGACCTGAGCACATTTCCGGCGGCTCTATGAACCCCATCTCAGGGTGGGCAGCCAGCCTTCACCTTGATCCCATGGTCCAGCCCGAAGGAGACTCCTTCGTCGACAGCTGGTGTCTGTTAAGCCTCTCCTGAGTGCCAGGCTCAGGACACACGTGCAAGGCAGAGACCGGGCAGAGCAGGTGCGGGACAGGCCTGGGTGGAGAGGCCCAGACCCGCTCTGAGAGGGGCATCAGACGGTGTCCTGGGCAAGGAGGAGCCGGACTTCATCTGGGCCTCACAGCTGAGCGGGGAAGGAAGACACAGTACCCAGAGTAAATGGAGGGGACATGACCGGAAATTGGAAGGGAAGGGAGTAAAGAAGAAACAATCATATACTGAGCACCTACCACATGGCAATGATAGGATGTAACACCTCTTTCGTCATTTAATCTTGATGGCAAGTTGGCCGAGGGAGGTGCTCCCATGCCCTTTCTAAAGATGAGGAAACTGAGGCACGCGACTTGCCCAGCGTCTCAGAGCTCGTGGTGTGGGAGCTGCAGGCTGCCGCTCAGCCTCCTCCCCTCAGCGGTGGTCTTGGGGGCCACTCAGTTTTCTGATGTTTGGCCTTTAAATTTATATTGTGTAAATATCCATGATCACCTCACCTGGTTGTTTGAAGCCTCACGTGGGAAGTGGAATAACACAGCACCATGGCTATGGAATCCCCACAGTTGACGCACCGCCTGTTCCTTCAGCTTGGCATGGTCTTCTCCCCTCTTGCCACCCACCCCCACTCTACCCCCCACCCACTGCCACCCAGCCCCCAGTCTTCCCTTCTCCCCTTGGGGAAGACCAGCCAAGCTCCTCCTGCAGCTGCCCCGCAGTGAGTCGCTCTGTCCCCTTTCCCTCTGTGCTCACATATTAAAATCAGTGTTTTCACATCTGTCTCTTTTCTCTCCGTCCTCACCCCAGGACTGTTTTCTGGGCCCAGGAGCTTCTTCCTCGTGGATTCATCTGTGTATATTTCAGTTCACACGTACTGACTAAGAGCCTGCTCTGTGCCATGTGGGGGGCTGGTGCTGGGGACACACTGCAAGTGTGAGTAAGTATCTCTGTCCTCACCAGCTTCCACCACTAGACATGATGGACAGGAGGCTGGGTGGCAGGGGTCGTGGCAAAGGGGACGCCGAGGACTCTGAGGATCAGAGTGGGGCACCTCGCCTAGATGTGGGTAGTTCGGACAGCCATCCGAGGGGAAGTGACACCCACATAATATCTCAGAGAGGAGATGAGGACAATGAAGTGGAGGGATGGAAGCCGAAGTCACCCCGAGGCCCGCACAGGCTCTTAGTAATAAAACCTGAACCAAAGAGAGGGCTTTTCTGAAGGCGGCTGAGGCAGTGCGTTCCTGGAGCCACCGCGGACCAGGCTGGCCACACAGCAGCGTGTGCCTCTGTGTGTCTGCAGCAGCCTTCAGCTCATCTTGTGAAAAGCACCCTCCATGTGCCCTGGTTTGTCATCCGCCAGGGCCTGTTTACCTCTCCCCACCTTCCGAGCCCTGTTTTCAGGCTGGAAAGTACAGCTGATTGCGGGAGGCGTGTTTATGCCTCGGAGACAGAGAGGACAGTGAGGCAGAGGACTTGAATCAGATAGTTGAGGCTTTTACTGTGTTCTGAGCCACTTTTAATAAACTTTCTTGATACTCAGTCAAAGGATGTGGTCTCCATCAAAAGCTCCTTTCGGTAACCAAATCAACAAGAGGAGAAAAATACACCTACACAGGCCAGGTGCATGGTGGGGCATCGGAGGGGGCGGGGCACCTGCTCCCCCTGCCTGCCACGGGTCCTGGACCAGCATCAGTGTGACAGAGGGAGCCTCCCTCAGCTCGAAGCTCTGGGGGCCTCTAGCGTGTGCTCACAACGGCAGCCCTCTTCCTCCCCCCGCCCCAGCACCTCCTATGCCCCTCCACCCAGAGCCCTGGCCCACGGACTAAGCACACCGAGGGCCCTTGCCTCATCTGCCAAAGGCTGCCCTCCTGGCTTAACCAGCCACACACCCAGGGATGCGGGCATGCAGAGAGAGCAGGTTTGGGGGTCATTTATCAGCTCTGGCTGCTGGAGCAAAAGCGCACAGACGTTTGACCTCGGGCTCTTCCCAGCATCCTCTCACTCAGGAAAACGAACTACACGTAGCTACCTGCCTACTGAATCTCGTGCTCAAGGAATAAAAAAAAGATGGCCGAGTCGGGCAGCATGTGGCTGGTACTGGGTCTGGAGGAACTCAGGCTAGCGCCTCTTCAGAAAACTCCCGTCTCCAGCAAAGTTTCTTCTGAGTCTCTGAACCCAGCATGCGCCTTCTGGCTCCTGCTTCACGAATACCCATTGTCTCAGGCACCAGGCACTCCGACAGGCTCCGTAATGTGCCCACTGTGGCTGGCGTCTTGCTGAATGTCTTTCGACTCCTGTCTCCTCAGATGAGAGTCCAGAATGTTTACTTTGACATTTCTTTTAAGGAGTACATGAAAGGGGGTCAGGTGTAAAATATTTAACACCCCGTGTGCAGATGACAACGCACCAGGGCAGGGAGCCTGCCTGCACTGCAGGGCCCCTGGACCGCACTTGGCTCAGCGCCAGGCATGTGCAACATGGCGGATGGACACCTGCTCACCGATCTGGAGGAGCAACAGAAAAAGGTGTGTGACACTCCTGAAACGCAGAGTCCCAGCTCCCACCTGTGTGCCGACCTACTTCGCCTGTGTGGTCTCTCCTCAGCCTCCCAGCCGCTCTCACAGAGTCTCCTTGTGTTCTTTGACCAATGAAAGAAGCTGAGACCAAGAGACTTTGGCTCACCATTCATGTGGGAGCCAGAATTTGAACTCAGATCCCTAAGTCTGAGCTCAGTGCCATTTCCCCTGGCTGCAGCCCTGAGAGGTAAGAAAGATCAAATTGCTGATGCCAGGCTGTCCTCTTCACCCTGGATGGGTGGCATTCCAATGAGGTGGGCCTGGCCCCAAGCACCCCCCCGTGAGTGCCGGCGATGCCGAGCCTTCCCCTGCTGCGTTGCCTGGGTCTTTTTCAGAATAACTCTTGGAGGCCCAGCTCGCCCTCACCGCTGAGCAGATGGAAGCTGAGCTGTGGGGAGGAGGGTCACCTCCCAAAGTCACTCAGTTTTGCCTCCGAAGTTTGGCAGAACCGCTGTGTTCCTCACGCAGCCGTGCGCAGGCTGGGCATTCGGGGCAGGGCAGAAGGGCAGGCCCCTGTGAGGCCTCCCAAGGCCCAGGGAGGCCTTCTGAAGGCAGACTGCACAAGTGATCGTGGTGTTCTGGTTGACCAGTGGCACCCACCCATCCAAGGCACGGCCTCCTTCTGCCCCGGCCGCTTCTCTTCGTGCCTGGACTCACTCCAACACACTTGGGTTTATTTAAGCCTGAAGCTTGCAGGGGATGCACAAAATGGTCAGTCAGGATCACCACCTTCTGGGCCACATGGACACACGATCAGTACTTCCCGTGAACATCACTCTGTTTAGCATTTTATGATTGCTTATTGGACGGACCGGTGAAGGCCCCGCTGCCGAGCAGATGGGTAAGTGAACAGGTAACTAGCACCCACGCATGCTTGTGCAGTGAGGGGGTACTGACCTTGTCTCTTCAGAAGGCCTGACACGCGGGACGACTGTCGCTGAGCAGGTTCTCCGGTGACAGAGAAGCAGGAGAGCAGAAATCTCAGACTGAGGTGCAGAGAGCCAGAGTGTCCGCGATGCCAGTGACCGGTTCCATGGCACTGAGCAGGGAACAGATGTTGGAGCTGACAGAACTTGGCGTCCAAAGGGGGATTTGAGCAGGATCGTGAAGGATCTTGAATGTCAAGCTAAAGCATATCTTCGACTCCAACAGAAACATTTACCCAGTTTCCTCCAGGTGGATAAGGTGCTCTTGGGAGGCAAGGACAGCCTCCACGCCATGTCAGCAGGGACAGGCCCTGCACAGGCCTGTGTGTGATTGCGGGGCAGCTGGGAGCGCAGTTTGTCCCGGTTCCGTGAGCAACCAGAGTAAAAGCTCATTTTCCATTCCTTAAATTTATTCTGTGCTGTGAAACATACACGCGTTTATGAGAACAGAGGCTAAAATAATGCACATCTCTGCATCACCCCCAGCTTTATCAGTGGGCCACCCTGTGCCCTACTTACTTATTTTTAATTTATTTGTATTCTGTTCTTAAATGTATCAGGTGATGTTGGTTCATAAGGTCATATGGGTTTCCATTGTGCCTCTCTATGACACACGATCTGTCAATTGCATTGTGTACCCACCACCCAAAGTCAGATCCTCTTCAGTCCCCATGTATTTGACTCCCTTTCCCTTTTACTCCCCCCACCCCACCTCTGGTGACTGCCATGCTGTAATCTGCTTCTAGGAGTTTCAGCTGAATATCCCACAGGTGAGTGAAATGATGTGGCCGGGCGCCATAATCAGGGTGATGTTTTGTGGATTCACAGACATCACGGGACTGGCGAGGTGCCTGGGCCCTTTCCCCTGCTTCTCCCGTCATGCATGGGCGTTCATGTGCCCAGGCAAGTGTGGCGAGGGTTTCTGTTTATCATGAAAGATTTGAAAATAGTTTCGTAGGTTTGAAAATTATTGATAGAAGATATCACAATGCATGCGTATTTTTGATATGTGCGTATTTTTTTCTGAAGTGGCATGTTTTGGAGAATTTTGCTACTGGCTTATGCAGGGCTCCTTTGTGGGTTTCAACTGTTTACTACTCTGGTCAAATGTTTTTCTCACCATTCATTCGCTCTTCTGCCTGTTTTTTAAAATATTTTTTATTCATTCCTCTGTTAAGGGTATTGTTTTAGGGGAGAGGGGTTATCAAGGAAAAATGCAGCTGCGTGGAGATGAACGTCAAAATCACAAAGCCGGAAGACAAAGTTCATGGGCAGTGTAGTGTGCCCGAGTCCACGGGGCAGTCGTAGCTGGCCTTACCACCGACGTCCACGGCATGTGGCCCACCCTGGGACATGCTGCTTGAATGTCTCTCCACAGGTGCTCCCCGTGGTTTCCTTGAATACCCACAGAAATCAGGAAAACACGCTTGTTCAATGTTTGCGTTGAAGAATTCTGCAATTTCTGTTTGACAGGGTTATGGATTTGGTGGGTATTAGGGTGCCCGTGCTGGGATTTCTAGGCCTCTGGGGAAGGTTTGCGGCTTCATTTCTGTGGCTCTACCCCATTTCCTCTCGGTTGCTTCTGTCTCGGTTGTTTTCTAGAATCGTCCTCTGAGTCGTGTTCATTCCTGCATCCAATGGCTAATTGAGGGTAGAAAGTGTTTATTGTGTCTGTCCTGAATCCACCGTTTTCATCTCCCTCAGCCTCACTGACCTGGTTTCCTCTGGACCATGTCAGGAGACCCCGACCGGAATGGTGTATCACTTTGCGTTTAAGTGGTAAGGACGTCATCCTGGAACTCGGTGCAACTTCTGATTGGTGGAGAGAAAGCAGACTCTTTGGGAACCACTGTGTCCCTCCCAATGAGCGAGGGAGAGAGATTATTCTGCGTGGCAGGTGGGAGAAAGGAGATTAAAAGTGTCCAATGTCACACCAATAGAATAATGGAAGATCAGTACACTTTTCTCTGAATCTCAAAGCCTGTTTAGTTCAATGAAGTCAATATTTTAGTTTAAAAACACAATTCTTTTTATTGCCTATCTTCCTAATATGTTCTGAGACCTGCAGCCAGTCTGGCAAACTGAACAGTGAGGGGCCATGCCAGGACTCCGGGTGCCTTCAAACACGCCTACCCAAACACTCTGTTTTTCTTAAACTTGACAGGCATATTCCATGCACCAAAGCATCTTATTTTTCAAAATTATTGTTGAAAAATTTACCAACGGATTGGCAGAACTTGCAGGTTGTATCATGAGAACAATCTCCTCGCCTCTTAGCTCTTTTCTTTGTTCCCTTACCACCCAACCGGCAGCTCCAGACCTCAGCCAGCCTGCGCAGGAGGGGCAGGTCCCAGCAGAAGTGCGCGCGGTCAGTCACCTCCGAAAGGCAGTGCGATGGTTGGCAGACCAGATGCCCTCACACTGAGGGGGCTTCCTGGGCAGACACCCACCTCCAGATCCTCAATGAGGGAAATCTACTATTAACGTGACAGCAAAGAGGAGGGCCTGGGGTGCAAGTCAAACGTTTGTGCTGGTGTTTGTTTCACTGAGTTATCAGTTCATTGCTTTAAAAAATTCAGAGGAAATCCAGTTATTTGCTAAAATGTGAAACCATTCATAAGGGACTAATCAGTAGAGTCTTTGAGACACTTGGGCTGGATTTCCTTTGGAAAATCTGCTTCCTGGCCAAACGTCAGCGGTTCTATGATATGGTGCAGATGACCAAAACCACGGCCCTGGCCGGCCTGGGGGGACTTGGGCAGCGGCCTGGAGGTGAAGAGGCCAGTCACAAAGGGAAAGATCCTTCCAGCAGCCTCAGCAGTTTCAAGGTAGCTGGGAGCCCCCAGAAAGTTCGGGATGTGCAGCTGCAGATAACAATTCCTTTCCTTTCTCTTTTTTCTTCTCAAACTGCATTCCAACAATGAGGCCAGTGATTGCGGCAGGGCTGGAAACAAAGCCGTTTTCAGAGGACCGCCTGCCTGCAGGGGCCGGGAAGCTCACGATTCCAAGTCACAAACAATAGGTCTTTTACCCTGGCATGTGGCCCCATGCTGCGGGGTGACTGCAGCTCCCCAAACTGTCACGGCCCAGCCTGGCGGCAACAACAAGAGAGGCTGAGCACAGTTCTCTGTGCCCCAGTGACAAAGGGGTGCTCGTGGAACGGTCCCTTTCCCAGGCCGGCCGGCAGCCTCCTCCCACGTGGGACTGCCACGTGCATCGTCACATACAAACGTCATCTGTTCCCACGACATGCCCGAAAGCACAGCTTGGGCCCACAGCGGAGGTGCCTGGGATGAAGAATTCATTCTGATTGTTTCTCTACTCACCCATTCCTCAGGTTAGGTTGTATTCGGAGGAGGTCAATGAGCACTTTTCTTCTGCTCAGAAAACCCCCAGTGCTTTCATGCTCCTTTCAATATACCTAAAGAGACAGGACCCACCTTGGTAGGCAGACGGAGAAATTGCACGGCCCTTCGGCCATTTTTTCCAACAAATTGGTTGATAATTAGAGATCGTGGCATTGCTGGAAGAGCTTCTGGGGATACAGAGATAAGTCCAGGGGGCCGTGTCCTCGTATTTAGTAGAGAAACACGTATCCAACATACTCACACTGCAGTGAGTTAGGTGGAAGAGAACGCCGGAGGTGAAACACCTGCCGGAGGTTAGACACCCAAGCCTGATTGACGCTCACATTTCTCAGGGAGGCAGCAGTGGAGCCAGCAGGAGCGGAACAGAAACAAGAGTGGGGGGTCGTTAGGGAGACAGGGATGGAGGCCCTTCTGCTCCAAAGGAAGTTCAGAGGCACAAAGGAGGGGAGCAGCAGTCATCGCCGGCCCTGATGCAGCACCAGCTCCCCGCCGCGGCGAGGTCAAGCACTTCACATGCTCTGCGTCTGTTTCTCATTGTGACCACCTCCTGTGACAAGGACCGTTAGTGTGCCCACGTTATATATTATTAAACTGAGGTCCTAGAGTTAAGTAAATTGTTCAAGCCACATAGCTAAGGCGTGTTGGAGGCAGGATTCAAACTCAGGTTTCTTTTTCATTCCAGAGATTCGGGCTCCTGCTGCCGTCTTGCCAAGCCATGCGGCGTACACGACCAGGAGCTGGCAAGTCGTGACAAAGAGGGGCGACGCTGGGCAGTGCCTGTTCATCTGCAGTGTCCAGACCAACGGTGGTTTTCGTACCACTTGAAACAAGGGACTGCCTTGCCCCATGGATATTTTCAAAAAATTGCTCATGCAGCTGTTGTGAGGTGAGGAGTGGCAGAGAGGGGCAGGGAGGGACCGGAGCGGGGAAGAGGCGAGGATTTACGATCCCACGGAGATAGTGAGGACTCACCAGGGGAACTGCGTGGGGCTGGCGGGTCACGGAAGGGCTTGCAAGACAGTCAAGAATTAAACATGCATATGAGTTGGGCAGAGGAGAGAGGCTGCAGAACGCTGCCCAGGCGTCGGGGCTCAGAGCCTTGGTCAGCTGTGTCATCAGCAACCATGACCCTGTGCACAGAGCCGCTCCCAGCTTCCCCTGGTGGTCGGCTGCATCACCACCAATGAGCCGTTTCCGAGTACTTTGTTGTACAGGGAGGCGGCACCTACAGAGAGACAGCACTTGCTTCCTGTGTTGCAGGAGCCTCTAGAGAGGTGAGGGAGAGTAAGCCAATGCCAACAACGCTGTCCCCAGACCTGGCTCATGTCTGCGGCAGGGCTGGACAGGGACCAGGCAATAAGTATGCCTAAGATCAGATGAGAAGTAATCACTGTGGGCTGGGTTGGTGCATCCAATGGTGCTGGAGAAGGACCTTGAGCTTTGAAGGTAGGGGAGATGTGACCTGGGACCGTGCTTAGCAACGGCAAGCCGTCAGCGTGCTCATGCAGCGGTGACTGGAATGTAGCTGCGTGTAAAACCCAAGCACCACACAGGTCGAGTGGCCGATCCGAGTCAGACTGCTGGAATCCCGGGGAGGGACCATTCGGTGATTTGCTGTTTATATTTTTTGTGTGTGTTCCTGGTTTAAATGACTTCCCTAGACGTTAGTGTGCATCAGAATTGTAAGGGGGTGCATGTTAACATGTAAATAGCTAAGTTGTACCCCAGGAATCCTGAGTCAAGATGGATGGGGAAGGCTTGAGGACCTGACCCATTCACCACAGCGACCGAGTGGTTCTGATACAAGTGTGTGAGGACCACACTCTGAGAAACACCGCTAAGGGACCCGTGAGTCCCAACCACTGCATCAGGGTAACAGCCCCTCAGAGACCGTGCATTAGAAAGTGTGGACCGTCAGCGCCTACTTCCTATTGCCATGGGGAGTGAGCATCACGACATAACACGGAGATTTTATAAAACAAAAACAAAAATCCTATGGGGTTGATCATATGTCTTCGAATCCTTTAATCTTGTTTTTCAACAGTCTTCAGTTTGCAATTTAGATCATTCAGTGAATTTTTCCTTCCAGATCACGTTCAGCCCTGGAAATCCTTTTACAACGCAATTCTTCTACAACACTTTCGTTCCTTACATCATTAGGTATGTTCCTGTTCTCCTTAAAATCCTGGGGCATGTTGATACTAGTGGTTTTACAGTTTTGGTCAGCTAATTCCAAACTTCTGTTCCTGCAGGATTAAATTCTGTTAGCTCGTATTTGTGGCTGGTCATTGTCACACTCTGTTACCCTTTCCAGGACAGTGACTGATGCCTGGACGCCGAGCGCTGTGGCACGATGCTGTTGAGTGTCGGATGCTCAGCTGGGTAGTTTTTAGACTCCAACTTTGATTTGGTTAGTGGTGAATCGCCATGATCTGTTTAAGCCCGACTCAAAGTTTTGTCAGGGCAGGTCTGGAAACCAGGGCTGACTTAACTCTACCTGTGTGATGAGACTCTCCCGGAGTCTCCCCTGAATGCCCTAGGGGTTCAAAGAGGTCTTTGACTCTGGCTGATTGGTCCTCCACCTATGTCCAAACTCGGAAAGTAATCAGCTTACAGGTCTTTTCTCCTTTGTCCAAACCGTGAAATCCCACTTTCCACCTGTAGAACTCAGGCCACAGCACCGAGTCCGATGGGCCGCTGTCTGTACTTTGGGACCCCTTGTGGGAATAGTTCCTTTCCCTCGGCTGCCCTGCCTTCCGAATCCACTCCCCTAAACCTCCACAAGCCACCAGCTCTGCCTCCTCAACTCCACAGTTTGGGCTTCTCGTTTCCTGCAGTAAGATCCATGACATGCCTCCACTGAACCAGCTCAGGGGTCCTCCTCATCCAGGATCGCAGTTATACTTGGTCCACGGGCCAATATTGGAAAGAGTTAGTCCACATATTTTGCCTGTTTTGTTTGAGTGGAAATATAAAACCAATACCAAGTACTTCTTCATTGTTGAAAATGGGAGTTCTAAGATCCTTTGTTTTAAAGCTTAAAAATTTTTAAAACAAAGAGAGATGTGAGCTGACTGGAATATGAACCATTTTGGCACTTCCAGTGAGGATGATTCAGCAGAGGTGACAGTGAAATGAATCTAAGCCTTTCCATATGGCCAAGTTCAGAGTGGCCGGGCAAGGACAAATCACAGCCTGTTCTGTGTGGCCTTCCAAGAGGTTTCATTTGCTCTTTATGAAGATTGGTGACATGCATTCTCATTTCCTAAATATGAAATGTCTTGTTTTATACTTTATAATAAAAAAATAATACTATTTTAGACAAGAAAGGAGAGCACGAAAACAAGAAAGTTATGGTTGTATTCCATACATAAAACAAACCCAAGGAAGCCAGTAAATGCTATAGAAGGATGAGTTTCCACACATCATTTCCCCCCTTTTATGTTTTTCTAGAATGGATGTATTATTTTTATAATAAATAAGTCTTAGCAAATGGGGCTGGAAATCTTAGCTATTGATTAGAAGAAGAAGAAGCTTCACCCCTACCTTGAACCCTACACGAGAATTCACTTAAATTGGACAATGCATTCAAGGCTGGCATTGATCGCCCTCCTTTCAACATTGAATTCTGGGTAAATTCTGTTAAGTCATTTTAGTCTTCATTTCAAACCAAGTAGATGTGCCATTGGATGACAGGGTGAATAGCAAGTAAAAATCAAATGGACCCCGCGGCTTTGCCGGCTGGAACCAAAGAACGTGCAAGGGGGAAGGTTTGGACATATTGAAGCTGGGCCTGGAGAAGTGGCGGGTGACCTCCTGGAGGGGAGTCCGAGTTAGCAGAGAAGTGGGCCACCTGGGCGGAGGCAGCAAAGGCATCCTGAGCGCTGAGCTCCCAACGCGCATGCGCAGAGGCGCTGCCACCCGGTGTGCGCGTCCTCATCCAGCCTGCGAGAGCTTTCCGTGGCTGGGGCTGAGCACTGCTGTAAGTGATCACATCTATTCACGCTTACCTCTGGCACACGTAGCACACACACCTATGTCTAGGTCATTACTTCAGCCCCTGCCCGCCTCAAGCCTCCCATGACCCAGCCTGGGAGACTTAGGCCAAGACCTCCAAATTCTGTGTTATATTTTCTTTGAAAGATGTTTGGAGTTTCCTTACAGCATTATATACTGATTTACAGGACACTCGTGTTTTATATTACGAAGAGGGAATTCCACAAGCAATTGAATTTGATCAGACTTGTGAGTTCACTGTTAGCTGTTTCAGTATTTCCTGATACGGCTTCCTCCTTATATTACCAGCAGCAGAATTAATAGGAAATAAGAAAGCAAATGAGGCCTCCCGGATCTGCTGTGATTAATGGCAGGGGACACGTGGAGGCCGGGCCCAGAGCAGGGTGTCTGTGCCAGAGACACACAGCCGCCCTGCCCCCAGCCAAGCTGGCCAGACCCTGCCAGCCATGCGCAGCACTGGGGCCCGTGCCTGCCCAAGTCTGGCTCTGGGTCTCACCCCAAGGTCACAGCACCAGGCTCACATCTGTCCTCTCCCATGACCCTGGGTACTACCCCCAGAGCCTCAGTGTGGGGGTGTTCAGTGTGCATGATGGAGAAGAGCAGACAAGGGCCTGGCGAGGGGGACTTTCAGCCATGTAGCAGCAGTCCTGGCCTCTCTTGGGGGCCTGATGACAGGCCATCTGTCTCCAGCTGTCAAGCCCAAGGCTCTTCAGGGACCGGAGGAATGGGCTGTTTCCCTCTGAGCCTTCTGCTAATAATGCGCCTTCCTGACGGAATGTTCGTAAGACCAGGGAAAAGAGGTGATGTGAACAGCCAAGAGCCTGTGTTGATGGGCTTTGGGACGCTGTTCTCCGAATTTCCTTCTGTAGCTTTTAAAGTTTTTAGGAGCTATTATTTACAATTAGAAAAAAACTGAAATCTGTTTTAGGCTATGAATATGCCACTGTTTCTATTCTCTCTGTGTTTATTTCATTATATATTACGGATATATTTTTATTCATTTATTCAAATTTAAACGTTTTCTTCATGATTTTATTTCAAAATAAGAATCATGTAAAATGTGACCAGACTCTGGGAAATTCAACACCATTCACCCGTAGTAATTTTGAGATATTGTTGGGGACGTTTTCGTGTGTCTGCTTCACTGTACTGAAGGATCTCAGGAAATCTGTCGTGCAGGGAAGGGGATGTGCCGACCCACACCCCACAGCGCTTCACGTCCACGAGGCGGAGCCTCCGAGGTCTTGCTTCCCCCCGGGCTTGAATTTGTCCACAGTCCCTGGGCTCCTCCTTTGCCTTCATACTTTCTAGGTATCACTGTTTCATGTAAAACCCTCGCAATTCAGGGTTTTGGTTTCTTGAGCCAGTGTGGCGTCTCTTTTCTTTCAATAGTTTGTTTTCTCCTATTTACGTGGACTCCACAAAGGCTTTGCTTTGTCTTCCCTGATGTCATTTTCTTTTCTCGTATTTTGCTCTACCACTTGCTATTTCTTTTGTTTGTGTTTTATTGCATGTTTTCAGTTTTTGCCATTTACCAAATTCAATGGCAGGTATTGTTTTAAAAATACTATGCATAGGCTGAAGGTTTCTGAATGTGTATCTCAAGCCCAGAATTTTCCTCTGACCTCCAGAACCCCACCTTCCTCATGAACATGTTCACTTGGATGGATCCGTGATACGCTTCAAAATTAACACACACAGAACTGGATCCTGGTCCTGCTCCTCACGACCGTCTTCTCTCCCCTTCTCCATCCGCATTTCCTTCCTCGGGCCAAGGTGTCCTCGACATCCCCTTGCTTGTGCCCATACCCCATCCACCATCAATCTCCATCAATCTCCCCAACACCCCGCCCACACACCTGGCCCGCATCCGCAACATCTTTTCCCTGCAACAGCTTCCTAAATGGTTTTGGTGAAGCCACGTTGAGCTGCTCCAATCAGTTTTCCACAGAGAGCCAGACCAACTAAAATCTTTAAATCAGGATGTGTAAATAATTTCTTTGAAATAATTCCTGGATTAAGTTCCAACATTACAAAACTGGGAAGGGGGAGGGGCCTGGGCACAGGGGGATAGTCTCAGCCATTGTGTGTTCATGCACGTTTGGATAAAGAGGCCTCTTCTTTGAGAATTTGGGCGTTAGAAATGCCGTCTGCAGCGTGCTGCCGGGTAAATTGGACAGCAGGAGTTTTGTGTGGTTTCAGAGCACGAACCACTCAGTGCATGGCCTTACGCCCCCCCACTTCCTGGGATGTGGGCCACACACTTCGGCTGAACTTCACCGTGGCACGTTTCCTCTGCACGTCCACGAGTGGTCATGATCTCCGTCCAGACCCCGTGGCCTCCTCCACGTGAAAGCCGCCCTCGTCTCCTCTGATTCCCATGCGCTCATTGCTGACTGAGCGCCCAGTGGCTGAGACAGCTGGTCCCCATCTCTACAGGAGATCCAGGCAGCAGTAAGCCCAGTCCCTGTCTGTGTGGAATTCGGAGTTTGCAGAGGAGATGGGACATGGGTGAGAGCCATATGCGAGTTATGTGGCAAATGAAACTGTGGCTCAGAGGAGGGAATGGCCGCTTCCGAGGTGGTTGTGAGTGGGAGCTGGGGACTCGATGATCTGATATTGGCCACACACACCCAGAACTCACTTCACTAGTAGCTTATTTCTAGATATGAGGTCTGTTGAGAAAAAGTCCCACCATTATTAATATAAAAGTCCCACCATTATTAATATAATTATATAATTAATATAATGAGAAAGGTTTTTAATCTGATGTAACCTGGCAGCCAAGGAGAGTGGACTGGGAGGCACATGCATGAACAATGACAACTTCACTGTACTCGTCAGTGGGGGCAGTAGATGCCATTGAGTGAGTGTGTGTATTGTGTGGCTGTCGCATTCAAAATGACTGAGCAAGTAGAGCAATGAATATGCATCACATTTTGCATTAAGCTTGAATGTTCCTCCGCAGAAACTATTCGGATGACTCAGAAAGCTTTCGGGGACAATGCAGTGAGTGCAGTGCAAATACAAGTGAGGCACAAACACTTCAAAGATGGTCAAGGATCTATTGGAAGTGATCCACATTCTGGAAGGCCCACAACAAGCAGAGCACCTGTTGAACGTGTACGGGCTGCAATCAACAAAGACCGATGACCGACAGTGCAAGAACTGGAAGCTGATCTGGGGCTTCCCAAAACTGCTGTGTCTGAGATTTTGATACAGGATCTTGACCTGAAATGTGTCATGGCAAAATTCACTCCATGACTTCTGCTACTAGAGCAGAAGGAACATCACGCTGCAGTTGCTAATGACTTGATTCAAACCGCTACCAATGAACCACATTTCCTCAAGAAGGTCGTAACTAGAGATGAATCATGGACCTACAGCTATGATCCAGAAATGAAGGCCCAGCCGCCCCGATGGAAGTCGCCTGGTTCCCCATGCCCGAAGAAGGTGTTGCAAAGTCACAGCAAGCTCAAGACCATGTTAACTGTGTTTTTCAATTGGGAAGGCGTTGTCCATCACGAGTACACCCCTCCAGGCCAAACAGTTGATAAGAAGTATCACCTCAATGTTCTTCGCAGGTGAGAGATGCAATACGACAAAAATGGCTACAGGTATGGGCAGCCAGAGACTGGCAGCTTCATCACAACGCGCCTGCTCATGCATCACGTCTCCTGCAGAGTTTTTTGGCAAAACATCAAATCACCCAGGAGACTCAGACCCCTTACAGCCCAGATTTGGCACCATGTGACTTGTGGCTTTTCCCAAAACTAAAATTACCTTTGAAAGAGAAGAGATTTTAGACCATTGATGAGATTCAGGAAAATATGATGGGGCAGCTGATGGCGATTCCAACAAAGGATTTTGCAGAGTGTTTTGAACAGTGGAAGAGATGTGGGAGAACTGTGAGGTCCCAAAGTGCCTATTTTGAAGGGGACTGAGGTATCATTGTCCTACCTACAATGTTTCTTGTATTTTGCGTCTTTTAAAATAAATGTCTCTGTTTTTCATAGTATATGGGTGGATACTTTCTGGACACATCTTGTATTCTCTATGTTTCTTCACAAATGTTTAGAAAATAGCTCAGCATGTGTCTTCGGTCCAAAAGTTTCCGAGAAACTTTATCTCATGAGAGTTTCACCTTCTAAGAAAGACCAGCAGTAACTGCTTGGTGGAGGCTGGAATCACTGTTAGTGAAGCCTGCCACCTTAGTCGTAAGATTTGGAAGTAAGTTCTGCCTGCCCAAATAATTGCAGAGAGAAAAAAATATCTAAAAAATATTTCTCTTAAAATATTAACTTTTACCAAGGGTCTTTGCACCTTTCAAATTTATTTCAAAAATAGTGTGCAAGTCCAGCGATTTCATAGGAACTGTGAGGAGCCAGACCCACTGTGTGAAGAGTTGGCGCTCCGACAGCATTATGGGCTTGGAAACAGTTCTTGGAGGGGAGCGGAACCCCCGGGAAGCAGGCGAGGACACAGCTTCCCCAGTGTCATAGCAGCAAAGACATTGCTGGTGCTATCTTTTGGGGCATTTTCTTTGCTGGTGCTTTCCTCTTGTATAATAAGGCTTATTTATACTATTTCAGCCCTTGCAGAGTTTACCAAATGGGAGAACATGGCTCTTTCCCACCGAGGAGACAGACTTCATTCATGCGTCTTGCCACTTCTAGCACGTGCCATTTGCCACAGATCTCCTGAACGTGCTGCTCAGAAATGTGGGTGAGACAGACAGCCGTGAGGCCTAGTCCAGGGCAAAGTGCAAGGTGAAGACCGAGCTCCAGGATGATGTCAACCTCATCCCAGTAAAATGCATGTTGGGGGCACCCATCTCAAGACTGGAGAGGCCGTCAACCGTTGGATTTGACCTCTCCGTACTTAGGTCCCTTTTTCTGTAGAACCAGAAGGTTGGGTCAGGTGCCCACAAAAGGACCAACCCATCCCTACACCTGCACGATCAGGAATTGATGGCTCTGGGATGCACCTGAAGCTACGTTCTTCTCTCCCTTAGTGGCGTCATACATTATACCCAGCTTTGGCAGAGGGCGGCATCTGCAGACCCCCCAGAAGGTCCTGTTGAAGAACTGTATCTTATGGATCACTCCCCCAGTTACGTGGTTCAGGCCCCCCAAACTACTGACCCGCCTTTATGCAAAGCCACGCCTTCTATTTCTTTACTTTCATCCCGATTTTAACTCTCTGCTAAGCTCTGAGTCTTTAAAACTAGCCAAAGTGCCTGCCTGCCTGCCCTTCCTGGAAGGTCAGATTGGTTTTACAGTAATTCCAGCTCCATCTGGGTTAGAACCCCAGCCCCAACTGCACCCCACGCCCAGAGAAGCTCGCAGCCCTGCCCTGCGGGCCCCCTTTCTACTCTCACCCCAGCTCCTTTCATGGCCTCTAGACTCCGGCAGGTTGCCTCCCCGGAATTCTGCGTTTCCAACATAACAGGTGCTTGCTGTAGCCTCTGATGGTGGTTCACTTCTGCTCATATTGCAGCCTCACTTCTGAAAGGACAGAAATACTGGCCCTTTAAACCACGGTCCGAGGTGGTCGCACACGGTTACATATGAAGGGCCGCCCACCAGAATCACGCCTGCCCCCGACATCCTATGATTTCTGTTCCTACGTCTGGGTTTTTGTTGGCATGCCAGATGTCACCTCACTACTTCATGATACAGAGTCAAAGCTGACGGGAACACTGTTGTCTCCAATGGGGAGACCCAAGCGACATCCTCAGGGAGGCTTGGAAATGACCTTCAGGAGAAGAGTATCCGCTGGGCGGTGGGAAGGTCTGAACTGTCCAGCAAATTCTGTTGGACACCTTGCTCAGGACAATGGCAGAGACCTGGATCATTTTCTGAAAATGCAATCATGCCATATTAATATAAGACCCCAAGCTTCTTAAATAAAACAAAGCTTGCAAGCCTGAGCTTCCCGCTGCCATGGAGGAGGCTGGGAGGCAGAGCTGGGTATCGTCCCTGGGGCTTCGTGGGCATGTCCTCCCGGGTCCGAGGCACCAGAATGAGCATGCCCTTCCGTTTCTGACTGCACATCCCATGAGTTCCCAATGCCCGCATCCAAACACCAGGTAGGTGAGCACTCACGGAAACTTCATTTCTGATCAACTACAAAGAAGTTTTCCAGCATCTGTTGAGCTCAGCTAGTAAGCACAATTTATAAACCAGTGAGTGACTAACCCCTGTAACCATTTTAATGACCCTAAAATAAAGTGCTTAGAGCGACATCTGTCCCAGCAGCTGGGTTCTCTGCATGAGTGGGCAGAGCCACACGCAGGGACAGATTCTGCTCTCCCTTTTGACAGAAACAATTGCAGCAGATCATTTTTATCGTAATCAATTTAGGTACAGTTTCTTGGAAACCATCTGTGTGGTGTTCATAGATTGTGCTTAAGAATTTAAATGTGTATATTTTTGGTCGCTTAATGTGGCATCTGCTAATGGCCACATAAGTTCCCCCTTTTATGCAGAAAGCTGTTTCCTTGCAAAGGGATTAGCAGAATGACTACTGGATTCCATCCCTTTCCCCGAGAAGCCTCTGTGGTTTGAGTGACAGCCATCACAGGGCGTTAGCTGTACAATTAATGGCTTAAAAAATAAAAACTGGAGTTGGAGTTATAAGATAAACGAAGCCCCAATGAGACAGTTCGTTGTGTGTCTGTCTCCAGCTCCTAATTTTAATTAAAATGGTTGTGTACAGGCAACTGACACCGAAAAACACCTCGACTTTGGGTAACGACTCTTTTTTCCTTTTTATTCAGATTCTGTTTGCTTTACAGCTATTAGTTGAATAACTGTCTAAAGAAATTAAATGGCTGAAGCAGCCAACATTTACTTTCGCTTGGAGAATAATTTTAGAATCATATTAAAAGACAATTGCTCATAAAACATTAGATAATGAAAATCGACAGGCTTTGGTGCAGAGATAAAGGATTTGCCCGAAAAGAACTGTCGGCTGTGTTTGGCGAATGCCGTGCACTCTGGGAGGTAACGGAGCCTTCACAACACATCTTGAGTAGAGAGATTCCTTTTCTTGCTCGAGAATTCCTTTTTGTAAAAAAAAGTATTGATTGATTTGAGAGAGAGAGACATCGATTTGTCATTCCACTCTTTCGTGCGTGCAGTGGGTGATTCTTGCACGTGCCCTGAGTGGAGGCGGAGCCCGCACATTTGGTGTCCAGGGGACCACGCTCTCACCAACTGAGCTGCGCAGACGGGGGAGAACGCCCTTTGAATCTGGCAGGTACGGCACTATCTGGACGATCTAAGAGCGCTAAGATTTCCATGGTTTGGGAAAAGAATGCCCTTCTTCCTCTAGCATCAGCCATGTTTGGACTTTTCTCTATTGAAAGATTTGGAGAACCCTCAAAACTAAATAAGCAACTTGCTCAATCCTTAAATAAACAAAATATTGTCAGGATTCAAATCCGATGAGACTGTGCGACACTGAAAGTGACCTCATTTTTATTTCCACAGAATACTGAGTGGACGTGCAGGAATGGCCTGGGTTTCTCCTCCTTCCTACATACACACACCAGGTACCTATGATGAGAGGACTTGTGTTCCAACAGGAACAGAGCTCCTTCCGCCAGGAGGGGCGTCCCAGCTGCTGGAAAGGAAAGTGTCCCTTGTAAGAGAGAGCTCTGCTCTGTGCTCTCAAGGTGCCATTGTAGACCTGTCTCCGTTTGGCACCAGCAATGACTGCTTTGTCCAGCAATCAAACCCACTGGGATCCGTCCATTTCCGCTCAGCTCCCTTGTGGTCACGGCCTTGACCTGCAAAGCAGAGGACAGGTAAGTTGTCTGGATGGGTTCGCAGGTGATCCTACTCATCCGTTATTATTTATCAAATGTGTTGTGTGCTTCCCATCAGCCCACTGAAGCACCCACAGAATGTGAAATCAGAACTGCTGGTAGAGACGCCGCTCTGTCAGTGTCTGTCTCTGGTGTTCACAGATGGTTCACTCATAGAGACGTGAAAAGAGAACAGGCCATCAGTGGCCACACAAGTGTAAGTTCATGTAAGCATAGTGCCGGCGATGAATCAAAGTTACAAGTAAGATTTCTGCTGTGGACAATTCAAGTCCACCGCAGGAAATATGTCAGCAGAATTAATTCACGGTAAAATCTGGAAATGGCAGGAGGTGAGGTTCCTTAACCCAAGTGCCATTTTCGGCTCTCTGATCTAGAGCTCTTTCTACCCCAACTATCAATCAATCAGCTAAATTATCTTCAGACATAATTAGATGAAAGAATTTGGGCCTGTGATTCTCTACGCTGGAAGATGTCCAGACTATTAGAAACATCATTTCAATAATACCCTTTTATGCCATCTGTAAGAATCCCACCAAACAGTCCTAATGCAGATGAACATGATACAGAGCAGAAATTATGCCGGAGAGAGAAACAGCGTGCACAGGCACACACGTGCACACACATGTACACGTGTCCTCAGGGCTCCTATAGATACAAAAAGGTACCACACGCAGGAGCCACAGAGGATGAAACAGGGGAAAGTTAGAGACGAGACCTCCTCCATTTTGAGATCCATGTTCCTCCAAAAATAGCTTTTTACCTGGAGCTTCCAACCACCTTTTCCTCTGACTGTGCTCGGGATGCGGTGCTTTGGGAAGGCACATGTGTTCACGCAGGTGGATGGGTGTGCATGTGTGTCTGTTTCCGAGTGGGTGTGTGAGGTCACAATTGCGCCAGTTTAATGAGGAGTTTCTTTTTCCAGGCACGTAAATCTCAGGGTTTGGCACTTTGGTCAAAGGTGTGTTCCTGGTTGCCCTCCCAGACTGGCTTACTCAGCATCTGACAGGGTGTGGAAGTGGGGACAAATAATGGATTTAATACATGCACGTAGACAAAAGTAATCCAAGACAGACAGAGACAGACACCATGAGAAACGCACGCACCGCCGTTCACAGCAGTAGGCTTCTTCCCTGTCGGAGAACTGGGAGGCCTTCCTTGGTCAAGGTGCCACGGCACTTGGACATACCTGATAGATGGGACTGGACTTCAGGTGAAGGGGACAACATAAGCAAAAGCTAGTGTTTCCTCTCTGTCTTTCCTGAGTTTGCAGATTCCTTAGGATGGTCGCACGCATGACTTTCACTGCCGGTGGTGGAAGTACCGCAGGTACGGGGGTGGCGCAGCTCCACGAGAGGCTGGCTGTGGGCCGTAGCTCTCCAGGCCCCTTGCTCCGCAGGGTTTTGTTTCAGTTTGGATCAAGCATCCTGTTAAGCAGCGGTTCCCTTGAAGCGTAGTGCTTACACAGCAGCGACAGCATCACCTGGGAATTGTCAGACGTGCAAATTCTGAGACCCCACCTGCACTGTACTGCATCAGAAACCCAAGGCGTGGACGGAGGTGCCGGGGTTTGGCAAGCCCCCTACCCCATGTTTCCGATGGGTTCCAGTGTTCCAGAATCACAGCACAGCGTGAGGACAATGGCACCTTCCTTCAGGTGTCAGAACTTCTCCGTCTGGACCTTCCTTCCTGGTCAAGTCCGGGCGGGTCCTCATCTTTCTTGCACCTTCACAGGGAACTCTGGCCGGTGCTCATCAGTGGCTACATTTATTTTTAGGAAACTTGAGCGCTCATCTTACTGACTACTTATCTGCTATGTTCATGTGCAAAATCACACACCAGTGCAACTCTACAGGCTCCTGCCTGGGACCCAGCAGCCCCATAGCCGCTCGGCTGAGCTCATGGCAGCCCAAACTCCAAGTAAAATGGGGTTGGGGAAGGAGGGCATCCAAGACTGGGGGTGCCCAGGCAGATAGGGCGAAAGGGTTTGTTGAACTTCGGGATTCTGAGCAGATGGCTGATTTCTCTGCGTGGGGGGCTGGGGAGGCCAGTAGCTTTTGCAGCTGTGGTAGAGACTACGGGGGGAGTGACGGTGACTGAGCGGCCGAGCCTTTCTCTTTGAGAGTGAAGGATGGATGTCCACCAGCCTGTTGCTCTCTGAGACTCTCCCTTCTGACCTCAGGCTCCCATGCCACTTGGGGCTGGCCCTGCCCACCACGTAAACGTAACGGGCTGGTGGGATTGAAGAGCACCAGTTAGAATCAAAGAACCTCAGTGTTTAGAACCTCAGTGCCTTGTGGGCCAGGCACCGCCACCTCGTCATGGCTCAGATGGCCACACGGAAGACCAGAAGGTGAGGGCATTTGTCCAAGGACACTTGGATGGGAAACCGCCGAGATTGCCATCAGTCTGCCGTTCAGTTCTCCTCTCCGGCATCATGCCACCTCTTCCGGCACGGGCTATACCATGCAGCCGAGAGGGACTCGGCTGTCTCCAGGAGCAGGGCAGGGGCACAGTGCAGGGAGCACTTCAGGGTGGGGTGGGGGCTGAGGGGGCTTGCCCGCCTAGACCAGGAGCTCCAGCCGATTACTGCCGATTGGAAGCACCAGGCCAGGGCTGGCAGATCTTACTTTTTATGCAAACACTCCCAGTTTTCAAATGTTGCCTCGGATGAAAAATGATCCTGTGAGGTAAACAAACATATTTGTAGGTCTGACGTGGCCGTGGGCCACCGGGCTGAAAACGCCACCGTTCCCAGTGAAGTGGTGCCCCACACTGACTTTTCTCATTTTTCTCTCCGTTCACTTAGTTTGAAGTCATCCCTTTTCCAGCCCTCCTGCCTGGAGCAACATCTGCTCTCAGCTCCTGACCTACTTCTGTTCCTTCCATTCTTCTTGCCTGTTGTGTGCAATGCCCCTCCCACACCCAGTCTTTTAGGGTCCAAGTCAAGGCACACGGCCGCCAAGCAGCCAGGCTTGGCAGCTCAAGGCAGCCAGGGATGCCGCTCCTTCGCGAACAAGGCATTTGGTAAGCAGGAGCATTTGCGGCTCAGCTAACAGTCTAAGGCCAGGCGTGGGCACATTTAACCCCAGGTGCACGCTCAGTCGCCTGAGAACTTTGAACAGTGCTGCCACCCAGGCCTCGGCTCCAGTGACTCTGCTTTAATTGGCCTTGGGGGGACCTCAGCGCTCTTCCATGCTCCATGGTGACTGCAGTTTGGCAGGATGGGGAAATGATGGAGATGGGTAATGCCAACGTACTCATGGGCACGTTTTGGTGAATCAGAATGTAATTGGTAAGAAGGGTAGGGAGGGGCTTTATATTTGCTTTTCCTATAAAGGACTAATAAGGAGGACTATGTATAATGGACGGTCTGTGGGCATACATCCCAGCAGGAGCTTTATAGCCCACAGAAGATCAACATGTATGCCTTTCCGGGAGGCTGCTCAGCCTCCGTAACCTCCCAGGTGCAGGCTTCTCACCTTTGCACCCGTGGTGAGACAGCCCGTGCTCGGAAGGGTGCAGAACAAGGGGCGAGGGTCACGTGAGCCAAAGCTGTTGCTTGTCTTCCCTGTTTCCAGATGTTTTCTGATGACCCTGGTCACAACAGCCTTGGATGACAGTGATAGGAAGGGAATGGGTGGGTGTGTCCTGCAGGGCAGCGAGGCAGGAGCAGCAGGACACCTGCCTCCAGAGTCCTAAACCACCGCCCCCTTTCTGAGCCAGATATCACCTGGAACAGCACCCGTTAGCCACTGAATGCTGTCCGGGTGCACACGCCCATGGACTGCAGGGTGGCCAAGCAATACGTGAAAATGACATGACCGAGGGGTCAACCCTGCGTGGTCAGACACCACACACGGACGTTAGAAATGTTTACGCAGCTCCCGCTGGACCGCGTGGGGCTTACATTGCATTTATAATATCAAACTCACTCATTCCTTTCTTTATCTTTTCAGTCCAGCACGTGTTTATCAAAGTCTACCACGCACTGGGACCCAGACAGCATGTCCGTAACCTGGGTCGTGTGTTCCCCACGCTGTGTGACTGCGCTGCTCTTGGGAAGCTCGGGTTCAGTTCTTCATTACACTTTCCACGTGGATGGAGGACAGCCACGGAGTTTCTGCGTGCACTTTCCACTTAATAATTTCACAACCCTTAAATGCGTTTTTCCAAGTTTTGTTTCTCGAGCCTTGTTTTCTGGCTAAGTTCCTCTGCAAATAAATAAATAAATAAATAAACAGTAATGCGGCTGAGAAAAGTAATTTTGCATCTTGTATCGTAAAAGAAATATTTCTTTTGTTTAATGGTTGCTAATAAACAGGCAATAATGTGACACAATTCTGGGCGGAGAGCGTGTCCTGCCCACCCTCTGGTTACAATGGGGCCATTTGGCTACTATTGTCAACCTCAGTGGTATGACAGAAATTAGAGAAGACAGTGCTACCCTGAGGAAGATTTTGGAGGCCGAGCCCGCAGGACTTGCTGATAACTCCCCAAGGCTTAGAGATGAGCCAAGAGGAGGGCACAAATATCACTCCTAGGTTTTTGATCTTCACCAACTACCTGAACGGTGAAAACATACTCACGTGGCATAATCAGAATGGGGTGTAGGGACGATTTCTAAAGTCAGCAGCATTCACACGCGTGGGGTGCCATCACTCCTCCCAAGGTCCTCGTCTTGGGGAGGAGAGTCCCTTCTCATGTGAAATGAGCAGAGCCCACCTTCCCCCCACGTGCAGGTACCGGGGGCCTCCAACATGCCCCCCAGGCAGAGAAAGGAGGGAGAGGGAAAAGAACACTTCGTGGAGAAAATGGTGGCAATTGTTCCTTGCCTCTGTTAGCTCCCAGCCAGCCTGGCTAAGGGTCATTAGCTTAATGAGCTATTGTATTTTTTTCTCTTTCTCTAAAAAGTCTGCTGAAACATCCTCCCAGGAGCCAAATGAGGAGGCGAAGAAACAAACAACAGCTGATGGCTGAGGGAGCTTAGCCAGGGAGCCCTTCAGTTCAGGATGCCTGTGCTCTGTGTGTGGGGGGAGGGGCTGTAGAGGAGGGCGGACAGACAGCCAGGCCTGCAGACAGCGAGACTTCTAAGAGTGCACGTAGCATGAGCCGCCCTCCAGAAGTGGCTTGCCCAGGAGGTGACTCTGGGTTTCCAGAGAGTAAGCCAGGTGAATGCACGCGTAAAGGTGCAACGTTATTTCCTGGTCAGAGTGATAGGGCAGGTGAGACGCGTTCTCCTACTAACGAGCCTTGTTCAGAGAAACCATACTGGCTGGGCACAAGAAATTACATGACGCGCCCTCGTTCTCCGTCAGTGCCTACCCAAGGCCTGGGTAAGGCTGGTCGGCTCCCCGGGCGCCAGCCAGGGCCTCCGGGCCTGAAGAGGTCCCTGGGCCCGCCCCTTCCTGCCCCAGATCTCCGCCCTGCCAACTCTGGGGAGTTTCTAGGCCATTTTTCATCATGCTCTTTTAAAATGACTTGTTGACATGTAGGCTCGTTGTAAGAAATTTTAAAATCGAGAAAAACACAAAGAAGGGAAGGAAAACCGCATCGGGCTGACAATCCCAAGACAAGTTTATGGACGTGGTGGCCTATTTGCCCCAAATACACAGTCTCACAGATTGTTGCCCACGTGACAGTCTAGCGGCTTCTCGTCTCCCCAATGATCAGCAATGAAGCTTAAACACGTGGCTTTGCTACAACTGTGCGGGGACTTGTAACCACGCCCCTGTTCCTCCCGGGACCGCCGCGGCAACGCGGTGCCCGCTGATTGGCCAGTGTCCGCGTATCTCCGCCGTCGGCTACCGGAAGTGGAGCGACTTAGTTAAAACATGTAAATTCTCAAAACGTGCCTATGTGCACGCACACTCCACCTTTGCAAACTTGAATAGCAAAGTTTAAAAACTATTTTCCGTGTCAGCCAAAGGTCATTGTCATCCCTTCGACCCCGAGAGGAATCCCCGATTTGGGGTGGGGCGAGGAAGGAAACGTGACTCAGAGCCAACAGCTCGAAAGTGATGCGGTGCGGCCGGGAGCAGAGAGAGGCCGTGGACCGGCGCGCTGTGGATACAGCGCAGCTGTGGAGGCAGCAGGGCTGTTAGGCAGCCCTGGAGCAAAGGAGCCCTGGGCCAGGCCCCTCTCCAGCTAGACGGCTCCAGCTGCTCCGAGAGACAAGTTCGGCGGTTCCGCTCCAGCCAGGGGAGCGCAGTCCACGCTCTCCGGTGGAAAGGACTATCGTGTTTTCAGAGCCAGAGTGGAGCAGACTTACACAGAAAGAAGTCTCTGCCCCGTCCCTGCCTGGTCTGTCCTCATGCAAATGAGGACTCTAAATCCTCCTAGTTTGATTGGTCCTAAAGACACTGTCCTGATTGGTCAGAATAGAACTGCTCTGGTTGGTCAGAGCTGAGCAGTTCCAATTAGACCGGGAAAGCCTCAGTCCTGTTGGTATAATTAGGATTCCAGGAGCTCCGTTATCAGGGCTGCTCAGATGGCCAAGACCAGTCCAGCACAGGAGGCGGGCAACTCAGCGCAGGCTGGTCGCCCAAGTGCAGTGCGCGTGAGGGACTCCCGGGGCAGAAGGGGCTATGAGGCTCTGGGCTTTTGTTTGTTCTGTTTCTGTTTGAGTTTTTTGTAAACCTAAGCCCTGTTAAGCCACCAGGAGCCCTTCTTAGCAGGTGTCTTCCTTCTCAGGGTGCACACTTGAAAGACCCAACTGGTATTTAATTGCAGAAGTGCCAACCTTTATCTCTGACGTGCAGGTCTTTGGCCTTGATAATGAACCAGGATCCAGTGGTGAAGAAGAGTGTCAAAGGAGAACACCATCACCCCAACCCTCACAGCCCCCAACCCCCCATGCCATGCCTGCATCCCACCCCCACCCCACCCACCATGGCCTTCCGCAGGGGTGCAGAGCTCCACTAGCCTGCCTGCTTCTCCGGGAATAAGCCCCCAAGGGCCTTCCAGAACCAGGGGAAGGGGGAGCCATGTAGCTCCAGACAGGAGTTGAGCGATCTCTCTGGCTAGAGCAGTTCAACTTCAGGATAGGCTGTGGTGCCTGTGAAGATCAGGAAAATTGCATTCCTGTTGGGCAGAGAAGGGACTCCAAGCCTGGGGCTCTGACCTTGTGCCTGGTCACAGCGGAGCCACCTCCACAGTGGCTCCTGACCTGGAGGGAGCTTGAGAGGAGCCCTGTGTGCTTGTCAGAGTGGTGCCCTTCATGTCCTCTGTGCGCTCCCCTTTCTGCGTGGGCTTTCCCTCCCGTGCCCCACGCTACAGCCCTCTTGTCTCCACCTGCCACTTCACAAGGAGACTTCCGGCTTAGGTTCCCTTGTTTTTCAAGTATCCCCACCTGCCTCAAGGCAGACCTAGGTCTCACTCATTTCCCCAGGCCGTGCATCTGCGCAGGTGACGTTCACCTGCTCAGGGCCAGGACTCTGTGGGCGCAGGCTTCGCAGGGCGGCAGTTTCCCTGGGCAAGCGCGTCCTCTGTCAGAAGGCATGTCTGCTGTGCTGTTCAGGGGCCTGCATCTTTTGCCATATGTCGGTTGTCGGTGCCTTCGTGATCCCAGCCATATTAATGTTATAATTAGAGCCGGTATTTATGCAGACTTCTGAGCTGCTCCTGGGCTCTGCAGAGGCACTTTGTCTTCCCCGCATTGCTGGTTCAGGGATATGACTCCATGTTTATATCGGAGGACAGGTTGGGAGAGGGAGGGAAGGGGGACACACGTGGCAGAGACAGAAAGATAAAAGGAGCAGACACCCACCGGGAAGTGGCCCCGGCCCATGACCCCAGCCCATGTCTTGGCTCTCGAGTCACAGCTCCGGACCCATGTGGTCACCTGTGAGGTACCAAATGGCATTATCCCCTTTTGCCTGATCGTGTTATATGGCCATGTTAATAAACGGGTCTGAAAGATCTTACTATGCTGTGGTGTGGCCAGTTTCTGCTAAGTTATGTGTTAGTAACGGGCAACCCTCCCCCCAAGCTTCCGTGTCATTGGACAGTTAAGGCTTCCAGACAGGCTCCACTCTGCTCCTGCACATCCCACCCCTCCTCTGGAGTGAAGAGCAGCGCCTGCTGAGCACACGGCAGAGGGACAGGAGCCGGACACATCACCGCCCCCTCCTTCCAACCCAGGTCAGGGCGGTGGGGATGCATACTCTTGCCTGGTGATGGTCAGGAATGAACATCCTTTTACAGGACAGACCCCCCCCTGCCCAATAACAGGGGCAAGAATGGCACTCTCCCCCTGCCGCCCCTGTCAGTGCCTTCCAACGCCCCACCTCTCCACCAAGTCTGTTCTTCCTCCCGGTGACTTCCTGTCCGCCCATCACCCCAGCCGCACATGCACAGCACCCTTCTTCTCCTGGATCCCGTGCTTCGATCGATCTCTGCACCCTTTGCAGATTCCCTAACAGTTTCCTACGTCGTTGCTATGAAAGTAGACCACCCCGCCCTTTTATCTTGCAAAAGAAAAATCTGAAGATCTTTTTCTAACCATAAAAATTGTCTTCATCTGTGGCCGGTGATCGACCTGCTGTCCTATTCCACAGGTCACCCTCATGCTGACGTGGTGAGGGACAGGCACGGTGGGCGCCTGGCATTCCAGCAGCCCTGACACCCCCTCCATCCCAGCCCCTCTCTCTGCCCTCTCTGTCAGTAATAAAGGTACCAGTAACTGTTGCGATGGGTGGGCAGCCACTCTGGAAAAACAGGAGGAAGTGCAGTTCTGAGTTCTCAGAGGGACGTGCCGATTCGGTTCGGTGAGAATACTGGGCTGGGCGTCGGAAAACCTACCGCCTCGGCTTTTGTGCTTGCTCCTTCGAGCCCCTCCCCTCTGAGCCTCAGTTTCCTCAACTGCCACATTACGTAACCTCAAGACCCCTTTGAGCGCTAGGGTTCTCCTCAGCCTGTAATAGATAGAAAGACGGGTGGAACACACTTGTTTAGCTGGTTGCAGAGTGAATCACTTAAACACGGGATCATTCCTGGGAAACTGCGTTAAATATGCACAGGCTTTACCTCCTGGCGTAGCACCGAGTCTACAGGTCGGTAAGATCCGCCGTCTCCAACATCCCACAAGAATACCTCCGTGAACAATCTAACAGCCCACCGGAGGCTCCCATTCCTCTGTTCATCCTCGGGACCGCGAGAGGGCGGCCGTATCTTCAGGTACCAGAATGCAGGAAAGGAGCTTTTTTTTAAAAAAAGAAACTTTACTTACAAGACTTTTCTTTCTTTTTCTTTTTCATTTCTCTTCCTTCCTTTCTTCCTTCCTTCCTCTCTCTCTCTCTTTCTGTTTTTCTTTCTTTCTCTCTCTTTTTTTTTTGAGGAAGAGGAGACCTTCCCAGCACACACCCACTAATAGCTCACCAGACACAACCTCCTGAAGTGGCTGCTGCCGGCTTGACGCCAGGCATGAACGCCAACGCTGGGCTCCCCTGCGTCCTGAAGGGGAAAGGCCGGGGCAGAGGAACAGATGGGTGCTGACTGAGTCACCCTGCTGGGTGTGTTACCGATGCTTATGTAGGGTTTTCGTCTGAAATTGTTTTCATTAAAAACAAAACAATTTTTTAAGAAAAACATGTTATTAAGAAACCCAGGAATATAAGTTAAAGGGCAGCCTGAGCATAGAGCTCAAAGCCCCTGAGGCCTGTCAGAAGAAGACCTGTCAGTTATTGGTTTGGGGACTGCGGGGCAGGCCCTTGTGTCTCTGGGCTTCCAGTTTTCTGATCTCTGAAAAGACGTAATAATGTCAACCTTTGAAAATTGTCTATAGGTTGGATGCTCCAAAGTCACACGTGTGGACGGCACATGCACGTGGAAAACCAGGGGTGTGCGAGCAGAACTGTGTCCAAGCGGTCAGATCCTGCCGCTGAGGCTCAGGGGCTGTGTCCTGAGCCACTCACAGATCTCCGTGCTTCCCAGCTGGTGTGTGCATTTGGCCACCACAGAGAACGTCCCAGGAGTCACGGGACACAGAGCCTTGCACACACAGAGCACTCCTGATGCTCTCTGGAGGCGTGGGCGCCTTCACAGCAGACCTGAAGGCTTCGGTCAATGACTCACAAGGCTTCCTCAGCCCGCCAGCTCTTACCACCTCTCCCCTTCCCTCGCAAACCCGTCACGTGTGCCTGGGAGTTGTGAGGAACTCCTGGCTGTGTTCTCTGCTTTGGGATCCAAGACCAGGCCTTGGGTCTCAACCCTACAACTTTTCCTCCTGTGGATGCTCTTGCCGATCCTCCAAATCCAAGCCAATCCCTGCCCTGGGGATGCACTGCACCTGCGTATCCACGTGGCTTGTTCTCCCTCCATTCAGCTCTCTGCTCGGACGTTCCTGCCCCAGAAACACCCTCCCTGTCCCATCACCAGCTGAGGTTGTGCACGCACCTGATGCTGGTGTACAGGCCGTCTCCTCTGCTGACAGGCCAGTTCCTGTGGCTCTTTTATCCACTAGAGTGTCCCCAGCATGGGACTTGGGCCAGGCACACAGTGATGGTCACTGTGAGGATGTCACCTAGGAGCTGGACCCGGGCAATCGGAGTCGCCTCAACCCCTTCCCACCCTTAAAATGGAGGTTTCACCCACTGCTCCCACAGCCGGAGCTGTTTGCAAGGACGCAGCCTCGAGAGAGCTGTGTGTCCTCGGGACCGTGCAGATGGCAGACGTGACTGAACCTGTAAGGCCTCTCGGCAAACTGAAGATGCTGATGGGTGATGTGGAGGTCTCGTGTCCCGAGACAAGCTTCCTGTGCAAGGCCCCTTGATGATTAAAACTGCCACCGATCCACGAGGAGGGGCCACCCTCTGTCTTAGCTACGTCCTTGCCCCCATGTACGGGGTCAGTTCATGAACCCACAAGTACACTCTCGGAAAATCTTCATTGAAGGAAAAAGTAAATGAGTAAGTGAAAGGATGGGCGAATGGATCCTGGGCCAGTTCCCAGTTCCTGTGGCTTTTCATTCCTGCTGACTCAGTTTACGTTCCCCGGTCCCCAAGAGTCGGAGCCCCAAGGGCTGGTGTTTGTGGGGTGGCTGTCATGCTGGCAGTGGCTCCGGCAGTGCGTTCTCTCCAGCCGCCTTGGCAGCCCGGCAGCCTGGTGAGCTGGGTGGATTCTAGGCTCCGGGTTGGGGCTGGGACCTGGGGTCCCCCCTGTGCACTGGACACTCTGCAGGCAAGGACCAGCTCTGCCCTTTGTTTCAGACGGCTCAGCCCTCCATCCCCAACTTCCTCTCAGGAATGGCCTCCCTGATGTGGCTCCACACACTTAACCAGCAACGTCGGCATTCCTGTTATTGGGTGAAAGTACATGTAAATAAGACTTTAGCACCCAGTGCTTCCTGCTGCGAAGGTTCATTCCCACGTCGGGTGGGCGAGGAGGAGAGAGAGCGCTTCCTGCCTTTGGAGCGCTCAAGTTCAACGCGGCAGGAGGCGGTGTGAGATCGTTTGCGTTGCTGAGCTGACCAAGGGCTCCGAGCTCCTCCCCAGTCCTGCTCTGACCTTCCCAGGTACCTGCCCCCCCCCCCCCCCCCCCCCCCCCCCCCACCAAGCACCAGTTGCTTTCGCTCTGACTGGTCCTGTGTAACCCTCACGAACCAAGGCTGGCTGCTCACCTCTACACTACACCCTTTTCAGGCTAAAATAGGTTATTTTACCTGCATGTGCAGGGCCGCCCAGAGGAATTTAAAGTTGTGTAAGGACGATCAGAGCAGTTCAGGAATCACAAACTCCTGGAGCCTCGAAAAGGCTAGAAGGGGAGTTAGCTGCTGCTACCCTGAGCCCGCCCCTCCCTGCCCACGCACACAAGTGCACTCATTGTACCCACTGAGGAGAGCTCCCCTTCCTAGCTGGTCCCTGCCCTAAGCGCTCAGCCCCAGCTCTGTGCACCCTTCCATGGGTCTCTGTGAGAGACTAAACTGTGTCAAGAACTTTGGATACATTTAAAACTAGCTCTGCCCCAATCCCCCACTCGGCCGCAGGCGGTGGCAGCACTCCCACCAGCCCATCCGCTCACCCCAGGCTCCGCTCAGATTCCGCTCCAGGCTCCTCGGGGCCGACACCCTGTGCTGACCCGGTGCAGTGGAGACCTTCTCGGACTCCTCTGCGCGTCTACGAGAGAAGGGAGACTCAGCGAGCAGCGTGCCCAGGAAAAGCTCTGAAAAACTGTAAAAGCACTCAAAAGTATTAGCTATTTCTTACAGCCACGGACAGTGAATGAAAGAATAAATCACTGGCCTAGACCAGTTAGGCTGACGAGCAAATTATTTCGTCCTTGTCCAGTCCAAACAAGCCGCCCTGGGATTCTGTCTGGTTATAAACAATCATCTTCCGACATTCGTACTGTATGTCATCATCTCGTGCTAAGCACTCTGGGGTTGGTTTGTCATGTCAGAGTTCTCTGGGAATTGACATATTTTAGTCTGCATTTGATCACTAAAACCAGCACAAAGGACACCTCCACATACACGATAACTCCAACTTAAAAATGTATCACATGGGGTCTTTTTTTCTAAAGATCCCGCATTCTTCATTAATTCAGCAGCAAACACTGGCCCATCCGAAGCCAGGTATCTCCGACAGATGGGATCGGAGTAGCAGGAAAATGTACCAACGGAGCCGGCAAGCTGGGAGCGTTCAAACCCGAGTTATTTTGGGGCAGTTCAACAGATTTCTTCTTTCTATAATAAGTGAATTTTCTCCGCAGAATTTTAAATTTAACTGACTTTTTCTCAACAAAATAAAGTGGCTCCAAAAGGAATGTCTATTAACTCTTTACCGTTAGGTTACTTTTTTGATCAAACTTCACAAAAGGAAAAGATCAAGTTTCAATTTTTGAGTGTATCTAATACTCTATAGCCTAGTAGATTCTGATAATCAGCTTAAAATAAAAATTTTATCTCATTGATGCAGGAAAAGGTTGAAAGATGTCTAAGCTGTCCCCCACCCCACCCCACCCCAAAAAAATAACCCACTGGCACCATCACCAAAGGGAAAATCAGTCACTGTCACTTTATTCCAGGATGTCGCCGTGAGTGAGAGCTGGGGAGCGAGGCCCTGCGATTATAGGTTGACAAAGCCAATGTGAATGAGCGTGTCCAGCTTTCTGGGCAGAGGCTGAGGCAACACTAGCAGTGGCCTGGGAATGAGAAGCCCGACGTCCCCTGGCTGACGCTCCCTAGCACTGTGACCTCGGGCACCAAGCACCTGGGTGAAGACTTTGAAGCGGTGGGCTCCATGCGCAGTCAGAAAAAACTTGCTTCGATGAGGCACTGACAGCAGGGTAAAACGTTGGCTGAAATTTTGGAATTGGATGTGAACAGTTTGCTTGGAAGAAAATTCCCTTGAATTTACAAGCGAGTCACCTGCCAAGACCAGGGGGTCGGGGCCTCAAGGTCCTTGTGTCTTTAGTAAGGTGCACGTGCAGGGACAGGAGTGTCCTCGGGGTGTGCAGTCTTGTGTGTGTGTGGGGGGGTGGTTCGGGTGCCAGCTCTCTCAATCATGCGTCTGCTAAAGAACAAAGATCCTTGGGAATCCGGTGGCGTTTGCCAGAGGTGGGTGGTTCAGAAATTAGCTTCACTTAAAAGGAAAAGGGGCAACAGGAAACACAGTGGGTTGCAGACAGAGGGGACATTTCTGGACCAGTCGCACCTGGCCAGTATCCGTAGTTCTCAAAGTACAGGGTGGCAGCAGAGACACCAGGTGAATGCGGTCACCCGTGTGAGCCACACCTGGAGCCTTGCGCGGTGATGCCTCTGGTCTTTAAGAACTCACTTCACAGTCACAGAGGAGGCTGTGCCACCTAGTTCCTAGTGTCCAACACGATTTTTGTGGCACAGCGGCGTTCATTCGGGACTCGGACACCGAACACTGCGACAGCAGGGGTGCGGCGGTTGGCACGGGGAGGTGGAGCTGATGCAGACATTCTGTGTTTCCAGGCGCATATACTTTAGGACGCGCTGTGCCTCCCTGTGCGCCCTGCTTTGAGATGCCAATGCTACACACAGCACAGGCCCAGTACCGACTCCTGCCTGCGGCCAAAGTACTTAAATAAAGGAAAGCTAAGTGCCTGAGCAAACCTCGGTGGCAGGATATCAGTGAACAATTGTTAGTAAGTAAGCAAAGTATTTGGGTTGCCCATTAAGTCCCTATCATTGATACATTCGTATTAATTCTCTTTTTAAGTCATCTGCAGTCGGGGAAAGGTCTCAGTTCTCAGCGAGGATATGAGTTGATGAAAATGTTACAAGAACAAAGGCAGAAATGACAAAATGGTTGTTAATTACCGTTACAAAAACAAACTGTTCTCATGGTATGCTCCTGTGTGTGCTCTTTTGGCAGATAAAGTTACAGATGCGAATGGCAGAGTTAGTGCGGCCGGTTTCAGCCAGCGTGCCCCAGGAGTCTGCAAAACGCACGGCGCCTGACCAGTCGGGCCTCCGACTCTTTTCCCCAGGTTGCCAAACGGAGAAACGGCAGCAGCCGCCACAGCAATAGCTGCCTGGTGTGCGCGAATCAAAATTCCACCCATCTTCTTGTCGGATGGGCACGAAAACGTATTTTTTGGTGTGCTGCAGAGTTTCAGTAACTCGTTGTCGTGTGCCACAAGACAGAAAGATTGAAAATTGTTGAGTTAGTTGCACGTCTCCTACGCTGACATCTCAGGGCAGGCCGTGCGGGGTGACGTCGGCCTTGCTCGCTCCGTTTCCGCAGAGCCTGCCCCTGTCATGGTGCCAGGTCTGAGCCCTCATCTGTTTCTCTGTCAACTGCCAGGAGGCCTTGCTCAGGACCCCTTCCCACAATGGCGAGCAGACCCTTCTCTGGACAGCGAAGATTTCTGTGGAGTCTACTTATAGTTTAAGTCTGTGTGGACAGGCACGTTCCTGGACATGCGGGACGCTCCCCTCCCCTCCCATGTTTCCTCACATCTCGTTAGCAGTGTGGTGGCCGGGCTGATTCACACCACAAGTCCGTCCCTAAGTCCCTCTGCTCACCTCGTGCCCCAGGACCTGCGGTCGGCAGAGCCCAGTGGTGAGCTCTGGCTCGTGGTGTCATGGAAACAGCATGTGTCGTATCTGCAGTGGGGGACTGGAGAGCCCCCTGTGGTCACCAGGCTCTCCCCCATGCCGTGGTGACAAAAGAAGTCGTGCTCTGGAGGTGGCAGTCACAAGATCAGGGCCTCCACCAGCCAGGCTCTTCACGGGACACTTCGTGTAACCAAACATCAGCAGAGACGCCCAGGTTTTTGTGGCCTTGATATGACGTCACCTCCTCTGACCAGCACAGGAACCAGATTCACCCCTGTTAGAGTCAGTCCAGTCCCTTGTCATCTCCTGTCTCTCCAACGACCGTGATCTCCGGGCTGGTCTCCTTGGCCTCAGTCCACCCTCTTGCCCCCTGTCCCACTTATGCTGCAGGACCGCCATTGTCATGAGATTTAATCATGTCATTCTCCATTTCAAAGCCATCAGTCACTGTCACCTGACTTCTATGAGTATAAAGACCTTGTTTAAGCACGAGACTTCTGTCAAAATCTACAACAAATCGTAAACCCAGCCTACCCCTTTTTCTACCCTACATGATCCGTTTGCTGTAGGAGGCTGGTCCGTCCATTCAGTCAACGAATGTCTACGTGCCCGACTTTCTCTGGGGTGTGGCGGACACAGTGGCGGACAAGGGCCCTGGGCCTCGATGAGCTCACCCTCAAGGACAGTAGTGTGTCCAGCTGCAATGTCCATGATGACAAGGTGTGTTCTAGCTGCATTTGCAAATTCCAGAGCCATTAACCATGCGCGACTCCTGAATAGATGAAATATGTGGCTATTGGGACTGAACACCAGGACTGTCCATTTTATTAAGGATGGTCAATCTACATTTAACCATCAACAGCCAGGTCTGGCCAATGTTAACTGTATCAGGCAGTTTTGCAGAGAGGAAACAGACATTTAACCGAACAAACCACCAAACTGCAAAGATGGTAGAACTTGAGACGGAGTTAAGTTCTGTGACTAGGATTGAGTTCGTGACAGAGGATCGGTTGAAGCGTGCAAGCCACGAAGGGGACAGAAGTTTCACACTGGTGACCCCTCTGATGAGCTGATATATGATTGACAAGAGAGAATTGCCCGTGAAAACATCAGAGAGCAGAGCATTCCAGACGGAAGGAAAAGTGCAAAAGCAGAAACGGAGCTGAGGTGCCGGAGCAAGAAAGAGAAGACCTGGCAAGGCAAGAGAGTGGCCAGGCAAGCAAGGCCCCGAATGGGACACGAAAGGACCTCGTGCGCCACAGTTGGCAGGGGCACTGCCTCGTCTCCTACGGCCCTTTGCAGACCTCGGCAATGCTCGGCTCTAACACTTTGTGAGCAATGGTTTCCGGAAAAACCTCCCGTCTGCCTTCCCATTCACAAACTATCTACCCTTCAGGACCCTCCTCTTCTCGCCTGAAAACGTCTCACTCGCCCAAAATAAAGCAGAGAAAGCTCTTCCTTATCTTGTTCTCTAGGACACGATGCGGCAGATTTTACACTATTGAGACTATTTTGTATCTGTTGTCATTCTATGTAATGTAAGGTACTTTTAGTTTGTCCTATGTTTTGGTTTTATGAATGTCTGGCGTCTGTCCCCAAGCCAAGTGCAGAGCCCCGAGCCGGGAGCCCATGCCGTGCACGGGGCTCTGCAAGTGCCGAGTGGGGTCCCTTACACACAGGCATGGGCGAGGTGTGCTGGTGAGCTCTGGTCTGTTAAGGGTAGCGTATGTGTGCTTCTAGGACCATCATTTTGTTTCAGTTTCGTTGACTGGGGCCACACATTATTTTAACGACTCTTAGACATGAACAAAGGTTGAGCTCCTGAGAGAGGCTGCGAGCCCCTGGGAGGAAGGGATTCAGTTCTGAATCCTCAGCACCTGGCAAAAAATAGATATTCGACAATATATGTGGAGCAAGTAATGAAGTCATTATGTCCTTACAGCGAGTCAGGAAAGGACTTCGAATCGTCCAGGAAAATGGCCATGTGGCTTCATTTCAAACTCAGTCATGGCGCCACCCGGAACTAGGGCTCGAATGTGCGGCAGGACCCTCAGAATGATTCGGCCGCTCTGCACCTGAAACTTGTCACGAGGAGGTTGAGAGAAGGGGAGCCACCTCGTTCCCTGGGCTGGTGTGGTTCCCTTCCAGAGGAAAAAGTTTCATAAAAAGCTTGGTGTGCAAACTGAAAAATATCTTTCCAAACAAGTAACAGTGAACTGAATTTTGGCGATTTTCTTAGGTCTTTCTTGTTACCTGAGATCTCTAACGTCCGTTTTAATGCTAGAAGAGACAAATATAGGACAGCGTGAGATGATGAAAAACATATTAGATGACAAATCAGAAAATGAGTAGAGTGTCCAGAAGGGGAGCAACAACACACCTGTGACAGAGCTGGCAGGTACTGAACACGAGTGGTGTGGCGCCCTGGGACACGGGGCTCAACCTGACCACAGGGCCGTGTTCTAGGGGCCATGTCACGTTGTAATGGGACTTGGGTAGAGGGCATGAAGAACTAACGATGCAGACAGGGTCACCTGGCCACTTGGAAGCATGACACTCGTGCCCTCCCAATTTTGTTGCCCCAAGCAAGTGCTGTGTCCCCAGTGAGTGCCACCGACGATCAGCACCGCCTGGGTGCCCGTGTCCTACCCCCTGCACTCAGCATCATCGGAAGGCCCCCGCTCATTCCCCCCACGCACATGCGCTATCTGGTCTGAAGAATGCGAGACAGGACAGAAACCCGGAGAGCGGTGACCAACTCCAGCCTCCCCCTCTGCCGTCCCTGCTGATGCTGACTCATATCCACCTCTCCATTTCTCAGCTTCTCAGGTCGAAAGATGCAGGAAACACTCCCAGCTCGTCCCATGTTGCAGGGATACAGGCCACGAGCAATGCCCAGGTGGCATGTGGTGAACCACCACACCAGTATGAATAGTAGTGGTGTCACCTAACCCTTAGCTGAATGGGCCTCATCAACAGCAGGAGATTCTCCAGGGTAACAGGATGAAACCCCAGGCTGATCAAGGTCAGCTAAGTTCTCCGCACGGACCTCCTTGCTGCCTCCAACGCCCACGTGCCCCAAAGCACCCAGGAGCAGGCGGGGCAAACACCCGTCTGCAAGCCTGTTTACCGAACAAACAGGCATCGTGCAGAGCGCGGCATGCCCCTGGCGTCTTGGGCTACTTGACCTTGTGTTTCTCCCGGGTGCACTCTTTGGAATTGACACTATAGACACCCGTGGGCTCCCCTCAATGTCCAAGCTGATGAAGCTGAAGACCACATCTCTGGCAAACAGGATGATTTCAGGGCAGTCAAGGCGACCAGTGAAGAGGGCCGGCTCGTGTCTCCAAACCGCAGAGGGACGAGCGCCCTGGGGTGGGGTGGGCAGGGCAGTTCCCAGTTCAGCCTCCCCTCCCCAGCGAACAGCCTGCCCTCCCAGCCGGTCCCGCTGACTCCAGGTAGCACAGCCCAGCCTCCCGTCTGTTTTAATAGATAGTTAAAATCCACGCTAAATATAGTGGCGTGTAACTGTGTAATGATATGTTTATGCTCAGTGAGGGGAAAAAAGGAAGTGAAAAGCATAACAGTTAACAGTGTCACCGCCTGTTGGGCCCACACTGCAAGAGGCAGAAGTCTGATACAGGCGGATAAAATTAAATCGCGGCCCTTGCCGGAGAATCTGTGACTCCAGTCCTCAGCCGTTCCACGGGGGGACCCGAGATGTCACCTGCCAGGGCTTCTGAGTGGAGAGTGGAAGACGTGCCCCTGGAGCCTCCCCCCACCGCCCGGTCCCACCCCCCCCCCGCATCACCATGTGCTGCTTAGCCCCGGCAGTGCCGGGAGGCCTCCAGGAGCTCAGGACCGAGCAAAGCAAGGTTAGGGGTCACCGCCTTGTGCATCTGTCATGTGTCAATGACCAGAGGTCACTGCAGACCCAGGTCACCATCGGGACTGTGATGCATTGCGAAGCTCCCCCTGTTCTGAATGGTCTGCTCAGCAGACTTCGTCAGAAAGGCTGGGCTTCTCGGACTGCGGCCTCAGTCTGCGGGGACAGGGAGGGAAACTCTCTTGTGCTGAAACACCCTGGTCTCAGCTTTGCCTCCAACCAGATCCATCTCCTCGCATGACTGCGAGGCTGCTCCTAAGATGGCCTCACTTTCCTGCCAGCTTTGTCTCCGGCCTGTGTCCGGTCTTCGTGCAGCTGGCCCACCAAGCATGCTGCTCGTCTGTCCCTAGCTGCCCCTCTCTGGTCACGGATTCCCGGTCTCCTTCACTCATCCCCCTCCTCCCACCCCACCCGGGTTGGAGTCCCAGAACTCCACCCTTGGGGCTCCTCTGGTCGTGGTCAACGTCCCCCGTCTCCTAACATATGGCACACTTCACGTGGGCACAGGCGGTGCCTCCGGAACCGGCATTGACGAATCAGCCCTCTGCTGAAGTCTGCTCTCACGTGGTCCTTCCCACTGAAAATGCCTCCTGTGTGTTCAGTGAGCCTCTCAGAATCAACGTGGGCACCGCTGGGCCCTTCTGTGCTCGTTCCAGGCTGTCTGCCCCCTGCCTCATCTCAGCAACCAGAAAGACGAGTCTCCAGGTGTGAGGGCCTGAAACTGAGCACCCTCATCAAGCCCTCGTGCCGTCGAACACGTCCCCACGCTGGAACGCAGCGTCTCGTCCATGGCCATTCCCATCTCCGGGGACGCCACTCCGACAAAAGCCTCTCTGTCTCTCACCTGGACACTCACCTGGACACTCACCCAGATTCAACGGCCGCCATTTTAAGACGATCACAAAACTGTCAACCCTCCTGGCATCCACGACATTTGCAACCTGTCTGCCCAAGGGGTAAAGTTTGTCCCTCCCACACGTTTGAATGAGGCCTCTGCTTGCTCAGAATGTGGCCTGAACACCAACCCTGAGCCTATGCTTCAACTCACGTTTTCCTTTGAAATCTTGCCTTTCCCCAGTGAACGAGCCCAGGCCATCCTGCTGGAGCAGAACCCGTCTGTCCCACCCACGTGTGTCCTAGCCCACAGCCGTGTAGACCAGCCCACAGCCAGGGAACCAGCCAACGGGGGAGCTGGTCCCTGCGTTAGGCCTACCCAGCCCCGAGGACTATGCGGCCGACCTGTATAGTAGGGATGAACGCTTATTGTGTTAAGCTGCTAAATTTGGGGGTGATTTGTTACGTGGCAAAAACTAACTGATACATTCCCCTAACTTGTCTTCCTGCTTTTGCTTCCGCTTGCCTATAGTCTCTCCTCCACACAACGCCCAGAATTATTGTATGAAACTAATTTACGTCAACCTTATCTTCTCTTAAAAGCCATGCAATGTCTCCCCTTCTCACTTAGACTAAAAGCCAATATTCTTCTCCCCTCCCCATTTTTAGAGAGCAGGAAGGGGAGGGAGAAAGGGAGGGAGAGAAACAATGTGTGGTTGCCTCTTGCACGCCCCCTACTGGGGACCTGGCCCAGAACCCAGGCAAGTGCCCTGACTGGGAATTGAACCCTTTGCTTCACAGGTTGGCACTCAATTCACTGAGCCACACCAGCCGGGGCTAAAAGCCAATGTTCTTAAAATGTCCCATGGGGGAGCCTGACCTACGCCCTGCCCTCCTGCTGCCCCTCCAACGCGTCTGCCCCTCTCTGCCATTACCCATGCTCCAGACACCACTGTGCATCCCAATCCTGGGGACTCAGTGTGCGCTGCTGGCTCACCACACACATCCCCCACAGGTGATGGCTCAGCCTGACTCCTTTACTTCAGAGAGGACTTCCCGGGGTTCCCTGACCTACAACAGCAGGTGCCCCACCTGCTGCCACACCTGTCTCCCTTCCCTGCTTTGTTTCTCTCTCCAGCACTTTCAATCTCCTACCCTATGACCCATTTTCTTGTCGCCACCCTCAGCCCTGTCCTGTCGGCTCTGAAGGGCAGGGATTTCTGTCTGCCTCACTCATGGCTGTACCCTGGTGCAGCGCCTGGCACATGGCTGGAACTCAGCAAGTGGTTTTAAATAAGCAGATGGGTAAATGGGGCTGAAGGCGGGGCTCGAGCACTCCAAAGCTCTCCCCCTCTGCCCGGCTCCCACTCCTCCCCCCTCTACCGACCAGCCACCCTCTCCTTGAACTGTCACCCATTTGATTGCGATCACACTCCCCAGTCGGGAGTGCTGGGCCCTGGGTGTGTAATTTTCTTCCAACACAGAATGAAGCGCCTTGCAATCATGTACGACTCCATGTCCATATTCTACCTACTTAAAAAAACTCTCCTTTCCATTTTTAAATGTTTGATCCCATTTAGGTCAGCGCCTCACCTAGCCCTCTCTTTTCTCACCTGGTTGCTTCTGCTTGTGCCAGACGGTTCCCTCAGTCAGAGGTTTCATGCGCTGTGTACCTCTGTGTCCCCATGGTGTCCAGAGCAGAGCTGACAGGCGCAGCGGCATTCTGAGAGGCAGGGGTACCAGAAAGGGGTAATGAGGATGTGAATAGAGCCGGAAGGACTCATTCCTAAAAGTTTCTCACTGTTTTCATGCCAAATTCCATTGAGAAACCAGAAGACATGTTAATTAGCATTTAGCCATCAAAGAGTAAATATAGAGAAGGTCAGAGAGTTCAATAGACTCATAAGCCAGAACTAGAGATGAGATCTGGCAGGGACAGGTATGAAATATGACAGTGAAGTCGGAGCCATGGGCCGTGCAGTGGCCCCGCGGTGGGTGTGGGGGAGGGGCTCAGGCTGCACGTCCTGTGTGGGAGGCAAAGGCCCCCAGCTTCAGGGGTCTCCGGATCAGAAGTAGCTGCATTGTGAAGCAGCGACCACAGAGGAAGCAGTAAACAGCATTAGGAAACAACTCGGTCCAGAACAAAAGAGGAAATAATCTCGTGCCAATCACAGCACATCTGGAGCATTCTGCTTAATTACGGGTGTCGCATTTTCAGACGTGGCGAAACTGGAGTGCGTGGAGGGGGCGGCGACCCGGAGGCCGCTGCGGAGCTGGGCCGAGGGCGGGTGGGTGACACATCAGGGGAAGCACTGTCTGGGGAAGGGAGGCAAGGCCCCTTTTCAAGTACCTGAAAATGACTGAAGGGAGAAAATGACTTTACCTGGGCAGGTACCAGGGAATGACCTCGAGTCTCACAGGAGAAGGTAGAAGAAGCTGTCCATGGTCCTTTGGTGGAATCACCAGCCGGCCAGATGAAAAGGGCAGCCTCATGAAATCAGGAGTTCTGCTCACAGCCAGGGTAGAGGTAGGGGGCTGGTCCCTCAGGGCGATCTGTAGTGTGGATTCTGGGGTATAGGAGAGGCTGGGGGAGGTGAGCCCTTGGGACCCCCCAACTCGAGGGTCACAGCATTCTAGGTGCTGTAGTGGGACTGTTTACCACCAGCCAAATTACCAGACTCAGTGGTGTCAAAGGTTGGGGCTGTAGGTGTGGGCGGTGGGTCTAACGCCGCCTGGCGCACCGGAGGGGGAGTCTGCTCTGCAGTGCATGGTGGACAGCCTGTGGGTGGACGACTCTGATTCCAGCCATTACTGGTCAGCACGAGTCAGCGTTCTCATGTGTAAAATGGGGGCCTTCCCTGCCGTTACGGGGTTGCTGTGAATTCCTGGTGAGAGGATAGGCATGATGAGCCTCGGCAGAGTAACCCTAAGACAGAGGTGCCGTGCATACGCTCACAATGACTGCTGTATTTCCAACTTCGGCGGAGTCTCAAACAGGAATTTCAGGGAAAAAGGCCAGGCTGGAACTTCAGAAAGGCATTTCAAAAGACCGCTAGGAATGTTCTGGTCTAAACACAGGCGACTCATTGGGTGATGTTGGCCTCAGAAGGATTTACCGGTGGATAAAGGGCTCTCTGCCCCAGCGGTGCAGGTGAATGGACCGGTGCCAGCCTAGAGAAAGGAGTTTAATGGCGGACGGCACTGCATCTTCTAGCCCCGCGCCGGGCCAGCGTGAGATCAAAACAGGGCAGCAAAGACAACAAAATTAAGTTTAACGCATGTTTGGGGGGGGTTCATATCTTCTGTTTGATTTTAAGAACACCTTAATTGCAGAAAGGTGAGAACTATATTTGAGAGTTTGATCTATCAGGAATTTACTCAGCTGAGTGTCGATCAACATCTGAAATGTGGTACCCAAGAAAGATAGTGTATTCTTAAGCTACATTAGTGTAGGCATAATTTCTAAAAAACATGGGAAGGCCATTGTTGAGTTGTGCTTCGTATTGGCTGGGCTGCCCATTGACGTCTGCGCATCCCATTTTTAAAGGTTTTTGACCAATGGGAGCACGGGCTGAGAGGGGCAGCATAATGCAAACCTGAACCTATTTGCGTACAGGGTGAGGGAAGGTGCTTGCCCTACAGAACCGCAGACTAGAAGCTGCATCAGCTCTGTCTCCGACATCCATTCACGCCCAGGCTCTTTCCAAGATGTCCTCTCAGGTATTCACACCTTTTAAGCGTTCTTGGGGTTTCCGCCCTTGATTTTCTTACGGCAAATAGTTGAACACGAATATGCACACACGAAAAAACTCACTCCATCTGGACACTGCTGCACGTGGGACTGCCGCCCTGGTGGGGTGTAAGAGCCCAGAGCTCTGACGGTCCAACGCTTGAGCCTGGTTATACCTGGGGTCACGCCCAGAGCCCCGCTGGACTCCCACTCTGCCAGACGCATGCGACACTGCAGCCACCTGGCTTGAGACCCACACCTGCCTCTCCACCTGTGGACACCGCCAGTGACTGGGACTGGGCTCCGGACACACACTCTGCTTGTTTCTATGGGGTAAGCTCCGCCTCCCACCTTGTCCCCCGCCTGTGCGCAACCTGTATGTGACTCTGCCGGTGTATTGGGGGGGTCTCCCCTAATAAACCTGGCACTGTGGGAGGACACAAACGTGCGTGGGTGACTCCTTTTGGGGCCACTCCCATGCTCACGACAGACTGAAGAAGATCTAAGAGAAATCTAGAGACCAAGGCCCAGAACAGAGGGTGAGGACATCCGTCTGGGAGGCCGAGGGGGAGACGCCCACGTGGAATGTGGGCTGCAGCTCAGGACACAGGTCCGGGGACCGCTGGTCACCCGTGGCTCCTGGTACTGCCAGAGGCCTGGTTCACAGTGCGGAGGGAACAGTGGGCAGTGGACCTGCGCCCTCATAGTGCCTTCTCCCAGGTTAGCGATACCTCCAGGAGCCATTTCCCTGACGTCATCGTTGGTATGAACCCTGGGACGTCATGTCTTGGGAGCAGGGAGGGGAGCCTGGTGTCTCTCTCCCTCTCTCGGGAGCCCCACAGGGATGGCTCTGGCTGTGGCACAAGAGGCGACCCCACAGGAATGGGTACGGAAGGCAGGCCTTCCAATGCAGCCATGCCAGCCCTTGAGTCCTCTGCTATTCACACACACCCGGGTTTCCTCCTGTCTGGGCAACAGCGACATCACAACATTGTCCTTTTTCTCCAAAACCCCTCCAACGGGGGACCACTCTCAGGTTCCTCCACGTGAGTTTGGAGAGCTGTGCCCTGTGTCTGGGACCGAGCTGCATCTCAGGTCTCTGGTGCGTTGGATGCATCCGGGCAGGAAGCTGTCCGCTCTCTTTGTCCTCCCCGACTCCCCGCAGGACTCACCCGGCCCCAGCCTCAGTCTCATGGTTACACACAGGGGGACCATGAGCACGGACGGACAAACAGACCCAGACAGCAGGTGGCAGCAGGAAGGAAAAGAGGACCATCACCGTGTGGTCAGGGGCGCACGCGTGACAGCCACATGCTGGTCACCTCCTCCGGCCCCTCATTCCTCTCTTGACGTAATGCAAAGTGCTTTGACAGCTGGCACCTCATTTTCTCCGTGTGAGGATAAAGGAGGCAGACCACTCGGTGGTCCCCCTTGTACAGATGAGGAAGCCGAGGCCCAGAGAAGCTGGGTGACTCAGGAGAAGCAGACATCCAGCGTTGCTCCACTTGGGGGCAGCGCGTTCCCTGGGGCCACGTTCCTCACCCTCCTGCCCTCAAGCAGTGTGAGAAGCGATGGTGCTGGGGAGGCCACTGCTTGAGCATCACTGCCCTTGTGCCACACGCTCCAGGTGCTGTCTGTAGGCAGTGCCAGTCGGCCGTGCCCGCACTCGCAAGCGCGCCTGTCCCCATTGCACAGATGAGGGGAATCACGACTCGAGTCGCAAGGAGCCGTCCTCACAGGAAGTCTAGCAGTGCAAGGTCGAGACTCCGCCACCACCTGGCCTCACCCTTTGACCAGGCCTGCAGGTCCCTGAGGCCATCAAGGTCAACACCCTGGTGAACGGCTCCCCCCAGAGGGCCCTGGGACTCCCAGGGGCAGACTGGGCCTGCATCCCAGAGAGAACGGGGCCGACCTTGGGGCCATCGAGCGCGGACCACTGAGTGAGTACTCTGGGGGTCAGTGCCGGAGACGGCAAGCACAGCCAGGCTCACTGCCTCCTCCGAGGGACGACTGTCAGGACCAGGTCTCAGAAAGAGCCCTCGCCCCACACCTCGAGCTGGCGAGAAGAGCGAGTGACTGCCAAGGAGGGCCTGGAGCATCTCCCCTCTCCTTCGGGCAGGGTGAACAGCGTCTGCCCACAGTGGACCGCCTACCTTCAAGGGCAGCCCTTACGGAGCCCCAGGGTCGGCCGAGAGCTGCCCAGAGCAGACAGGGCTCCTGATATTAAGGGTGCTAATGTCCACAAACGAAGTGAAAAGGAGATTAACGAGCTCCCCCCCCACCCCCCGCTCTCTTTCCTCCGCTCCTCCCATCACCATAACATGTCATTTGCTTTTTAGTGGCTTCTGGGTTGCCACCAGATCAGCTCCGCGATTCACAAAAGTCCCGTTTTTAATACGGCGGCGACACCTATAATGGGGAAGGGGGTGGGGGTGGGGAGGCAGGGCACGTTTCCCCATTTCCATCTAGATGAGGCGCAGACAAAGAGATAATTATAAACTGTTTCCCTTATTGTCGCGCCCGCGTTAGACATGTGCGTGCCTCTCCCTCTCCCTCTCTCCCCTTTCCCCCGACAGAAAAGTAACTCCGTTGTGGAGACGGCACCAGGTGCACGGGGTGACCTCACACACGCCAAATCGGGAGCTGACATCCATCACACTTTGAAATTTTGGATTTCATCATTTCCTGATCTTTCTAAAGGGATCACAGCACCTGGCCCTCACAGCTGTAGTTCATTTAGAAAGCAATTTAAAAACCGAGGAAAAAGCAAATGACATCTTGCTGCCTCAGCCCTGTCATTAAACACAGCAGAATGGCCTGCATTTAGGGGCCCGTGGCTAAGAATTAATATCCTTCAGGGCTTTCTCGAGGAGACACTACAAAAGGGTTGAAAGACCACGAAATAATTAGTGGTAGGACTGAGGCAAGCAAAAAAAAAAAAGAGGGAGAAACCCACAGCGACTTTAGTGTGTCCTCGATGTCGGGAGCCGTGGTGCCGGCACCCTTTATAAACCAGCTCAGGGACCGGCTGTTCAGCGGGTACCACTCAGGCAGACGCCGCTCCCGGGGCTGTGTGCTCTGTGTCTCCAAACACCGTACGCCGGTCAGAAGTACAAGAATAATGATTATTTTCTCTGCTCCGTCCTGGACGGCCAGCCCTTGGGCTGGTGGGATGGGGCACGCGAGTCCTCGGGAGAACCCCGACAGAGTGGAACAACGGCAGGGAATGGTCAAGGCGCTCCAGTCTTCCCAACTCCGTTTATTCTTCGGCCACATAAATGTGGGAAACTGCTTCCCCTGACTTGGTCCCCGTTTTCTCGTTCTGCAAAGTAAGAGGGGTAAAGGCACGGTTTCCGGACTCCTTCAGAGAACTGAGAGACCAGTATCCTGAGCAGGATTTCTGAGAACATTCTCTTGGATGGCCTTAGAGGTTTGACCAACACAGTTCTAGCCAGAGTTCCGTCGTCCCCATCCACAGAGATGACGAGAATCTCAGCCCTGGGTCTCGTTTTTAGCAATAATTGCTTGTTGGCATCTACAATATGGCATAGGGCACGTTTACATGACCTCTAATCTTCCTGATCGTGCTTCTAGGCGGGCGCACCATCCCCTTCACACATGGGGAAGCCAAGGCTCCGCCAGCCTCAGCCATGTGACCGAGCTAGTGGGAGGTGGGACCCCCACCGAGCCCTCTGGTTCTGTGGAGTCTGAGCTTTCCGGCAGCTCTGTGGGAGCAGCGGCCCCTGGGTGGACTCCTCGGGTGGTGCCGACTTGGCATGCCCTGAGCCCGGCACCACACTCAGCCTGTACCTCCATCCACCTGGGTCTCTTCTGCATAAGTAGTGTCTAGCTCACGGAGGCTGGTGTCCTGCCCCCTGGGTGTTTCCCAACATGCCTTAAAACGCAGGGGCCACAGTGTGCAGCAGGACACCTGCTGGGAAGGGACAAGGAGCATGTTCTGAACACATTCTGGGAGCCCGACGCCCCACGCCACTTATGCCTCACGTAATTTAATGCTAACAACAATCCCATGGGGAGGGGCCTGTAGCCCACCCTTCACTAGCAGGAGACACAGGCTGGGGGAGGCCAAGTGGCTTTGGTTGCGGATTTCACCATCGTTTCTGGCTGTCCCCTTGCCCCTCCTGTGAGGAGATTTCAGGTCCTGGCTCGCTGACCTGTGACCTGCGTCTGCTCCTGTGCGGGGAGGACACGTCCCCATCCCACTAATGTTGCACAAGGCCATGTGACTTACTTGGCCAACGGGAAGTGAGGCAACACGTCACATGCCTCAAGCAAGTGGCAAGTCCATACTGTTTAGCATTTCCCTCAGTTTTCCTGTATCTTCTCTGTGCCAAGGGATAGGGTGTCCCCCGTGGCTGCTCCTTGACGCTGGTCCCCTAATCAGAGGCCAAGCGGTGAGTGACTGCAGGCTGGCCACCGAGGCCATCCGACGATGTGAGCAGGAGATAAAGATTTGTTTTTCCATAAGCTATGGGTATATCGGGTTTGGGTCCCTGGAACAAAGCCCACGGTGGCTGGCCAGCACGCCCGCCCAGCGTCTAAGGCGGTGGGCACTTCTACACTGATGTCACTTAGAAGTGACCTCAAGGTCTGACGGCCTGTGCTTCTTCACAGCCACAGACACAGACACTGCCTGCAGGTTTTTAAAAAGTGAAATAAGGTATAAGAATTGCTAGACCATGCAGTAACTAACTCTTTGGTCTCCGTACCAGGCACACACACAAAAATCACTCACCAAGAAAGCAGATTTCTCCTAACTACGGCATGAACGAGAGGTGTGGACATGACTCTAAGGGACACATGGGTAGGTGACAGCTTCCTAAACAGAGAGGGATCGTCACAGGGACGATGCTGGCCCTGACTCACCTGCAGGCAGTGATTGAGTCAGGCTCACACCCACCACACACAGAGTGCTTGTCCTTTCCCATTCACTTGTCTGCACATGCACTTGAACCAGTCGGTTAGTTTTAACATAATTATGACCCTGTCAATAAGAGAGACACGGGGTGTGAGACGTCTCTTATTGTTTCTCTACGTGTATCAGTTCAGCAAAGGTTGTTCAAAGGCGAAGCTATGTACAAGGGTGACCGACTGCATCAGTTTCCCTGAGACCTGAGGGGTCTGGAAGGGCGAGACAGGCCAGGAGCAAACCAGGACAGTCCAGGGCCAGCAGGGATGGGTGACCCCCTGAACCAGCATGCTCTCCTCAGCCCGGTCACCGAGTCTTTGCACCAAACACCTCCTTGGCCATCAAGACTGCCTCGCTTTGACCAGATCCCAGAATCATAGTGAAATTGCCCTTGGGATGGAGACAAGCACGCAGAACCCTGTCACTCATTCAGAGGTTAGTGTTGGCAGTCTGTTTTATTCTTTCTTTTGTCTCCCGTATCATTACTGCGAGACATCTCCTTGGTGATAACAGGAGAGGTTCTGACTGGTTAGCACAGTAGCGGGACATTGGAATCTCCGGGGAAACTTTGAAAAGGATTCACCCCCAGGCTCATCTGTTCAATTAAGCCGGGCCCCGGCTCGGTCACTGCATTGTCCTGTTGTGTGTTTGTTGTTCTGCTCTGCTTTAAGCTTTACAGGGGGTTCTTGTGCGCAGGGAGAGCTGAGGACTATGACTGCGTCTCGGCTCCTTCATCAGAAGCAGCAACAGCAACACATCCCACAGAAGGGAGCACCCTGTGCCAGCTTTTACGCAGCTCCAGCAGCACGTCTCAGGCGAGAAGGAAATCAGGTGGTTACACCGGGCGACCTGCCCTCCCATCACAACTTAAACAGGCCCGTCTGTCCCCGGACTTCCGCTCTGTCCAGATGGCCTGTCCACTTCCCCTTTCTACCCGGTTCCTGTTCACCTTCCCTCCAAACTGGGGAGCCTCCGTGGGGACAGAGTGGCCTGTCACGGACAACACGGTGGCTGAAATGTGGCAACAGGTTGTTTTTGCTTCAGGAGTGTCTCTTTCACTTCCCAAACTGCTGTGACAACCATGGCAGTAGAATGTGGTCACATCCGGTCAGCAAGTCTCTCAGTGGTGTCTGACAAAGCTTCTCACTGCCTGTGCCATGACTGGGGTCCCCTACGGGCCACCACACTGCCTCCCTCCCTTCTCCAGGGGACCAGGTAGCATGGGAAGGGACCTGGCACAGCCTCCACCTGGGCCCTCTGCCCAATTGCACCAGTGGCTCGCCTTCCTTCAGTGAAAAGATGATCACTTTCTACGTGTGCCATGACGTGAAAGAACTTGTCAGTACACTGAGGATGCTCTTCATGTATTCTCTGTCTCAATGTCTTTCTCGTCCTCCAGCAATGTTGCATTCCTCAGAGAAATACTGTTAGAAGAACCCAGCACCAAACCAAGCACTGAAACATTGACTTTGCTTCCCTCCCTCATTTTATTTAATCTTCCAAGGAGCCACCGAAGTCGTGCTGGGTTTATTATACGTTAGAAAAGGAAAACCAGAGAACTTGAGTCTTTGCCCCAAATCCACGGTCAGAAGGGTAGAAGCGTCTTTGAAAGTCACTTTTTTTCTTTGCTTATTCTCGAACCACCACATCACTTCTCATTTCCTGGATTGCACCCTCACGGTCAAAGCAAGCAGCATGAAAGCAAGATGATGACTTGAAACACACCCGATTCGAAACGGGACGGTCTCTCTCGGCTTGGGGTGGGTTTGCTGGTCTATATTCTCCCCTTGAAAGCCAACGTTAGTACCTAGAGAGGAGAATTTAAAGAATTAACCCCCAGCATGTGCAGTAACGGCTGGCCTGGGATTCCGAAACCCTGCAGGTCCCGAAGGCCTTCAGGACTGAACCTTGATCGGTTTCTGGGAGATGGATTCCTCTGAGCTTCCTTATCCTGCCTGATGAGAGTGCCCTGCACACCTGAGGTGTGGGGGCAGGCTGGACCCTTCCTGCTAACTGCGGGGCTTGTGGTGGCTGTTTCTCTGTGCCCAAGGTGCGGGGCTCTGCAAGGCCATTCTGACCTCGGGGGAACCCGGGGTCTGAGTTGCAGGGGACGACTCTGTGACACTGCATGCTCAAGGACAGAACCCCCATGGACACCCTGGACACCAAGGCGGGGGGGCTCCCCTGGCTGCTGGCCCGCACTTCTCACCATGTATTGTCACACATTGTCACCAGGAGAATCCAGACTGTTCCTGTGGCTCCACTGGATAAGACAACTGGAAGCTTGTGCCTGGGTTTTCTTGGGCTCCACGTGTATCTGTCTCTCCCATTGGCGAATTTGCATCTCTCTCTTCTCAAAGGAAGAAACTGTAACCATGAGGAAAACACATGTGTTGAGCTCTGTGACCCCGAGGAGAGCTGGGGGCTGTTCGGCACCTGCGCAGGGTGCCATCTGGAGACCCATGTAGTATTGGGCAAGCCCGAAAACCCACGCGCATCCGCCTGCCCTGCATGCCAACGGCAGGGCCAAACAGCAGCTATGCTCCCGAGAAGGACTTTGTCATTATGCTCCCAAGAGGTGAAAGGAAAAATCATTCTACAGAAAAACGAGAAGCAGACGCTGAGTGTGTACGCCATTGTTTGCCTGCGTGATCGCACCCACCACGGCTGGAGCATTTCAAAAAGATGCTGAAATAGAGTCAAGTCATGTTTCTCGTACCATGAATGCCCTTGAAACAAAGCAGTCTCCTCAAGGGCACTTGCTCAGGAGTGGTTCATGTCCCCAGGCTTGGAAGGTCGATTGGGCTGCCGACGTGCTTTTATTCATGGTTTGTTTTTTCTGAACAGCCACAAAAAGCTGCCAATTTCATGGAACTGAGGGGGTGTTTCTTAGTAAAGATGGATCTTAAATTCATTGAAAAATCAAGTCATTCTTTTTTAAAAAACTTTTCTTATTTACTGACTATGAGAGAGAGAGAGAGAGAGAGAGAGAGAGAGATATGAATTTGCTGTTCCACTTATGCATCCATTGGTTGGTTCTTGTATGTGCCGTGACCAGGGATGGAACCTGCAACCTTGGCTCATTGGGATGATGCTCTAACCACCTGAGCTACCAGGCCAGGATCCAAACCATTCTTATTAATAGTCTTTTTCCTCTTGTCTGTACTTTGTTTAAAGAAAGGAAATGTGTTATAAAAATATATCTCTTTCTCTCTTCACAAAACAGGCATTTCGTGGGTCGGCGGCACCCCGATCCCAGCTGTCCGAGTTTCCATTTCAGAGCGAATGTGTGCAGTCTACGTCCCAGGGATCTTGCAACGTAAATGAGAGGTGTCGCCTCAGAAAGCACGGTAGCAAAGGCTGAACCAACGATCTCAAAGATCATCTTTAACAAAGAAGAAATATTTCCATTATATTTTATCTCACAAGAGTATGTTAGCATAGGATACACTACAGAATGTAAACGCTGCCTTTTATTTTTACCTCCAAGCTGTATTCGCCAGGAAACTAGCATCGCCCCGGGCTCACAGATGCACTTCACGCGAAAATACAGCCTTCGGGAAACTGGGCAGGGAGCCCGTGGCAAAGTGAGGCTTTGGCTCGTCCCTGACTTTGGATTGGAGGGAGATCTTTCTTGAAAGGTCATCAAGAATAAAATCGAGCGCACATATCCAGCGGCCCTGCAGAAAGCAGTGACGCTCAGAAGTGGGTCGGGGAGGGCCTGGTGGCAGCGACTCCCTTCGTGACTCGAGGGGAAGCCGAAACTGCACCTGTTCCCACAGATTGCCCGCCACACCGCCGCACCAGCTAGAACCGGTGTCGGGTCTCGCCCATGAAAAGAATCAGCCCGCTCTTGCAGACCTCGTACTGAGTCTCACTGAGACAGGGACGTGGAATAGATCTTTTTTTCCTGCCTTCAGTTGTAAATGGTACGCTTTCAAATGCACGTGGGAAATGGCCTGATACTGCGACTTGGAACTGAGTTGAAGGGTAACATTTGGAAGAGAAGAGAATGTTGAAAATCTGAATAGATGTTTTGTCTGGTCTATATCCCCTTGTTCACATCTGTTCATCAATAGTAACCTTTGATGGTATGATTTACTTAAAGTGGGATCTCAGGCCTCTTCAGATGCTTCTGGAGATTGACAGCTGCTGCCATTGAGGCTTAGCAGACGTCCAGAGCCCGGGTGCTGGTTTCTGTGACTTTTGTACGAGGACACCAGTGTCATCGCACTGTCTGAAGGTGCACATGTGCTTTCTACCGGGTGTGATCACCCTGTGTGGTTATGTCTTCTCTTTCGTATCCTGTTTTTAATCTTTAATAGAAGAGCTGTTGTGTAAATTATATTTCTGTCCCTCCCAGGGTGTCTGACAGTGTCTTTTACTTAATGGACATCCTGTAATTATTTATAGACTGAAAGAATAAATAAATAATATCAATAATGTCATCAGTGAATACAAAGGTCTAATCTATTGCATGAGTATATTTCAGCAAGTTACTAATCTTTGTATTTACTAAGACAAATAAAAAAATTACTTGATAGTCACATGCTTGGAAGAGTTTAATTCCGGTGACTTTTTGAAATGGAAATTTTCTAAGTGCCAATAAACAGCATTTATGTTATTTGTTGTGCTCTACAGTTTTATCATGATAATACAATATCGTTTGGATATGAAAAAGCTCGGACAAAACTGGTCTGGGTGGTGTCCAAACCATCTGTTTAGGCCAAAAAAAAACAAACAAAAAAAAAACCACTTGTAGGGAATAAATACGTCTATAACGAGCGTGTGACTTTTAAAATCGAACCCTGAAGTGCAGAACTCAGCAGCCACCCTCAGATGGCAGCCCTCGGCATTGTCTACCAACGCAGGAAACGTGCGCGTTACCACTGCCCGTCAGATGCATTTGCTGAGGAAACTAAAACATCGAAATGTGGGTCACAGACGGAATCCCACTTTCTCACAGCTATGGGATCTTCACCGCAAATCCGAAACCCACGCCTGCTTGGGTGAGCACCCACGTCCGCGTCACTGGGGCCGCCCACCCTCCAGCGTGGCCCTCTGCCTTCTCCAGGCTCGACGGGAAAGACTTGCTTAGTTCTGATGTAGTCAGACATCTTCACATCTCCAACCAAAAGCCAGGCACGGCGCAAACTGCTGGTGAGAGAGCAGCGAACCACACAAACGTTATTGTTGCTTTTGAGGAAGTCTTTGTAAAAAGAACACCGTTGTTGGAATAAATGATTTCCACCTACGAGCTAAGCCAACACATGGACTCTTGGAGAAATCGATCAAATATTTATATCTGGAAAGAATAATGCAATCAGGACAGCAGAATTTGCATAACGGCTGCTAAAAGATCACCAATGGGGTGAGGGCAAGATTAGGAATACATGTGGTTGACAGGGCGGGGACACCGAGACTGAGATCAGAGCCACACCGAAGGGGAACAGACATAGTTTCTCAGTGAAACTGGATCTGTGCTGGTCACCTCAGGAATGAAGGGGACTCTTCCCTGCTCAAAGTCAAAAAGAACTAGGGTCTCTGCCCTGTCAAAAGCAAGAAAAGCAAATAAAAGCTTGAAACATAATGTTATTAGATCAGGTTGAAAAACATGGCTTTTCTTGTGAATTTCAGAGTCTCCACTCATCGAAAATCAGGGGTACAAATGCAGAAGGGTGAACCATGGGGACCCCGATTTACACTTCTCACTAACAGGGACCGGAAGACAGCTCTACTCAGGCCACAGATGATGACAGTCACCAGACTGCTGTGGAACTTTTAAACCAGCTGGGAGTGTTTATAAGGAATTCATTTTAGATTCTGTCAAATCATTTTTTTGCCTTTATTGAGTTGTACATATGCTCTTTTGCTTTTCGTCTGTTAGTATGATAAGTTGCATTGATTAGTTTTCGAGCATTAAACCGACCTTGCATTCCTGGGATAAACCTCCCTTACCCATGATGTATTGTAGCTTATGCTGCCAGATTTTCTTTGCTCGTATTTTCTGGAGGTATTATATCTGTGCGGTGAAAGCAATTGATCTAAAGATTTTGGGTTGCGATGTAATTTTCGTGGTCGCCTGCAGAGGCACAGGAACCCCTCACCACAAACTTGTTTTTGATGTCGAGGCTGATGATGCCACACACGCACATCGCCAGGGGGTGGAAGGTAGTTGTCCCGCACGTGGCTGAGGTCACTGAAGACAGCAGGGAAGAGCCCCAGTGCTGGTCTGAGATGGTCTGAGAGCGCGTGCAGAAAGGAGGCCGGCCGGAGTTTTCATGAGGGTTCAGGCCTGGAACTGGGGTAAGAGTCGCTCTGTGTGAGAAGGGCCTTTCCTGGCATGAGTCTCACACTGGTGGCAAAGGACAGAACACTCAGATTTTCTTATAGGAAAGGACTCCAGTCCGAAAGCCCAAGGAACGTAGAGCTCGCCATTCTGCGCTCCAGCTGCCCAGTGCTCAGACCCACGGTTACGCAGTATATCTCAGAAGGTCTTCCCATTGCCCTGGTCATCCGCAGACAGAGGACAGGTCCAATGTCACTGACACCGTCTGGGGAGACCCTGTGCTCTTGACCCTCACTCTGCCATGGCAGCAGAATCGTGCTCACAAGTGCTGTGAAAACACATTTGGGGTTTTGATTGAAATTTCACTGAATCTATCAACTAATTTTAGGAGACAGCTGTATTTTTATGATATTGAGTCTGGTATATATCTCCCTTTATTTAGATGCCGTGAGCAGCTCTTACCTTCATATCTTATTCGTAGGCTTTGCAATGTGCTTACGTCGTGATTGTAACACACATTATTTAGTACATCCTTATACGGTTTAAAGGTATTATATGGAAAGATCGACTTAACTGCTGTTAAAGTAGGTAGCTAAATCTTATTCAATTGTGTCTGTAACGAAGAACTCACTCTAGCTGACTTTATTGTTAAACGGCTAACTTTGATATGAAGTTTTTCCTTACGATAAACCAAAATTCTCCTTCATACAACTCTCTACACGCCCTGATTTTACTGAGTTTAAAAAGACAAATCTAATCTCTAACATTCTTATTTAGTTCCTACCATTTCTGAACCACTTTTAGAAACTTTTTAACTGTTGTGCAGTCGATCTTCATTCAAGACTCTGGACAGAAAGCAGAGTTGGAATCATTGCCCCACTTATGGGTGGGGAACGTGGAAACCAGAGAGGTAAGGAAAAGGTCCCAGTGTTCACAGCTAGACCGTTGGGCCCTCAGTTCAATGTTATTTCCATCAACACCAAGTCTGGTGATTCTGATCTACTCTACAGAGCAAGATGCGAGACGCCAGAAGAGACAAAGCTGACATTGAACTGGCTTGAAACACACTCCACGTGTACACGAGGGGTGCACACCTTCAAACTCCGTGGATGCGGTCAGACTTGGCCTGACGGTCTTTTAAGTGGAATATTTTACATCTTGTACCGCCTGATGATTCACCTACTCAACCAGTGCAAAGACATAGAAGTCTCTCTAAGTGTTATTGTTTTAAAAATTCTCAATGGCTGTGCATGCAATTGGTTATTTTCAGCACCTTCAAATTTTTGACATTTTCTTAAAAGGAGTGCTACATTTGTGTAACCGAAGAAGAAAATAGCATTGGCACCCACGAGCGATCGAGAGCTCTGTCGGCATGAACTCGGTTCCCTCGGCAGCTCTGCATCCGTAATATCTTCACCTCACAGATGGGCTTCGAGCTGGTAAAACGTGGTGGATCGGCGATGTCACACCTAGACCCTCTGACCCAGCAAGTCTCTGTGGAAACGGCCACAAGTCTTCCAAGTAGAAAACGCTTTGCCTCTATTTTTCTGGCTGTTTAGTGAGGCCTGGAGAGGATACAACTTTCCAAGCTCAGCAGATCCGTAAGCTTAGAGCTGAGGGTCTCACCGAGGCCCCATGGGGTGGCGAGTCTGTCACCCCTGAGTCCAGGCAGTGGTGTGGGCTCAAAGGCAGAGTGCTGGACTGAGGGCGGCGTTGTGGTCAGCATGTCCCTGGGCATGAAGGTACCACTTCTAAATGCTCAGTTGGACAGTTCATGGCCCTCCTGCAGCGCGATCACTTCACAGGAAAACTCACGGGTGCGCCGGTTTCCCTGAGGAGTTCTCACTCAACATTTAGGTAGAAAATGGGGACTTGAAAGGTGCTTCCTGTTCAGAGGGCCCAAAGGGCTCTTCCCAGGCACACAAGGGACACAGCTCATTCTGGAGGACTCTGTCCACTCAGAGAGGACCTTGGGCAGATGCTGTGGTGGCCCACTGTCTGGGCTCTGGGAAGCTGGAAGACTTGTGTCAACCTCCACCTGGTCAGCAGATTCAGACAAGTCACATCGCTTCCAGGGCCCTTGGAGAGCTCTGGGGAGGGATCGAGGTGCGCACAACGGGGGACATTCTCAGGGGATGTTGGCAGCCGTTCAGTGGCCAAACAGCTGCAAAAAAGCTTCAAAGAACAGCGTGGCATAAAAACTGAGAAGTGTTGACTGAGGACGTGTTGCCCTTGACTGAAGGCTGAAGGCACCCTGCTGGCAGAAGAGTGGATGTGAGCAAGGGGTGGGGTAGGTCTGCCCAGTCCCCCAGCTGTAGAGAGGGACCCTTCGTCAGCCCGCAGCCAACACCATCCGAAGCGGGGCCATGTGTTGCCTCCTACTAGCAAGCCGATCCTGGGAATCTAGGAAGATCTCACCACAGGCTGCACTAGGCCTGTCCAGTGCGGAGAACAGTCCGACTTCTCCTGAAAACTGCCTATTTGCTGGTGGCCAGAGGGGCGGGGCGGGGCAGGCGTGTGTATTCCCAGCTTCGGAGTCAGCTCTGGGGCTTTCTGGCCCACAGACCTCCGAACACGTCCTGTGGCTTCTTCCTTAGAGACTTCAGCAGTTATTTCATTATCTGTCCCCATGGGGACTTGGCCCACTCTCAGGAAAAAAGGGCTTCTCTTACTTTCTGTAAGTTGTAGGGTCCATGGGTAAAATGCTGACTTTTCTGAAGATTCCCCTTTTCAAACATCAGTCACTCACCAGTTATCACTACCTACAAAGTGTGTATTTCTGAGAAATGATGTGGATTCATTTATTGTCAGAGGCTGTGCTGTGATATAAGCAAGAAATAACGTTTACCTAAGATGACGCACACCCACCACCCAGCCCAGCCGCACCCCTCACCGGGATTCCTGGGCATGTACTTGACAACCCACGTCACTTCCATGGAGTCACGGAGCACAGCTGCATGAGGGGAGGGGGCATCAGCCCACCCCAAAGTGATGGCCATCCCCGGGCCCCCAGCAGGCCCTCTGGGAAGGGATCCTAAGACACTATTGTATCCCAGGGAGGTGTAGGGAGACTTCTCCAGCTCTGGGGACAGAAAGGCCAATACCAGCTCACATATGACCTGTTGCTTGATTGAAGAGTCTTAAAGACTGGATTTTTTTAGTCTTCCTTAAAACACCCCATCTTTCATGTTGTTGATGAAGCAAACAAAGGAGGGCTAGACAGAATGTCCCCCAACTGTGAAAAACTGGGTTTAAAAGCACTTCACAGATACAACACTTCACCTTCCAGATGCCTCGTGATGTGGCTATGCCGCCTATTTGTCAGAAAAATGTGGGTGCCGGGGCGGAGCAGCCCTTTGTTGGTAAAGCTCGGTAACTACACAAACAACCCTGGACGATGATACCCCTCGCTGTCCATGTTGGCAACATGGGGCCACCTAACATCACTAATACCCATTGGTGGCAGCTCCAGCCTCACAGAAGCGTGCACCACTCTTCTGGGGAGATGTTAGGCGGGCCAAGGCTCGCGCCCTGTCAATTCTGCTCTCGGGGACATGTCAGAAGGAGATGCCATTAGACTTTCCCAAAAGGATGTTCAACACAGCATCCTTCATAGTGACAAAAGAACTTAAAACAACCAGAATTGGGTTAGAAAGACCTAGTCAAATATATTTCGGTCAACTATATAGTACAACTCTGTAAAAAAACAGGATGCTATAGGAGGTCAGGTATCTACATAAGAAACATTTAAAATGTTTGGTGAAATAAATAAACAAATTTCTGAAGTATGTGTACAATACGTCCCATTTTCAGTAGTTCAAATATGACATAGACAAATATTGAGGAAGTATGATAAATATTTAAAGCATACTATCAACAATTTTTGAATGAAACAGGAGGTTCTTTTATTGTCTTACTTATTCTTGCCGAAACTGTGAACTTATTTCAAAATGAATACATATTCTTTATGTAATAAAAAGTAATAAAGAAGTGTTAATAAAGGAAGTCCTGCATAAATCTAATACAATTTAGTAAAGAGAGACCACAGAGCTGCCGCCTGCCAGGTGCTGTTGGGGGCCGAGGGCGAGACCCGAAGGCTCAGAGAGCTGCTCTTCTGTCCCAGGGCTCTCACTCTGAGGAGCCCCGTGTGGGAGGAGGCAATGCCCTGGGAACGTCAGTTTTCTGAGCGTGGGATTGTCTGTGAGCCCTTGTGTCATTTTCCAGAACATGTCAAGGCAGAGATTCACCAGCCGCCATCTGTACATCAAGAAGGACCATCTTAGGGATGGCGGTCCACCCTTCCCATAACCCACTGGAGCCCTCCAGGCAATTGCTTCAGAGACTTAGCACTGTGGGTCCCGCCACGGGGGCTCGTGTTCCTAACGCTCCTCCTGCCCGTGCTCCGTGGCTCACTCCCGTCCCCTCTCATGTCTCTTCTCAAAGAGGCCCTCCCTGGCCAGTGTCTAAAGCAGCTGTGACCCACGCCTGCCACCCCTCCCTCTCCACGTCTACTTTGTTGTTCCTCATGACGGTCATCTTCATTGGATGCAGTGAGAGTGTGCGTGCGTGTGTGTATGTGTGTGTGTGTGTGTGTGTGTGAGTGTGTGTGTGGGGGGGGGGCTTTGTTTTGTGTCTGCTGCTGCTTAGGCATGTACAACACTGGTTGCCATGTGACAGGCACTTACGTCAGTGTTTGGTGAATGAATGAGTGATTCTGATGCCCCAGAGCCAAAGAGAAATATGTCTCCTAACACCCAGATTACTCACAGGTTCCCCTCTATAGTGTCGAGAAAAGCATGGAGAGAGGAAGACCGTGAGGAATTGGAACACCGCCCCGATGAGGGTGGAGTCGCATTGCACTTCAGCCGTGGGGCTGCCCAGGTGGTTAGAGCAGGTGCTCACTAAGCTAGTGCTGCAAGTGTGATTCCCACTGGGCACGGGTGTGTGCCAGGTGAGGCCAGGTGCATTCTGCGCATGACACCCACGGCATCTGCACACGGTGTGCTGGGCCCCAGGCGGGCCCGCTCTCATTTCCAGCTACGTGATCCCACACCCAGATCCCACGTCCATTTGGGGACATTCACCAGGAGACCAGTGCCAGACTGGGAAAGTTGGGGAGACTCTGAGGGGGTCCACTGAAGTCATCAATACAATTATCAGAATAATTTAAATTCATTTCTATTGATTCGATGTTTCGTCACCATGCAGGTGGCAGTGAGACCTGGAATGATGAGTCTCAGATGTCCAGCAGCCCTGAGTTTAGAAAGACAGGCTCTTCCTAATCTCAAGGCTTCCTTCTTATCCAGAATGCCCTTTCCTGATGCAGATGATGCAAGTTATGGTGACCTTCCCCTCACTGAACCAAGACATTCCCTTTCCCACAAGCGACCTGCGGGTGACTCTCTCCCAGAGAAGCAATCATCTTGTGGATTTATTAGGTCACTTGAAGGAGTGTGGCTGCTTCGAGAGGTCACAGGACTCGTGGCCAGAATACTTTCCTCTGGAAGGACAATATTTAGGGTGACAACCTTGAGAATGGGGACTTCCATTAATCTCTGCGTCCCTTCCATGTAGCAAACACTTGCCCTGTGGGACTGCCCTGTGGAATGACTGAGTCACTGTGCAAGGGTGCCAGTGATGGGTTTGTCCCTGAAACCTGCCGCGTCTGATGCTGTCCAGCTTCCTGCATGGCCACGAAGAGTTCCACTAGCTCAGGCTGCCCTCGGATGCATTTTAATCCACCCATGGCTTAATCAGTGTGTCCTGTGAGCCACAGGTGACACTGAATGAGCTCCCGGACAGAGTCTGATGTTCTGTAGGCTCCTGGATCACGATGTTCCACGCGGCCCACGCCTGGCGCCCTGGCCAAGGGGAGGTGGGGTCAGTTTTACCCTGGGCGGGGACAGCCTGGCAATGGGAGTGCTGACTGCACGCCACGGCTTAGCCAGGAGTGTCCTCGGAGAGCTTCACCTACTGCAGCTGAGATGACAAGGGAAGGCTGAGCACAATGTGCAGAGAACGAACACAGCACAGAGCAGAAATGGAGACACGAAGAAAGGCATTGACCCAATGGATGGTCAGTTCCAAGTCCAAGGATGAGCAGGCATCCATCTGCACTCTTATTTTAAAAAGACCTTCCTTAGGAACCTTGTTCACATCCCCACGTACGAAACAGTGTGGCCTAGGCCAGGGCCCGTAGCTTTGATTCCTATCTGGACAGCAGGGTCAGGAAGAAAACCAAGTGAATGAATGAACGAATGAATGAGTGTAAGTAAACGTCATTGGCTATGACACACTGTACAAATGCTCTCGGTGTGTGAAGAGTGACTGACAGCGTTCAATAAGGGAGACCGCTTTCTCCAGCACAACTGAGACTAGCGCTACCGACCCTTACACCGTGATCGTACAGGGATCAGACCGGCGTGGACTGGAGCCCATCCCCACCACTGCAGAGGGCTGGTCCCGTGCCTCTGTTTTCAAATCTCCACACGGTCAGTTCGAAACCAGTCAGAGCAGAAGTATTTACACCACAGGATTTGGCAGAGGCTACCAGTCAGGCCCTTCCTTGTCTCCCCCACCCCTAGAGAGAGTCAGGAAACTTTTACCAGCAGGCAACTGGATAGAATGTTTTCTCACAGGTAAAGTTACATTTATTGTTCTCATATCTAGTAAGGAGGTGATCTCCCTATTTGTTTTGCTCCAGCCCCTGCAGGTACCGCATCCCCGTGGATTAGTAAGATGATCAAGCATTCATAAAAGAGAGGGAGGGAAACGCTCTAAAGCTGCAGACTGTGTCCACCTTTCCCAGAGAAATTTAAATTCCAAGGTCTATATATTCTTCGATTCCATATGGCACCATGAGGTCTCAGTAAATATCATTCAATGGCTCCGATTTAGTAACAGTCACACATAGACACATTTGAGCCATCTGCCATCTGCTGGACTCTGAAAGGAGTCGGCAGTCCCGTCCAGGGAACTGTGTTCATAGACATAACCTCCAACCTGCTTCAGATAGTAATAGTTTGTCCCTGACTGTTAAAAGATTAATGAGACATCTCTTTTCTTAAAAGTGGCGTTAATCTATAAGCTGTTGGGAAGACCAAGCTTCCTGTCTGCTGGCCCCTCTCAAAATGAGTCTGCCCGCGGAGGAGGTTTACGTACATCCTAAGAATATGGGTGCGGGGGGTGTTAGGGGGGAGTTAGAAATGAGCTTCCTACTCATCCTGCCCGGAATCCACACCAACTCTACCATGAACTGCACTCTAGTGTCTAGATCTGGTACCAGAAACGCTAACGCTCCTTCAGCCAAGGTCCCAAGGCTAGTGAAGTTACGACCGTGCCCCAAGTCCAGGAGCGTGGCTTCCCAGGACAAGGAGGATCCGCAGTGAGAACAGAGACACGGTGTAGGAAAAGCAAAGCAGAAACTAGAAGACATTACAAGGGGGGGGGTGATTTCTGACCCGCTCACTCTCTCTGCCAGGGTGCCCCGGGGTGTTTTTGCCTTCTCGGTGTTGAATAGCGTGGCATTTAAACGAGCATTTTGTTCTCCCCCCACCCCACTCCCCGAGCACAAAAGAAAGAATTTAACCTCATATCCTCGCTCTGAAATTAGCTCTATTGTCAAAAGATGACAGCTGTATCCTGATTTCAAGAATTTCGTGTTGGAATTAAACAGCATTTCTGAAACCATTGTGTTACTTCAAACAGCTCTGTAATGGTCCCTCAGCAAACCATTTTCAGAAGCCACGGCTAAGTAAGATGAAAAGACCCCACTCCTAGAGCCACTTCGACGGGCTAGGTCAGAGTGCTCTTTCCATGCTGCTCATTCCCAGTCGACTTTCCTAATAGTCTGTCTCCTCGGCTAACAGATGCCCGGCCTCATGTCGGAAGCAGACCGCCGCCGCTGCGATGCTCTCCAGCCCCCTTCTCACTGAGCCGTTCCCCTAGCAGATGGCGCGATGCTGCGGGCACACTCCTTCCTGTTAATTACCAGCCTTCGCCGCAGATGGAAATGTCAGTCAGCTGCACAGGTCCCGGTTCCTGCCATTGCCTCAGTCCACAGCCCTCTACCTAGGCAAGATGCTGCCAACACACACCATGTGTTTTGTGACTGCTGACTAGGCAGGCAACAAAAAACAACTTACTTCATGAATATTCATGGCGGAATGTTTGAAGTTCTGTTCATCTGCAATGCTTAGAGATCTGCTCAAAGGGGGTTGCACCTTCCTAAGAACACTCTGCCCCTTGTTTTCCCACACCGAGGCGATGTGAGTTACCAAAGTGAGTTGCCATGGCGACGCGGAGAGGACCATTAAATGTGGCCATTTGGAGCCTTCTGTAGGCACATCGCTTTCTGACTAATGTTCTTCCCATACCTTTAAGTGTCACTGAATGATTCTTGTCCTGCCGGTACAGACCGACCGTCACCGAGCTGCTCTGCTTAGCTAATCACTGCGGGTTTTCATTAAATCCTGCGCGTGTCCTCCGCGCATACATAACCAGATATAAACTCCTTGATCATTCCTGGCATTTAAACATACTAAATGCAGACAAATGAGCTTCAGCGTCATTCTTTACTCTCTAAGTCAAATTACTGTGCTCCCTGTGCAAAACCCATTAACCACCAGAAAAAAAACCCCTCTTTTTCAGGTTTCTGGGAGAAGATTAGGGCTCCAGTTTTGAGGGTAGAGACGGGGAGCAGACTCCTGAACCAAGCATTTCAGTGGAGGTAACTCAGACAAGACCTGCTGAATTGTTCACCACCTCGGGGTGCCCTGCCAAAGGTGGGGTGCGGGGGGAGGGCCCCAGCAACTTGTGCAATCTTCCCGGCAGGCTTCCTCCCGCCATAATTTAACCCAGAGACACCAACTAGCCCACACGTGGGCAAGGGGCTTCAGCTGGAGAGAGTCCTCTCCCTGAGGACAAAGCCATCAGCCGAGCGGAGGGCAGAGGGGCACATGACAGGGTGTGAAACTGAGGGGTAGCGTTCAGAAGTCCTGAAAATTTTTCTTTTTTTTCTTTTACAAAATGTGATTTTTTTCCCATAGGTTGCTCTTGTTCTGGACTGCAGCTCTACCCTCTGGGATTTCTTCTGGGGCAGAAAGTGCCCGAGGGACGTGGGAGAAGTCCGAGCTGCAGGTCTGCCTGTCGGAAGGCAAACCAGAGATGCCGCTGCGGAGAGTGAGGGGGCCTGAGTCTTTTTTTTCCAGGTCTCTTTTAAAGATTTGATTTGTGTGCTGTTCCCATTTAGAAGATAAAGAAAACACATTTAGGTGTTTCGCAGGCCCTGTAGAGATGAGGTCTTTCTGAATGGGCCCCCACACCCCGCAGTACCCTACACTCTGTATATTCCCTGAGGTCCTGGGACAGGGCGCTGCCCCAGGATGGGTCTGGAGATGAGGGTGGGGTGCAGCCCAGGCCCTCCACTCCTGGGTTCACAGGTCACTGTGAGTGTGTCTTGCAATGAAAACTGCGTGTGCTGGAGTCAGACAAGGGTTTAACAGGCCCACCAAATAATGGTGACAATAAATGTCGGGATATACCATGTACACACGGATGTAATTTCATTACAAAAGGTACTCCTACTCAGGGCGTGCAGCACACAGCCTACAAAGAGCAGGTCTCTTTATTGCGGACCCCGCACAACAACTGCTTCTCACAGAAGACTTTCATCGACTTTTGTCAAAATCTTGTGCCTGTAGCCAATCAACAGCTGCAGTTCAGCCATGATGGGAAAGGACCCCATCCCATGAGCTGTGCCCCTTTCTGATAGTCCTTTTCCCACTAAATCACCATCATGTCGGGAACGTAATCTAACTACTGTCAAACTACTTTTTACTCTCACACAAGTTGTATTCATTAAACGGAAACCTGTTCCAGGTCACGACTGTGTGTGTTAGAAGTTCACTCACTGTTCAGTGCCTGCAGGGGCTTCTTTGCTTAATTGGATAACAGCATTCAAATACTGGGGGGGCTACTTCCTCAACATTTTTTGTGCTATTCACAGATAGTGACTCCAACACACTCCCGAATCCAATCTGCATCATCAACATATTCTCCATCACTTTCCTGAGTCTAGTCACTTGACAAAGCAATAAGTCAAGTTTGACTCCTGGTGTTTGCCAATTTCTGTGGTGTAAATGCTCCAACCATGGCCAATATCAAGCTATGAACCTGATGTCACTCGACACACGTTTGGGCAGAGATATACAGCAGCGTACTCGATCTTTCAATAATGGCCATGTTCAACATTCAACTGACAACATTCTTGAAAACTTAGCAACGGGCTCGCGCAAGTCAGCTCGGCCAAGCTGCCTGATCTCCGATCTCCGCATCTTCTTCACCTCTCACCTCTTTCACAAGGTCACGTCCCATTACAAGTGTGTGCGTTCACAATACCTAAAGTTACATACATGTACAGTCTTACTTAGAAGGAGCTCAGTCAATCGCTGAGTAAATTGAACTGAATGGACACACACTTTAAGGGAGCTGGCTGAAAAGAGGAAATGCAAACGTGTGGAAAGTGTGACAACGTTTGGCTGGTTTTTGCTTTGTGCCAAGGGAGATTTAACGGGAACATAAAACTTCAGAGGAGGGCAAGGACTCTCTCTGCAGCCTGATCAAGGCAGGGCAGTAAGAGGCTTGGCCTGCACTTAGGAGGTGGTAACACTTGGTTAGATGGAGAGGGGAAAACAGTTCAGTAATTGATCCAAAGAATACGTACTGGTCGATTGCTAATCATCATAAATGTTATATTTTATACTATGAACAATTCTGAAAGGACACAAAATTAGCCTAAAGAATGTTTCATCTTCTGTACAAAGGAAGGAACCAAAAATAAATCTCAAAAATGTGAAGGGTATTTAAAGCACTAAGTTTACCTTAAGAGCTGCGATTTGGTGATCACAACACAGTGGGAGGGAGGAAAAGCACAGCACAAGGGATGCAGTCGATAACATGGTAATAACGACGCGTGGTGACAGGTGGGCTCCTGAAATACTGGGGGACCACTTTGTATGGCAAGTGAGTGTCTGATGACTATGTGCATACTTGAAACTAGTACAAAATGACATTGAATGTAAACTCCACCTGAAAAATAAAATTAAATCATAAAAAATAAATTACTAAGTTTACCCAGAACAGCTCCTAGGAGTTAACCGCTGTATCTAAAAAGAAAAATAAGAAAAAAGTCTTCATTATATACAATATCTTTGAAGCTTCCATAGACGTAACAGCAGTAAAAATTCACGAGTGAACCAAAAGTAGCCCACGAGATTTTGTGAGTGCGGTGGGCTCTTGAACAAGACAGGTTTGAACTGCGGGGGTCCGCTTACATGCAGGTTGTTTCAGTAAATACTGGAGAAGTATTCTCTCTTCCTTGTGACTTCTTAAAAATAACATCCAACATTTTCTGTCCTCCAGCTCACTTCACTGCAAGACCACAGCATGTAATAAGGAGAGCAAACCGAACAAGCAGAGGGGGCTGTCTCTGTACCTGCAAGGCTTCTGGTCAACAGTTACTAGGCTGTTAGCAGTTAAGTTCTGGGGGAGTCCAAAGCTGTACGTGGATTTTGACTGTGCGGGGGTCGGCACTCGGAACGCCCACATTGTTCAAGGATCAAGCGTACGGGATGCTCTGAATCTGACCTTCAGAGAGGAAGGGGAAAGGAGCAGGGGCAAGCGGCTGGGCAAGAGGATGGATGCCTTGGCTATGCTTAGTCTCGTGTGCAGCCTGGGGCGTGGGGTGGGTGGGGGGGTCCTGCAGAGCCAGAGTCTCCCCGGACATGGAAACTGGCGCTGGATGCAGGGGCGGCTGTGGGAAGGGAAGTGGGCTCTGTCACTTCTGTCACCGAGAAGGAAGAAATTACAGGTCTATAGGGAAAAATAGATCTTCTGCCATAAAATGAGAAAAGAGGCCTATAATTCTGAATACAGCTCTATCTAAACCTCTGATAGAGAAAAATGAATGAAAATGTAAATAATTCACGATAAAGTCAATACTGAAAAATGATCAAAATGATCAAAAAATAAAAGCTGTGTCATCTTGTCAGTGATGTAATTCAAACCATAAGGGGCCATTTTCTCCTGAAGAGACAAGCAAGGACCACAGGAGTGGTATACTTGCCTCTCCGAACAGAGTGAGACAGACATGCTCATACACTGCTGTGAGCTGCTTTTAATTTGCTTCTAGAAATCTGTTTGATATCAGTATCTAGAAGCGTAAATACACACATACTCTGAGCTGGTATTTCCAGGCTGTGAAAAAGCAATCACAAGTACAATGTAAGAATTGCTATTTGTGGAAAAAAATAAACCCCTAGATTTCTAAAAGAAAAATGATTAAATATATTATGGCCCGTTTCTCCATCTATCCATCTGTCTGTCTTTACCTGGCTGTCTAACCAACTAAAATGAACTAATTAAGTAGGAAGTCCATCAGAGGAAGAAAACATATCAGAATGTTAGTAGTAACTATGACCAAGTAGTAGGTAAAGGGTGATTTGGGGAATAATTACATTTTTCAAATTTTCCACATTAAGCAAGTTTTGCTTATATAATCAAAAAAAAAAGGCAAGAAAGAAATTTAGTTCATTTAGCAAAAAAAAATATGCTGCTTTCTAGTAGAATAAGGTTTGAGGCCAGACCTGCCCTGTTTTCCGGGTTTGAATCTCATTATCTGCACAACAATGGTTACAAGTGCCTGACTCTTAGGTCTCCAGGTCCTTGTCTTCAAAGGGATGACCAGGAGGTGCTCACCGGGCTGCAGTGAGGGTCACCCTGCTAGAGCGCTTTGCGTGGGTGCGGCAGGTGCTGGGCTGGGACGTGGCGGTTTCCTTCCCCAGGTTCCACGCCCTTCTAAGTGGAGCCAGCAAAGGAGTCGGAAGGGCCAACACAGATCTTTGGGAGACTCATCGACATTGTCAAAAGGCCGCCTCCCTGTCCTCCCGCCCAACCTGGTGCAGGCCGAGCCCAGAGATGCTAATAAGCCTCCCGAACACAAATCCAGCCTGCGGTGCTCTCCAAAGCATCTGTTCGGAAAGATCACGCTCTGAAGTTTGCCAAAAATTATACCGTTCACACTGTCTGCTCAAGATGTCTGGGCAGACCTTAAAGCAGAAAGATAATATTTTGGACAGCCATTCCCCGGAGCTGTGACCCCAGCAGATGTTGGTTTGGGGACCTGGAGCTTCGAGGGGAAAGTAAGACCATACCCCTCAAAAGCGTGACAACCCCTTGGCCTGAAAACGAGGTGGAAACTGACAATGTATCTCGGGGACAGAGAGCCAAGTAGGAGGCAGCAGGAGGACACGGCAGTTTGAATGAGGAAAAAGTGAAATCTGCTCCTGGCCATCCGAGGAAGCTGAGGTAATCCAGGCCGACTCCGGGGACGCGGAGGGTGCCAGCGATGGAGGCCACATGGCTTCTAACGAGGCCAGGCCCCAGTGCAGCTTGGCGGAGCGGGTGAGCAGCCAAACTCTACCCGAGGACACAACCGGCCTGAACAGCTGGTGTGGGAGTCATCCTGAGACAAACCGAGCAGACCCAGGCAAAGGGACGTTTGAATCTTCTCCTTTTGGCCAGAAAAAGAAGAAAACATCGTCGGGAACAGAGCCACCACGGCCACTTTATTTTTCTCTGGTTTCTTCTGGCAGGCTCCTGGGGGCCCGAGGGGGATAGGACAGCAGGACAGAGACACGAAGGGCACGGATGAGTGACACAGAGTGCTGGGAGCCACCCAGGAGCCGGGGAGGGTTCCCGCAGAAATCACTTGGGAAGGAGAACTCGGGAGGGGGTGTGAGCTCCTAGGAGCAGTGCACCCCATGTTTCCAGCTCCTGCAAAGATGCCGGCCCCTAGTATTTGCACAGAACATGGAGTCGACCTGCTACGCAGTGTCTCTGCTTCTGACATGAACCTGCATGCAGGGCAGGCTGTCTGCCTTGTCTCTGTCCTTGGAGGGCCCAGGTTGGGGTGGCTGCAGGCTGGCCAGGGACCATGTCAGAAGGGGCCCTGGCGCGGCGTAGAGCAGGAACCCCCTCCCAGGACCTTGGGAAAGCTAGGGTGAACACTGTCCTGCCACCTGGTGGCCGAGCCACTGAATGGCCAGGGCAGCTCTGGTCCCAGGGAGCCTCTCCAAGGGTGAATCTGAAAAATCCTCAGGAGGTAAAGCCGCGGTGACAAACGCCAACGAGAGAAGCAAGAGAGCAGAGGGGGTGGGCAGAGTGAAAAGCAAGCATATGCTGTGAGAGAAAATAGCGTCCCTGGTGAGAAAGAGGCAGGTCCATGTGAGTGGGCAGGCAGGGACAGCACAGGCCGCACAGCGAGGGGGCAAGAGACCCACCACCACCAACCAGCCAGCGGTCATTCTGGGGAGACCGTCTCTGGGCCGGGCTGAGGGTCGCGGCTCCTATGCAGCCCCACACAGTGGTCTGCCAGCGTTCTGTCCCCTCCTTCAATGACATTCTGAAACGCCTATTTGAAAACCTTCCCAAGACGCACGAAGTTCTCAACATCGGCATGCCTTCTTCCCCTTCTTCCTTCTCCCCTTTTGTCTTATTCTTTCCTGTTTCCTTCTTCACTCAGCAGGTGCTAGTCACCTTCCATGTGTCACAGACCGCGCTGTGTGTTTGGGACACGCACAGGCGGCTGAGGGAGAATGACGAGGCTGAAGTCACTGCACAGGGGGCCGAGTGCGACGGCAGGCAGCCCTCGGGTTTCTGGGGGGGCCTCTGGGGAGATACGTCCGGCTGAAGTCCAGGTGTGCAGGAGTTCACAAGACAGAGGTGTTCGTGGGGAAGCCGGATGGGAGGCATTTCACACAGAAGGAAGAGAGGGAGATGTCAATCAAGCATCGTGTCCATGGAAACCCAAGAGTGACTATCCACACGCGCAGGGGAGGTAAGCTGAGAAGCCCTGCACAGGCCAGACCAAGAAGGATGAGCTGATGGCTTCGAGGGTTCCCTGGGCAATCCGGGTCTCACTGGAGAAGTTCAGGGAGGTGAGGAGAGACCACCTTGCAAATGCAGAGGAGACTCCTGGGGAGACCCCTCGGCGGTGGTAGCAGAGGATCGATTCTGGGGGCTACGGCTGCCTGGCCCGGGGAGGCCTTGGGGAGCAGGAAGCACTGAAGGTCGGCCAGGTGTGGACTGAAGAGCTATGCAGAAGACAGAACGGACCCACCTCAACCGCCTTCCAGAGTGCGTGGCCCCCCGAGACTGCCGGTTTGGGCACCTGCATTCGGTTTGCCGGATGGCCATTTCGGCATTCTCGGATGGAACACACAGGATGTGAACCACCGGGGAGAGATGATCGCTCCCACCTTGTGCCTCTGGGGCAGCCAGCCTCTGTGCCTGCGGGCACCGGGTGTATGGGGCTGGGGCTGACCCCACCCCCGCCCACTTCCCTCCTGCTGCCCTTCTGCGTTCTCCACCTCCCTGGCCTCCTCCAGTCTGGCCTCTCCGGCTCCACGCTGTCACCTTAGCTTGCTCCCTAAAGATGAGCGTATTGAGACTCCAGGGGAGGCTGGACAAGCTCTAAGGTGTTAGTCAGGGGAGGGACCGTCCCAAGCACAAGCTCAGTTGCTGGGGACAGAGAGCAACTTGCTCGTGACTGAAAAGCCCTAAACGGTTCTGAGGATGCGCTGAGCGATTTGGCTACTTCCCAGGAAGTGGTTTTACTGATGCAGAAGCCGGGGCACCTGCCAACACAGGCTGGAAAGGGATGGGAAAACACTCTTCCGTGAAGTGGCAGGGGTTTCTGGCTTTTATCCCAGAGGGAATGGATGGAGAACTTTCCAGAAATTTAGACAGTGAATGTGTGTGTCTTCACTTTGGGGCCCGACTAGGTGTAGGAACCGTCCAATTCTTAAACCAGTCACGGGAGGGTGGCCAGGACAATGTTGCGCCTTGGGGATCTGACGCCCCTGTTTGTTACGGAGAAGAGGGTGCGCAATCCATTGGTGGAATGATGAAAAATCAATAACTGGGCGTTCTGACCCGCGCTCCTACCAGAAGTCCTACCTGTGGCCCGCGTTTCTTACACCCACAGACGCCTTTTCATGAGAGACAATCATGACTTGTCCCATTACGATGGAAAGCTCCCCAGTGACTCACAAACGCACCACATCCCTGCACACGGCACACGAGACCCTCCACTCAACACTCTGTCCCCTCTCTACCCTTATCCCTTGTCACTTCCCTCACCCCCAAGCCCACTGCCTAAAATTAAGAAAGGACATGGGGAAGTCCTCCTACTTGCTGCAAAAAGATGGCCCTGCCCCCCGCCCCCGCACCGTAGGGCCTCCTTCCACAGAGAACTCCATCTCCCTGTGGGGAGGGACTGGAGAGTATCTGTCTCAGAGCATCTCCAGGACGACGTTGGACTTTTTGCTGAGCCATGAGCTGAAAATCCTCCCTTTCAGGGATCCTGGGAGAGACCAGGCAGCCTATGCAGCACACGGGTTTAGAGTCAGTAGAACTGGGTTGGGGTCTGACCCAAACCCGTGCGGCGGGGAGCCTTGCACGCATCAGGGAGCATCACCAAGCCTCTGTCACCTCATGTGAGAGACCAGCTAGCGATAAGCATCTCACAGGGCCTGGGGGAGAGGGATCAAGGTGCTGTCTGTGAAGGTGGCCGACTCAGAGCAGTCACTAAGAATTACTTGAACGTGATTCTGAAACTCCACGCAGAAAGGCAATTTCTCGGGCCAAATTTTATCACCCCTGGACCCCAACATCTCCCTGGACCCCAGAACTTCCATGTGTCACCCTTGGACTTCATCTCCCTCCCTCTCTTGAGTATGTTTCCCTCCCTTTTGTTAAACCTAAGAAACCCTCACGCTGAAGGGGGCTTTCTTAAATTGGTTTTCCTGGAAAGGACAATTTTTTAAAACAAAACCCCAGCGTTGAGCAGAATGCCAGACATGTAGGTGGCAGAAACATCAAGGGCACCTGCTTCTCCAGCGTGGTCCAAGGAGCCACATGTGAGTTCTGCCGTGGGTGCACCAGCTGTGTCTCTCCCAGGAACAGGTCACTGCCACGCTGCTCCCCATGGGCTTTCACGCCATCCCATAACCTGCACTTGGGTCCTGGAGGGAGGCTGAGCTCTTCCGTGCTTGGTTCCCTGTGAATTTCAAAATGCATCTTCAGCTTCAAAAGGTCAAGTGCAACCAGTCCTGTTGGCTCTCATTAGCCTCCTGCCTCGGGCTTGGACAGGGAAGTGGAAAGATGTGAGCTCCAGAGCCCAGGCCAGGCCCTCCCGCCTCACCTTTCCCATGAAGCTCTGCATGGACCATTTCTGTGTGGGGAGGGGTCTCATCGGCCTGTGAACTCAGAACAGAAACTAGAACTGTGCGTGTTTTTCTCCTTTCTTTCTCTTTCTTCCTTTCTAGGGTTCCTATCAAAAACGTTTGACTACTTCCTTTTGACAATGACAGAATGGAGGAGGCCTCCGTTTCTGTGTTGACAAAGAGCCATCAGAGAGCACCTGGGACATTACCTGCAGACAGGTAGACAGGTACCTGCATTGATAGGCGGTACCCAGCCCAGCACCAGGCAGACAGCAGCCGTTCCCCAAATGCAGTTTCTTCTTCCTGGTAATCCTTCAATGGGAGGCGCAGACCTCAGACAGCCACTCGCCAACCCAAGAGTCAAAACAATCGGGGCTGTTTTTCCAGTGCAGTTAGACTGGATTCCATGTGGCGCTTGGGGACAGTCCAGGTGAGCTCAAGTCAGGACTGTCCCTCCTTCTCTGAGCACCATGAGAGCCCTAGATGTTGGCTCCCGCAGAGAGGAGGAGGGCACCCCCCAAACCTGTGGGAGGTTGGCTTTCTTCGCACCAGGTGGGAACAGGCTTGGAGACAGACCCCGTTTTGCAGGACAAAAAATGTGAGATGCATTTGTAGCTGCTGTAAATGCGTGGTGGGTGTGCCATTCAAACGTGTATTTCCTCCTCGCATTAACGAGCAGCCCAAGGCTCCCCCACAAAGGGACAGTGGAGATTGTGCGGGACAGACACAGCTCCTACGGGGATCTCTCCCACCATGGTCCACATTCTCATCACCACAGATCCGGGTTCCAAATTTCAGTTATGATTCTGCCATATTGGCACACTAGCCCTTATTTTATATTAACCTCTGAACTAAATTTAAATTGACTCCTTTTCTTGACTTAGCCGGGGGTGTCCAGCCCACAGCCTGTGGCCGCATGTGGCCCGGAACCACCACGAATGTGCTTCAACACGAAATCATAAACTTACTAAAAACACTGTGAGACTTTTTTGTGATCATAGGCCACAGCGTATTCAACGTGTGGCCCAGAGACGCCAGGTTGGACACCTGTGACTAGACCAATTCTCAATAAAACTATGCATAAACTCACAGGTTTGATGTGCTGAATTGTGTATTATTTTCTAATACCTTTTAAGTAATTAAAAATTGTTGAAAGTAGCTACCTCCAGATTTCCCAGTGGTGTCGAGGGTGAGTCAGAGTGGAGAAGACTCATTCCTGTAGTCACAGGACCAGAGCACTTGGGACACAAACCTGGTTAGTGGCCAATGACATCGAAAAAGTCAGTGAAATGTGAGGGACATCTCAGGACCGAAGTAAAAATGACTATAAGATTAAAGTCGATGCACAAAGAACCCACGGTGAGCGGTGTGTGATAAGCACAGGGTCGGTTCTACTGAGTTTGCCCGTCGATGGGGCTCTCATGAAGCTTTGCGTGGCTCTCTCTGATCCCCCTTCTCCCAGCCCAGCCCGGCCCTGGCCAGAGCACCAGTGGGAGCTGGAAACCCAGCCTGGAGCTCTCCTCTGCGTTCCTCACGCACCTGGGCTTTCACGGAGCCCTGACCCTCCCAGTTCTTCTTCCTGTTTGAGAGGCACGTGTCTCAGTGGAAAAGGCGGAAAGTTAAAGATGAGAAATTGAATGTTTATAATCAGAGATGGCTAAAATGCTCCCATACCCCCCAGGCAGTGTGCGTGCGTGTATCTACATATCCATACACAGAGAGTGTGTGTTTGAGTGTGTCTACGCCTTCTGCTTTTCTAGCCCTTTGGGAAAATGATGTAGTGTTAGTAGAAAGAACATTAAAAAATGAAAACCCATGAGAAAATTAGATTGGGATTTTTGGCAATGAGGTCATTGTGGAATGGGTTACCGCCAGAGCAACACACTTCACAGAGACGTAAACACAGGTGTAGGTGCAGGTCGGCACCACAAGGTGCTAAAGAGCAAGAAGAGGCAGGGTCCTGGGAGGAAGGGGCGTGAACTGCATGACCATCACGTGCAGAAGGCCTCGTGCCTGCGCCCCGACACTGGGCCCCACCCAGGACACGCCCAGTGTGTGCGACTCAGGTGCTCGGAATCAAGGAGAAAGCGGCCATCACTGCAGCCAGAGCTGCGGAGGGACGCGGTTTGGTGCTGCCAGAGAGGCCAGAAATCAAACGCACACGTAAATGCATTTCTGCACTTCCTACGTGTGTGTGTGTCCTCAATTACACAAACACTGAGATGAAATCTGGGTCCATTTGTTATCACATCACACAGCCGAGTCAAACCACCTCTCTGAGCCTCGGTCTCCTCGTTGGAAAGACCTAGCTGTTGAAAACCTGCCTTGTGCCCGACTCTCCCCTCGGCTCACACCAATACCCACTCAGACCCTCACGATATTCCTGCAGAGACAGTGCCATTGTCGTAGCCAGGACCAGCCCGAGGGCACAGCTCACACGTCCGTCACGACAGTGCTTACCTCCGTCTCTGCGCCACCGTTGGGAGGGCCAACTTTAAAGGTGGGTGCGGTGCTCTGTGGCTCTGTGTCACTGCCACTCCTCAGGGTGACCTTGCTGTTCCTCCTCACGAAGAGAAAACCTTCTTTCCGATGTCGGGACACTCAGAGCAGCATCAAAGGCCGAGAAAGCCCACTGTCCCGGCTGGGGCTCTTCTTCCTCCATCTCCAGGCATCATGCCTGATGGGCCTCCCGTCCCCTGTGCTTGAAGTTGTGGGATTAGGTGGCAACTCTGGGAGCGTTCCACTCCCCTGCCCGCATTTGAGGAGCTCCACACACCAGAAACGCAGACGAGTGCGGGGAGCAGCTGGAGAGGATAAAGGCCCATTTGCAAGATGCTGTGTGGTGCTCTCTCCCTCCCCTCCCCTCACTGCAGAGGGAGTGCGGTGTGACTAATTACACCAGCGAGGGGCACGCAGAAGCTCTCGAGTGAAAGTATTTCGGTAATCATGTTTACCGCGGGGAAAGTGCGTCTGCATTAAATAAGTCAAAACATAGTGCGCAGGTCTTGGAACGAATCCTTGAGCACTGTAAGGACGGAGCTTGATATAGAAATGATATAATGTCCAAGTCGAAACACGGTAAGAGAAGATAAACCATCTGCTTCCCCTAACTCCGATCCCCTTGAAAATGCTAATCGTGTGGCAGTCGGATGATTAAGCTGCTTTAAAAAAATACTTTTTCGGCACGAGATGCGCTTCACCGTTCAGCGAGATTGGACTGCCCACAGATGGAAGGAACAGCATGGCCTAAATCAGGTGACCGTCCCATCTAGTGTGAGTCTCGGGTTCTGAGAGGCTCGCTTAGGCTCTGCTCTGCCTCCGCGTTCACAGGTGGCCCAGAGAGGGTCATTCACGTGTCGAAGGGCCCACAGGTGTCAGTAAGAGATCCAGAACCCATCCCGGATACAGTCCCTCACCCTGCCTCTTCTCAGGGGAGTTCAGTGCCACGCAGACGGGAAATAATACCTGGTCGTATCCGACCACGGCCGCCTCGACAGTGAACCGGGAGGCCTCCTCCAGGTTCTAGACCCAGAGCCCCATGTCCTCGTGCCGTGGGCAAAGCCACCGTGGGTCAGAGAGGTAAAGAGTCACTAGTCACTAGCCACTCCACGGCAAAGCTGTGGAGTGAAATATGCATATGCAACGCACTCCCAGACCTCTTGCTCCTAAACGCGGTGGGACCAAGCTTCCCACGTAGGCTTCGGCCGAGGGCACAGCTCCCCTCTCCAGTGTCAGTGGCGATGATTCTAATGATCGGTATCAATAATGAGGATAACACCACGATCGCCGGTGATGTGATGAATAGAATGACCGCGATCGTGCACTTCCGAGCACTCCACACGAACGCTTCCATTCAACGCTACGGCAATTTCTGAGGCTGCTTTAAGAAAGCGCCATGAACTGAGTGGCTTAAACAGAAGGAGTGGTTGGCTTGCAGACTTGGAGGCTGGAAGCCCCAGGTCCAGGTGTCAGCAGGACGGCTCTTTTTGGGGACCGTGAGGGAAGGTTCCAGGCCCTCTCCTGGGTGAGTCTCCTCCCCGGGTGCTCGCATCATCTTCCCTCTTTACGTGTCTGTGTCCACATTTCCCCGTCCTGCAAGGACACTGTCAAATAAGGTCAAGGCCCACCCTGGGGACCACATTCTGACTTGATTCCTTGGTAAAGGGTCTCTCTCCAAATAAGCTCCCATCTGAGGAGCCAGGGGCTCGGACCCTGACACGTGACTCCTGGGGAGAGACACAACTCAGCCCGTAACTGCTGGTCTTGTGCTGTTTATCCTGGAGATGGGGTGAATGAGGAGGCCCAGAGAAGGTGGCTAATGGGCCCCCCGTCCCATGGCTGGAACTGGCCTGTGTGTTTCTTCCTTGTGCGCAGGGGAGGCCGGGTCCAGAGTCAGGACGGGCCGGGCCTCGGACTGGGTCCTGGCAACAAGCCCTCGGGGCCGACTTTCACAGTGACCTCTCCTCCCTGAAGGCACCGAGAAACAGATTTCCTTCTGACACTCTGCCGATCGGGCCAGAGCCTCGCTAGGCACCTCCCTGATGCCCCCGTACTGTGCGCCTGCTTCTTCCAGGCCCCCGTGGGGACTGGCCTCTGCGTCTCAGCCATCACCATCTCATCAGTGCCACACAAAGAGCTGAGCACAGCCTGTTCGGGAGCCGAGAGAATCGTCCATCTTCAACTGGGGGGAACTAATGGCCGCAGACGCACACTGTGTACTCGGGCAGGGGTTTGGGTCTGGCAGGGAAATCCCTCACAGAGGGAAGCCAGCACGCCTGGGGAGGCGAGGGAGGCAGCCGAGAGACCTGCGGCTGAAATACTTGAACACAGCAGAACGGAGGGAGAATGGAGCCAGGTTGCCGGTGAGAAAGAAAACAAAGAACTGAGCACCACTCAGATCCATTCGAGCAAAATATGCCTGCTTTACGGCATCCTTTTTTCAAAGGCTTCAGTGTCGTTGGTATCGGGTGACAATGACTGTCTTGGGAATCAGTTTTGTATGATTTCCAAGGGCAATTCAAGGCCAGACAGAGCAAACAGGTAAACTGAGGCATGACTCGTGGGGAGGAGTGAGCCATGCCTTGCAGACAGGCAGGGGGTTAGACAGGGCTGGGTTTCCACCCGCAGTCCCCTGCGGGCCTCCCGGTTGGTCCTGCAGCCATGGGCCTGTCCTCCGCACATGCGCGCTGACCACGTCCCGAGGAAGGGACGAACACAATAACGTCAAACACAGGGTGGGGCCAGAGGGAGCTTTGCTCTTACAGGGCGCTGGAGAAACGTGTTATGTGCACTCCTTAGCAGTGCTCGCAGTGCGGCTGTGACCAGGGGTGGGGGCTTCACTTTGTCCATTCAGTCTTCCTGTTCTGGGCAGCACAGAAGGAGGGCTGTCCCTGTCATGAAACGTAGCTACAGGAGGAAGAGAAAGGGGCCCTCCAAATCCCAGCACCGGGTGACGGGGGCAGGTCTGTGAGATGCGGGTTCCCACGGAGGGGCAGCCTCTGGGGTTGCTCTGGCCGACGCCACTTCCACCTTCAATGCCATCTCAGAGACACAGCCTTCAAAACTGCCTGAGAGTGTCCACCCGCTGGTCTTCCGTCCGTGCCTGGTAGTCCTGGGGCTGACCGCTGGGGACAGGGCAGAATGTTCCGCGGAGTCGCTGTCCCCGGCTACTGTGTACTCTGCGCGTCTGACTCTCCCAACGCCCAAGCGAGCCACCTATCATTCTCTCGTTTTTCAGATGAGAAGAGCCTCTCCACAGGCACGCCCGTGCGGGTCTAGACTTTGGGCTGTCTGAGGCCGAAGTCCATGCTCTTTATACTTTATTTATATTAATGAAATAACAAAAGCTCACACCTACACAGCCAGGCAGGCACAGCCCTGAGTGCCTTGGACTCCATGGCGTGGTCTTCAGTCAACCCCACACTGTGGGCAGGGTCCTCCTCCGTCACCCACTCCCGGATGAAGAACCGGACAATGGAGGGCCGGCATCGGGCCCAGAGATTACGGGCGGAAACGGGAGTCCATCCAGCCCCCGCCTTCTCCATGATTGGCCTCTGAAGGCTCGGGCTGCTGTGCAAAGGACCTCAGGATGGGGATGTCAACGGTAGACACTTACCTCCTTGCAGTGCTGGAGGCCAGGCGTCCAAGATCAAGGTGCAGGCAGGGCTGGTTCCTTCTGAGGTCTTGCTCCTTGACTCGCAGACAGGCGTCCTCTCCCGATGTCTTCACTGTCTCTGTCACGAGGTCTTCTTTCCAGGTGTGCCTACAGCCTCATGTCCTCTTCTTATAATGACACCCGTCACATTGAATCAGGGGACATCCCAGTGACCTGTTCCACCATAATTACCTCATTAAGGACCGTAGCTCCAAATACAGTTACATTCTGAAGCGCTGGGGGTTAGGACGGCAACATGTAAACTTGGGGGTGACCATCGGTCTGTCTCCACCTGCACCCTCTCCGACTGTGGTCTTGTCGCTCTGCGGTCACGTCCTTCTACTCAGGTCTGCACCGTGGCCTGGAGTACCCCGCACTGGTGTCCGGGTGATGAACGGGCCAGACAGGGAGGCTTCCTGCCCCCTGAAATAGATGTCAGATACCAGTGAAGGCCTATGACCGACCTCAAATGTCTTCCCCAAAGTCTCCATGCCTCGTGTATGAACTTCACCACTTCCGGGACAGATCCACAAGGGGAGAGAGAGGCAACGGCAGACGTGGAAGTCAGGTGTGTTGGCTCTGCGGGCTCTTGATGTGGGAGCCACAAAAATCTACAGTGTGGCGTGAGAAAATGTCTGTCCGAGCGTCAGGACAAAGCAGTGAAATAAAACCTGCATGTGAACACGGTTGTGCTTAAATATTAAAATGCAAATAAGAAATAAAAGACAGGAAGCACACGAGTCAAACTGGTTACATTGGTTGTCGCCAGCCCTGACAGCGGAGGGATTTTGCCTTCCCATCCCTCCTTATATCTTCCTTTCCTGTCAACCAGGGCATGCTACTTCATAGCAGGGTGGGTAACAGCAATTTTTAAAGGCCTCAAGTTTCTTAGGGGTGATTGCCTTTTCATCAAACTTCTTTTGGAATGAAGAGCTTGCGTTGGAAAGACACCAATCAGGTTAGAGCCAGCGTGCAATTCCCACCGTGCGCGGGAAGCACGTTGTGCATCTTTAGTTGACCCGCGGAGCTTGGACGTTCTGGTCCGAGCCCGTCCACAAAACTCAGTTCCTTGATTCTCGAAACCGCCTCCGTTTCGAAGTACAGGGTTGATTCCGAGTGGAACAGATTCCTGCAGTGATGGCCCCCAGTTACGTAAATGAATTTCCATTGTAACGTACGCAGTTAGCACTTTTTCAGTGGTGTGGCTCTTCAGCAATTTAACACGCGGGAGGTAAGCCAGCTAAACCTCTTTTGAAACAGATCTGACAAACTTTTGCCTGCATTTCACAAGTGTGTTTAGATTCACGTCTGGTACATCGTGAAAATGAAGACGATAGTTATACACTCGCCCCCGGGACGTTCAGACCTGGTGAGGGTGTGTGCTTCTCCGACACCCAGAGAAGCTCCGCACATGCCTGCAGCCCACCCTGGGTCTCTTCCCTTCCAGTGCCGGGTGCTGCTCGGGGTCCCAGCATGGCCCACGCTCCCGTTTTCAGCCTCGTTAGTGTGTGCGCAATGCCAGGGGACCCTGTGACATGTCCCCGTGCAACTGAGTCTTGCCACGGACGCTTCCAGGGCGTTACGGGGTTTCTTTTCGGTTTCATTTGTTCTTGTTGGGTTTGGCTGGGTTAGTTTTGCTTCTTGTCTGCTCTAAATCTGTGGGCTACGAGAGTCGTTAGGTGTTGCGACGTGAGTCTCAGGGAACTTAGATGCTGCTGGCGATTGGTTTAAGTTTTAAACAAAAATCATTTGTATTTTAAGCTTGTGTGGCAAATTCATAAATCAAGTCCAAGCCAAGCTTCTAAAAAATTACTATTTGCGTGCTCCTATCTGTGGGATCAAGACGTTTATTTCTGTGCATCTATAACATAACATCGGAGTAAGTGAGGTGCTCCAGACAAGACGGGGCCTCGATCCACACCCTGGCATTAAAGGCTCGTGCTGTGAGCGGCTTCCTGTTGTAACATTTGACGTAAAAATTAAAGATGATGAACTTACAAATGATGAACACTGACAAAATACATTTGTAGTAGGAAAATACTCATTTCATCTGCTCTATATTTTGGCGATGTACCCAATAGATCACTCGAAAATAATATTTTCTTTTTTAAACCTTTTAAAAACATTCAAGGAGACCAATACCATCTTAATTCTGCTTCTAAAAGCAGAAATTGCTTCAACTGCCACAGCGTCTCCCCGGAATTCGGGTTCTGGCTAATCAGTGACTGTTCCGCCTTCCCCGGGCTGCCTGTGTTATTTCAGTCGCAGCCGGGGTTTCGGATTTTCCCTGGGAAACAGCAACCCCCTCCCTGCTTCTGCCATTCTTCGCGGGCTGGATGGCCTAGCGCGACAGTGACCAGCACCTGCCCGCCGACCGAGGCGGCGGCGCACCGCGCTCTCATCACCTGGAAGCCCACTCGGAGGGGTGTTGCCATTTTTCTGGCCTCACCTTCGAGATGTCAGATGCAGTCACCATCCGAGATCTGGCTGGACAAGCCCCCCAGCGGGGAAAAAGAACGCGGCTCCCACGCGGTCGCTCGGCATTCCACCGACTGCCCGGGGCCTTCTCCAGGGAGCTCAGTCAAGGCGTCTCCTTCAGCCTTCGTATCAGCCCACTGCTCCGGCTCCTCGCATCCGCTCTGCCCGCGGGGCTTCTTTCCCCACGGCTTCACCTGAGGCCGGCTGGTGCACTTAGGTGCACTGGCTGCTACCTCTTGCTTCCTGCCCTGGGGCTTCTCTGTCCCTGCCAAGTGGGAGTCAGTCCTTAGACAACTGCTCAGCTGTCACAAGTCCATGCAAACCCAGAAGCCTGACAAAGTTTGTGCCCGTGGAGCAACCCTCAAACACAGGAGGACGGAAGACAGTTCATAAATATGCCTTCGTCCCCACCCCTGCATGCTGCAGGCGCCTCTAAGGTCCCCAGTTGTCCCCAGCAGAGGTCAGCTTCTTACCTGTTTCACTCTGTCCTGGCCCCTCTCCTCCAAACAAACTCCCTGCACCTGTGCCCTGCCGGAAGCTCTGCTTTCTGAGGTCCACTGCCCAAGACAGAAGGTCACACAGTACTGACCTTCACGTTTGTATTTAGGCCTGGCTCCTGGCTTATGTGCTGGGGGGCCCTTCGGATCACAGGCAGTGGATTCATTCGGCAACTCTCCTGTTTAGCCCGTGTTGCAACCCGCATCCCACACCGAGGCGCTGACAGGGCAAAGGAGCTGCCACACCCCACACAGCTCTCCCCGGGAGTGCAGGAGACAAACGGGCAGAAGGGCAGTTACAGTGGGAAGGTGTCTTTCTTCTGATAATTCAGCAAGAGTCATGCTCCCTTACCCTGAGCAGCAGGGACTTCCAGCCGCCTGTGTGTGCAGACAGCAATGAGCGTGAGGCTGTTTATGAACGAGTCGGGCGGCACAGAGAAAAGGAGAGCCTGCCCCTCCCACCTGCCACGTTCCCCTTCCCCACACGGGCCTCCCAGGGACCAAACTGAGCTTAGCACCAGCTGTTCCAGGAACGCACCTGCAGGAGAAGAGTCCCGAGACCCACATGAAGTTCACAGCCTCTTCCAGGTCTACGATCCCAACATCTCCAGTCAGGCCTCAGTCAGCCAGTTCACGGCTCCAGTAGAAGCTCCGTCCTTCTGGGAAGAGATGCCAAGAATACAAGATCCCAGGCTCTTACTTTTTTTAAGTTTGCTAAACAGATGTAAATACGCTATTCTGGGCCTTGCCATAATATCCAAGGCACGTGCTTATGCAATAAAGGAAAATAAATATTTGCACAAAGAAACAGATTTGGGTTTATCATCTTAAAAGGAAAGCTCGTCAAGTGAAAACATAGGCTGACATATGCTATTAGGAAACAATGCAGCTTTGTTTGGTTTGGCATCCTCCAAACAAAGTCTGGTTTCTCAGGTACACACCGTCCTACGTCTACCTTTCGAAGACGGCGTGGCACCGAATCTCCCAGAGAAGGCATTTCAGACACGCATCCCCGGTAACGGTGGAGGAAGCAACAGACCATCCAGCAAAGCGGTTAGTCCAGAGGACGTGGGAAGTTACACCTCATTATAGAAGTCAGCCCTCAGAACGGTGTCACACCGGGGGAGGCACCCGATGTCCACAGGACAGAGGGAAAGACAAAGCTGTGCTAGAGATGCAGAGAGAAGTGAATACAAGTGTGGCAGAGAAGCACCCCCGTGGGCGCACACTCACATGCACGCACTACACACATGTTTGTAGGTATGAATTTATCACATACATGTATATTAAAACCAGGCTTGAAGAAGTGGCTAGTCTATGTGACACATTTTACACAAAATAAATTAGGCAACACACGAACACGTGGCAGCTTCCTCGTGCAGGTGTGATGGTGAGCAACACGTAGCTAACAGACAAACGGCTAGTTCAAGGGTGCTCGGCCAATAACTCAAGGACGTGGCTCTGAATTCCGCTCTTATGCTTGTGCCTCACCATCTTCTGGCCTGTATCAGGAATCAAATTAAATAAGGGTTCGATTTACTCACCCTCTCGACACTGAACTAAATCTTCAGTTAACTGTACCCCATGAAATAGAAGCGCTACATTGAGCCAAACATCGGCCGCCGCCACGCTCAGGAGGCCGCACGGCCACTGAAGCCGGGGCACTGGGAAGCATTCCATTCGATTTTTTGCATTTTTATTTGGACTTTTATGGAGATTCTGTGCCAAGCACTCGGCCAAATGTTCTCGCACACATGACTCGATGCCGTTTTCTCCACAACCCCCCAAGGTCAGCTCTATCATCTCTGTTCTGTGAACAGGACATGAACAGGGTGGTCGTTTGCAGCCTGAAGACCCAGAGGCAGGAGGGGCTGAGTGTGCATCCAGACCGGCCGCCCAACCCCACGGCCGCTGGACCCTCACCGCCCTAGCTGTCCCGGTTCCGACTCGGCGCCCCTGCCGGCTGCAGCCCAAGGTCAGGCCAGCTGCCCCACTGCCGGACCACGCTGCTCTGGACCATACTTATGGCAGTTTCTATAAAAGGGGATCTCACATAATGACCCTATTATTAGTACTATCATCATTAATGTTGTAATCCTTCCTCTGAAATAATTTCCATAAAATATTTTTACTGAAGAAGAGGAGCACTCGGAAAAACGTGCTAGCCCCTCACTACCACACCAACCCCAGCTGGACTTGAATCAAGAGGAAACCGATACCGCAGCAATCGCACGGCCACCCCCGTCCCCTGCCGCTGCTCCTGGGGACATTCGAAATGTCTTTCTGTTTCTCCTCCACACGACGCAAAGCGGTCACCGCGGGAAGAATGGGTTATGCGTGCCACCATTCTCCCCGTGGCCCAGAGGTCCCCGCAGTTAATGAGAAGAGAGTAATTGTCACTTTGTGAGCCTTCCAGGGGAAATTGCAGAAGTCTGGAGACTGCCCTGTGTGTCTGTATTCGATTTTCCCCTGTTTCCCCACAGCGCACACTAAAACGGGTGCGTGTTTCTGAGTGGAGGTGCCGTTTGACTCCCGCAAGGGATGGCATACAAAGTGAGTTTTCCATGTCGTGGCCTCTGCCCTGGGGCAGCCCCCAAACACGGGGCAGCAAAGTGTACCTGGGCCTCGGCCGTTAGCCCTCAATGTCAACTCGCTAGAATGGATATAAGTGAAATTTCCTCGGCTGCACTAGACACATTTCAAGAGCTCGGGGGTCACGTGGCTCGTGGCTCACCCTGGAGAGCGCAGACTCTGAATGCTCCCTCCACCGTGCCGAGTCCCACTGGACGAGGCTGCTCTGAGTGCTGCGTGTGCACACCAAAACCCACTGCACTGGCACTCGGAGTCATGAAGTTTTCCATACAAGAGATTTTGGGCCACGCAGAATGTAACGACTCACTTTACATGGAAGGGAAAACGCCGGTGACTTTGCCAACGGGTGAGGCTGCCCTGAAGGACGTTGCAGGACAGGCATCGTGCCATGCGGGGCGTCCATTTCCAGAAGGTATGCTAACCCAGCTGTGGCTCGAGGTCCCGTCCGCGTGTCTCACACCACAGCTGGCACGCAGTGGGGACTCAGGGGCTGCTTGCTGACTGATTTGGAAGTGTCACCCAGCAGAGCCCTGACACCCAATCTATGCGCCGTTCGTCACAGTGACAGGTTTAGAGAAAATGAGACACTAGCTAGGGTGAGTATTGGCAAGAAGGGTCTAACATGTCACTTAGGAAGGTATAGCCAGGCTCGACCTGGTTCCTGGAGCAGATATGGGCAGACTGTGCACAGGTGCTAGCCCGGTCCACCTGGGCAGGTGTTCATAGTGGCTGTCCCAGCCAGAGTTCATTCTGACAGACAGGATGCATGTCAAGGACTCAGCAAGTGCAGAGGATGCTGGGCTACCAGCCGGCAATGGAGGCCAGGAATCCGTGTGGGGACGTCTGTCCGAGAGCACAGCCAGTGGCCAAGGTTGCACTCAGGGGGTCAGAGCGGCAGAGGCAGCCTTCCTTTCCCTCGCGAAGCTGCAGGATTTCAGGAGCGAAACCCCAGGGTCTCGATAAGGAACTTACTAGAGAACAGCAGGCCCCTACCTGAGGAAGAAAGCAGGGAACACAGCAGCTCGCACTAGGAAGAGGCTCAGATCCAGGAGAAGAGCCCGGAGGGAGCGATTTCCGGAGCAACTGTAGAAGATCCTCATTTGTACACTGGAACCAGCCTGACTTCATAAACACACATCTCAGCAGCACCTCCCACGTCTCCCAGCCCCCTCTGCAGAGCCAAGAGGTGGGAGGCAGGAGGACAGACAGCTGGGGGCAGTGGGAGGCTAGTTGGGGGGTGAGGGTGGCTTCCCTGCAGTGTGCTCACACCAGCAAAGGCAGACAGATTCAGTTTGGGCCGCCCGGATTCCTCAGTGAGCACTATCCTTGTGTGTTTGTGGAGAAACAAATAAGGCCACCAGGGGAGAAAAATGTAAGCATTTCCATGTCCAAAAGGTGTTAAAGTATTTGCACAGGAAAACAACAGGACTCCCTGGGATTTCCTGCCCGTGCTGATGAGACTTCCTATTTTGAATTATATATTGAGGATGGGCCCAGGCTGTCACCAAATTGTCAGCACTGGCCCTCTGAGCAGTGGGACCTGGTTTGGGGTGGACAGGGGTCACACCAGAGCCGCCAGGAGATCTGTGAGCACAGGAGGTTTGGGACCAAGGACGGCGTGGCCCCAAAGAAATCAGGACAGACAGCGGTGTGAGGTCCCCAGCAGCCATTCTGGAAATAGGACCCCTCTTCCGCCTCCTCTCCCGTTTCTATTTAAAGCAAGAAAGGAACAATTCCCTGTTTAAATTGAATTTTAAAGCCATTTCCTCCAAAGAGTTAATATCAACCATCATAAAAGAAAAAAAGGGACCCATTTATACTCAAATTACACAGGAGTCGCTTGTCTCTGGGAAGGCTCACGAGTATCTGCTCCTAAGAGCTATTTTCTCCCGAAACAATGGAGCAGGTGCACGGCCTTCAGGGTGCTGTCCTTGTCCCGGGAGGCAGGGAGGTGGTGTCGCACTTGTTTCTTCTCTTTCTTCGCCCTGGCCCGGCTCGCATGCCCCGCGTCCGGACTGGTCTGGCCGGTCTGTCAGCAGTCGCCCTGAGAATCTGGAGGTGTCCTGCGCCCCACAGCCTGGTCCAGATGAGTCTCAGTCTCACGTCCCGTGTAAATGGACTGGCTGGTGAAAATCGTTGAGAGGAATGAGGTGTTTAGTGAAACATCAACAGAGAGAGAGGAAGCAAGAAGCCAGCTTCCCCTGACACGGGGCCCGCATTACTGATGGGGATGGCAGGAGAGGAGACACTGTTCTGTGCTCTGGCTGGGCGAAGGGGAGTCCCTGGTGGAGACCCCCGATCCTCCGACCCAGAGGAGAGAGGCCCAGCAAGACCACCCATCCCCGGGGCCTGAACTGTGCCCCTCGCCCTAAATCAAGAGGCGGGCTCACCCAGCTCCATGCGGAACCTGTGCGAACGCTGGTGACTCCTGTCACAAGACGGCACGCCCAGCACCCATGATATTTCCACACTCAAATCTCTTCCCCGTGATGGCCGCCACCCCATGCTTCGTCCAACCCTCCACGTTCCTCCTGTGTACTTCTCCTGATTGGCACGGGAACAGAAGGGCTACATTGGGCTATGGATTTTTTGCTTGGTTTAAAGTAAAAGTAAATAATAATGAATTATTAGACTTATATACATTAAAAAGATCAGACTCTCACCCATTAAAAGAGATCGACATTATTCTAACATTTATATTTTTTTAGGGTTGCTTTTTACAATTCTAATAGGAAGCCAGTATCCCATCAACTTGTCAATTTGTTTTTTTTATCAAAACAAGAAGCATGTCAGCCCAATGACAATGCAGACTCCTTGGGAACAGCTCAGGCTCTGAACTGTCCAGTTCGAAGGCAGCGCTGCAGGCTCACAGCCCTTCCTCATCACCAAAAGGCTCTGAAGAATCATCTGATACTTCTGAATAATGAGCACCAAGTGATCGAAGGTAAACTTATTTTCATAGTTTATGTTGCTTGTTTAAATATTTAGAATAAGATTTTAATTACCATGGAACTTGACTGAACATCCACCTGTCAGTAAAGAAACCGATTGTGTCTGTTAGACGCACGTTCCCCCGAAAGAGAAACAGGTGCGAAAACCTGCAGGTATTTACCCACCAACACAAAACGAGGGGTATGCGCGCAATGTGGAAGAAGACGCAAACACGGCGGCTGCGGCCCAGAGTCCCGGCGCGGGACCCAAAGCGCGCGCAGCGCCCAGGTGCACGGGGAGGCTGCCCTGCGCCCCTCTGCTTGACCCCGGGTTCCGCAGCCGACTCCTCCGCCCAGCCTGCGTTAAGGGGATCTCAGGGCTCCACCAACGGAAATTCAGTCCTCAGGACTTTTCAAGAGCAAAACGGTGGCAAGGAGGAGAGCCAGATGAGATCGGCGATAGTGCAGTGTGGGTAGGTGTCAGATGGGACAGACACAGGCGGGTTCTGCGGCCACCTGCAGCCCCCAACCCCGGGCCTGGTGGCGGATTGAGAGCAGACCTCTGCAGGCCGGAGTGAGGGGGTGGCGGGGCCTGCGCTCGGGGCCCCTGGGGCAGGACGCAGGGAAGGGCTCAGCCCCAGCCCATGAGCTGTCCCTGTCCTGAGGGTCGTGCCTGGGTTAAGGCACTTTGACTCACTGTGAGTTTCACCCCAGGCACAAAGGAAAAACCAACCAGCAGGGGCATCGAACCTTCAGACGGAAATGTCTGCTCTCATCAGAAGCCTGCGAGTACAGACTTTGCCCGTGTAACGGTGTGGCGTGGAAAACGGCTCCAGCAGAATGACCCCTCGAAAGCGCAGTGCCCCGGGGGCACCTGAGGTCTGTGTGGGCTGTTTCGTTATAGCCGAGGCTGGGTGGTGTCTCACTCTGGGCACGTGCGGAAGTCTGGGTCAGAGGACTTGGCACTCCGTCCGGGGCAGCATCAGCGCCGGGACACAAACGCCCCTGGAATCGCCACTCTGGGTTCTGGCCATCCACATAGCCTTCCACGGGGTCTTTCCGCCTCCCACTCCACCGCCATGCCCACCCACTGCTCCATCTCTCTGAGTTACCTTTTTAAAAATAAATTTTAAATAACAATAAAGTGTCATGTCATCCCTTTGCCTATACTATAGGGTCCAGTCCAGGCATTCATTTCTTCTGCAGACATTCAGGTCACGTAAAAATGGCCCCACGTGACTTCCATTGCCCCTGAACTTTCTGCTCTAGCCCATGGGCCCCTCTGCCTGTCTAGCACTTCCCTTCATTCTGGGCGCAGGCCGTCTCAGTACCTCCCTGTCTGTCTGGCAGCTTCCGCTCACTCTTCCCTTCCAACCCTTACCTGGTCGTCACGCCCTCTCAGCCTCACTTCCATGAGGAATTCATGCACAAGTTGTTCTCGCATCACCCCAGTCCAAAGAACTCAGTGTCCCCCTCTGATGACCATGACATGGTCAGTGTCACACGTGTGGCTGCTGTCCACCGTGGAAATATTTCTGCAGCACCCCACATGCGTCAGGTCCCTTGTTAGTCCTCTCTATCATCTATCTGTCTATCTGTCTGTCTATCTCTCTATCAATCTATCATCTATCTATATGCCCTCTACCTACCTACCACCTACCTACCCACCTCTCTGCCCACGTTAACCTAACCTCACAGCAACCTTCTCCTTACTCCATACACAGCATCACGCCCTTACACAAGTATAGACCATGGCTGAGCAGTGTTCCCAAGACCCCAGCAATTGCTCCTGGAACTTTCTCCTTCTCTATTTAGCGTCTGCAGAGTCTGTGATGATATTGCCTCTCCTTCCTGACAGTGGCAAATTCATGTCTCTCTTTCTTTCTTACTCACTATCGCCAGAGGCTTACCGATTTCATTGGCTTCTTCAAGGCACTCGCTTCTGGTACCTTGGATTTTCTCTCTTGGTTTTCCGTTTCTAACCTCATTGATGTCTGCCTTTTGTTATTTTCTTCCTTCTGCTTGCTTAGTGTTTATTTTTTCTCTTGGACTTCTAGTTTCTTAAGGTGGAAGTTTCACTCTTTGACGGGAAGTCTTGCTTTCTTCGACCACGAGTATCTCCTGCTGCTGTCTTCCTCCTAGTGGCATGCGGCGGGAGGGACGGGACAGGGGAGGCTGCTCCACCGAACCCAGAACTGGAACCCAGAGTTCAGGGTTAAGAGAAGTGAGTGTGGTGGGAAGATCCTGGGTTGGGAGGTGGATTTTCTTAGGCCCTGTCCTGTCTGTCTGACAAACGGTGTCCCTGGCAAAAGTTCTCAAGAGCCTCCACCTCTCACACTTGCTCTAGAGTGAGCCCCGTGACTTCTTCCTGGTGCTTGCATGACAACGTGTACAGGAGTGTAGAGGGCCCCTACCTAGTGTCCTGGTCCTTTCCAGACTCCAGGCCGCTGAGTCGTGTCCGTCTGTCCATGTCGGCAGGACGCACAAGCCACCTGGTGCCGTCACCCTGGCTTGCGGACCTCCACAGCTTGCCTGCTTCTTTAATATCCAGATCTAGTTAGCATTTATTAATCGCCTGCTCCAGGCCAGGCACTGTGCTGAGTACTTTCCCATGCGTTAGTTTTTAATGACAAGCACATTCTTACGGAGGATGCTGTTCTTATCCAAATTTCCAGAGGTAACGAAAGACAAGTCCTCATCTGGGCTACACTACTTGCAAGGTGGGGAGCCGGGATTCAGACGCACAGTAGCTGGACTCTGATCCCAGGCTTGCTTCTCACCCCGCCACTGCCCCCGTGCCTGCTACTAGGCCTGCCTGGGCTCCCCACCAGGAGCCGCTCCACGTCCTCCAGCAGCCCTATGGTCTCGCAGTGGGATGGCTGGTTCTGTCTAGATGTCCATCTGTCTTTGCCACTCAGCTCTGGCCCTGGGGTTCCACAGGCCAGCCATCCCCAGCATCGACACATCCTCTGACCCCCCCAGGGGTGGCAGGCAGCAGGGACATCAAGGTGGTGCCCAATGAATATATCGCTCACTACTTGGTGCAGAGCTGTTTTGAAAACCCCCAAGGCCACCTGTTTTCAGGTTATTAGAGTCAGGACTTCCAGTCATGTCTGAATGGACAATTATTTCTGACTATTAGCATGTCAGCCCAGTCAAGGACGAGCCTGCTTTCCATAAGACATAAGGGCAGTTCTCATAACTCCTGCACACCCTGTGGGGCTGCATCCTCCCTGAACACCTCTCTTAGTGGGGAGTTGAGAAGGCCCTGGGCTCCTCTTCTCTGCAAAGACTCCCTGAGCCATGGCGGACTCTGGACCTTGCGCCCCGAGCCCACCAGTGGCATCTCATTTCCACTCGGGCAGACTCTGTATCTCACTAAAATCAAGACGTCTGACCCAGGAAGATGGGGGCAGAACTAGGGAGAGTGAGAAGGGGGCGTGAAGAGGGTGGGTGGGGGCTGGAAGTCAACGTAGAGGCACAGGAGAAAGATGGTGTGATGCTGGATTTCGTGGGTCAGCTGGGCTGAGTCTCCGGGCCCAGACATGTGGTCCAGCGCCCCCCTGGTTGCATCCGTGAGGTGTCTCGGGTGAGATGGATGTTTGAGGTGGTAGACTGACTAGAGCAGACAGCCCTCCCAACATGGGTAGCTAGGTCAGGGTACCAGGTACTGTGCCAGTGAGCAATTTCAGGTGGAATAAGTCAAATGCAGAGTGTCCGAGTGTCCAATGCAGTGACACGCCCCCACTCCTTGTGGAATGGACTGTCCTCTGGGTGGCGGGCGCTCAAAAAGTAGCCACGACCCAACTTTACGAATAGATACAATTCTGCCTTCAGCTGGGTGGAAACTGAAGATTTGATAACAACAGTTGCAGAAAACAGGGCATGGCAGCTGAAGGGCTTTTTAAAAATACCGTCTATTTCATTCTGTAAGGGAATTATAGATTTTATATTGAAAAGCTTGGTACTTATGAATAGTATGTCCATCCATAAAACATTAAAGAGCATCACACAGAAAGAAAATACAAACGACCTTGCGTGAGGCCCAAACACACCCCTGCACACAGATAAGCGCCTGGGAAGTCTCTCAAGACCTGAGTGAGTCTGCAGAGGAGCAGCCTCCGCCCCCGGGCTTGGCACCCTGCCCTAGACCCACCGCTGCTCCCGCGGGGGTGGGGGGAGCTGGTTAAGGGTGCAGGAGGACTCTCTGTACTGTTTCATAATTATTTCAGATTATATGAAGTTACGTCATAATTATTCTAAAACACAGAGCTAAAAGAGTGTCCGTGCTGTGAATACGACCATCTATGATTGTTTCTTCCTGTAAAAGGCTGGAGAGAAGAGGCCAAAAGGAGCTCGGCTTTGTCAGAATTCACAGGATATGGCCTCCCCTTTAAAAAAAGTACCTGAATGTCTGACACAGTTTTCTCATAACCTTTAAATATTATTCTGGCCCTGACCAGTGCAGCTCAGTTGGGTGGGTGTCGTACCGCAAAGCAAAAGGTCGCTGGTTCGATTCCCAGTCAGAGCACACGCCTGGGTTGCAGGTTCAGTTCCCAGTCGGGGCGCATATGAGACACAAGAGATGGATGTTTTTCCCTCACGTGGATGTTTCCCTCCCACTCTTTCTCCCTCCTTCCCCCTCCCTCTAAAAATAAGCAAAATCTTTAAAAAATATTTTAATGCTCTTTAACAAATATTATAATAAAATGTGGTTTAAAAATATATATTTCCTTAAGAAAGTACAATATCTGCTCTAAACAGTTTCTTAATGAATTATTAAGATAGAATATGAAAGTTTTTGTAAAAATCTTTTCAAAAGCTAACCTATTTCATCAACCTAGGTCTGTGAGCTTATCTTCGCTGCCATGACACTCAAAGTGTGACCGGAAACTGACTTGAAATACCTGATAAATCATCATTTCAGGGTTCGAGCATTATCTCAAAAATCGAGGTGGTGCTCAGGGAAATGAACCCTCGGGCCCGTCCTGAACAGACCCAGCTGTGACCCTCCCCATCCCGCTTCCCGCCCTCGCCCCCCACCAGCCAGCAGCCCAAGTGCATGTCCGTGGCTGACTGTCTTTTCAGCTATTAATGGCGTTATCTTATTTTACTTTTTCTGCTTTATCAGCATCAAACACATTTTTTCTTATGTATTTATTGAATATTATTTTAGTAGTGGAAGTCTATAATCCATGATATCATTGGATTTCATACTTAGCAAGCAGTCCCTTTGTTTTTGCATAAAAATCTGCATTGCTCACATTTACTACTATGAACTGTGCTAGCACAGATTTTATGTGTGTATGACTAACCCAAATGAACACTAGTCGAGTATCAATTTATGTTTTGTCTAAAAATGAGTGTCTACATCCTGGCCAGCCCCGGGCTCTCACACTCCGGGTCCTTGTGCTGGGCTGAGTGGAGCTGAGGGAGGGGCTCCGGCACCTGCCTCCCTGCCTTCCGTGCGTGCCCAGGAGCCTGAAGGTGTCATCAACAGCAAACAGAGAGATGCACTGGGAAATGCTCCCCCAATTCCACTCGCCCTCCATTTCCTTCAGAGCTGACGGGCACTCACCACCGACGACCGTAAATATTGACCCAGTGTCAATATTCCAGTGTACAACATTCCAGGCCCCGTTTTAAATGTTTTCTGTACTTCAACTCATTTTATCTTGGCAACAGCCATTTGGAAGTGAGCACGAGCTGAGGGTCCAGAAAGCCGACCTGGCCCCGTGCTGGCCCACCACGCAGTCCCCAGGCCACCCAGGCCACTGAGACTCTGGAGCCCTGGCGAGGGAGCCACCCTGGAACCAGGAGGGCGGAAGGGAGCCTGGGCACTTGCCTTCACCGTCAGGAGTGCGCACGCATCTCCACATTGGTCGGTTGATTAACCCAAAAGGAAGTGCACGTGGCTGGCACAGCTCACTCACTGGAAACTGGGTGTGCCCCAGCGAACCTGGCTGCACACTCGATCTCCTGAGAAGCATTCCAAAGCTCTGACACCAGGTCACAGCCCAACCGGGGAGACCCAGCCACGGACCGTGAGCTCGGTTCCACACGTGGCTCAGACATGCAGCCCAGCCACGCCGAGAGCAGGTGGCTCGAAGGGTTACCAGGCCTTGCCACAGTACCTCGGCAGGGATCATTTTTCAGCTTATCTCTACGTGTGATTTTGACCCCCGGAAGTGCGCACCCCACACCATGGCCTGACTACTTGCTCTGCCACACGCTGCATGGAGAGAGGATGACTTTTCCTGCCTGCAGAGCAAGTGAAGAGAGGAGAGGTCTGGACCAGAACAAAAGGGAAGGGATGACAATAGAACGCAAAGGATGCAGGTGGCCTAGCCCTTTGTCAAGGGTGCCACTTTCTGACCGTAGGAGAGGTCCTCACTCCTTGGTCACATAGGTCTCACTGTTCTTTCTGCCGTAACTCTTGAAGCTGTCTGTAGCTTTAAGCTACCTCTACGGGTAAGTATCTGATTCCTTTCCCTGTCGGGCTGTGTCAAAATACCTTTAAGAAGAAAAGATTCATTGAAAGCTGTAAGCCTAATAAAAACAATAGTGCCATGGAAGACTTTGCTTTTGGACAGATTTTAACGCATCCACCTTTTTTCTGACACCATGGATTTCCAGGATGGCCATAAACAGATTCATGTGACATGAGATCATTTCTTCGGAGCACCAGGCAGTTTTTATCTGAAAGAAATGTTTCAAGAGGGGGAGCTAGATAGCAATTGATCCCAGGTTGTGGCTGCAACACGCGGCAGAGGGGAGATATTCAGAGTTTAAGGAACACCCTGAGGAAGCAGTGGGCCCGCCCCGGCCCACGCTTACGGACCTTCCCAGCGAAGCTTCCCTGTGAGTTCCGCATGCATGTGATCAGGAACGACAAGCAAAAAGCAAATAGGGTTTTAATCAGGTGTCTCACAGAAACTCACGAACACCAATAGAATCTCCATCACACTCCAGGTCACGTGGCTTGGAGCAGCAGAGGGAACGGGCGCATGAACCAGCTCTCCCGGCCAGGCCTTCGGGGCTGGTTTGAGCCTGGACCAGCCTTCTGAGCCCTCACACGGCCCCCCCTAATCCTGGCCGACGTGTGGTGACTCACACAGCAGGTCCCGGTCACAGCCAGACACGCTGTCCTAAGAGGCGGGCCTGGCAAACTTGGAGTTACCCCTTTGTCCTCCCCCGCCCCCGCCCCCGTCTGCTCCTCCCACCCACTCCTCAAACCACCCTCCGGCCCACGGCCCCCCTCCTCTCTCTGCGTATTTTTGAACCACCCAGGCAAAGGTACTTGGTGTTTTTTTCTGTTGATTTTCTCATTTTCTCGCTTTAGAAGTTAAATTCCCACCCACACTCACACCTGTGCAAGGGGCCCCTCCCTCAGGCACAGCAGGAGGCCCGAGCCAGCCTCTGAGCACACCTTCCCAAGAGGCTGAGCGTTTATGAGAGTGAGTGTGTGAGAGTGTGCGTGTGTGTGTATATGTGTGAGTGAGCATGTGAGAGTGTCTGTGGAAGGCAGTGTATCAGGATGTATGTGTGAGCACAAGTGTGGAAGTGAGTGTGAGACTGAGTGTGTGAGTGTGTAGTTGTGTGTGAGTGTGAGTGTGAGCATGTTAGCGTGTGCACCAGGGCTGGTGGAGGGCACCATTACAGTGAGATCCTGTGCTCACAACTAAAGCCACGAGCTTTGTTCTTTGACAAGGAGGCACACTAGCTCTGGAGGCAAATGTCCACCTTCCTGAAGCCAGCCTCTTGGCCACAGTCGGCACGGTAAGTATTTACTGAGCTCTGCCCACGAGTCAGCTAGTGCAGCAACTGCGGCCACCCTCACGACAACCTGAGGAGTGGTCAATGACACCCCATTTTACCGCTGAGGAGAGCGAGGCCTAGACAGGACGACTTGCCCACAGGCACCCAGAGAGGAGACTGCAGCCTTAGGCAAGGCCACTGGATGGTCCAGCGGGCTTACCCTCCCAACCTCCACGACACAAAAGGTCTCAGCAATGGTGCCGTGGCCCAGGGTGCCGGCGAGGATCTGACATGACGCACGGAGGGCCACCCGCGCGTCTGGCCATCCCTTTGATCTGGGGAAAACCTCCGTGGAGAACACCATTTGGCCCATCTGATTAGCCAGCAGGCTGGGACACTGGGAAAGAGGCAGAGTCCCAGAGGCTGAAGCCAGGAAACCGCAGGTCAGGAAGGTGCCACAAATTTCTCGGTCCCCAAAGTGAAACTGTGTAAAGTACGTCCCCCCAGGTCCACAGGCGGCTCCCATTCAACTCAGGAGAGTGGCTGCGTTGCCAGCGCGGGGCTGGGTGAGCTGCTGAGAAGAGCAGCAGACCGCTGCAGGCTGCGAGGCCTGCACAGCTGAGCCCCCGCGGTCACACATGCTGGGGGCAGCGGGGGGCGGGGGGGAGAAACTGCCATCTGGGGGGGGAGCAGGCCCAGCACCACCACCACTGCCCTGCCAGGAATGCAGACCCGAGGCGGGCAAATGCACTGGCTACCTTCTTCCCACATCTGTCCAAGGACCTGGAAGGCCACGAGGAAAGAAGCCCAGCCCAGGTCTCGCTCACGCAGAAAGACTCACGTGAAAGCCTGCTGCCGGCACCGTGTCCCTCCCAGGGAGGCGTCCTGTCTGCTGCCGAAGCACCGATGGGCTTCCGCCTCTCTCGTCTTCAACTCACAAGTACTCTGCGGAAAGTGCTGTTTTAGAAAATGCGCCTCGCACGAAACAGAATTGCTGCAGACGTAACGAGCCCGCCGAAGACGGGTTTCCCTGAGTGCTCCGTGAGTGGCCTGCCGTGTCCACAAGGCCGGGGCGATGACGGCCACGACTTTCGGGAGCACTGAAGGAAATCAAAGCCAGAGACGGGTGTGCCCGTATCGCTTACGCCTGACCATCGGGCGCTGCTTCCTGTCTGTTCTTTTCATCACTAAATTCAGCCCGGTCTTTAGAATTCTTGGTCCGTAAAAGACAAAGAAGGTTTCCTTGTGTCATACTTGTATGAAATGGAGAAGAAACGACACTCAGACCCTTTCCCTCCATGCTGGGGGCTTTGCGTGGGGGGAGAACACACAGGCAGAAAATGTCAACACACTCGGAAAGTACACAGTCGCTCCCACCTACTGTCTCAAATCGGCCTTGGACCTCCCGCCCTGGGAGCAGCTCTGGACCAAAGACAAGCAAGAGAAACCAGGTTTATGCTACAAAGGCCACAGCGGAGCACCGAGCTCCGGAGTCAGCCACCTGAGCTGGACACAGAGCCCTGCCTGGCCAGCTGGTCCACTGGAGACCATTGCATAGCGTCACGACCTCCGGGTCCCCCGTCTGTAACAGTAATGATGACAGCTCCGGCCTTGTACGTTTGTAGTGACGTCGCGGGAGACGGAGTGACGTTAGCAGTGGTTGGCATTGCCAGGGACAGTGCTCACCTCCGCTCAGCCGTGTGTAGGTGAGCGCGCGGCAGGGACGGCTGAGAAAGACACGGGTGTTATCCGAACTTGATTCCTCTCGCCTCCTGAGTAGCCGGACCAGGACTCACTTTTAAGGAAGGGCAAAGTGTTTCAGAGAAGATCTGCTTCCCAGGGGTTCCCCACTAGAAAGGCGTGGCCTCGGGGAGCAGCGTCGGTGGTAAATGTGAGCGGGTCGGAGTTAATTTACGGCCGTCGCCTGGAGCTGAGCCACCTCGCGCCAGGCACGTGGCCTCTCTGTGCAGCTCAGTTTTCCAGTCGCGGGATTTGCAACAGCAACCCCCCGACACGACGGTGTGAAAGCTGGGACAACAGCCGTCTAGTTATCGCGCCGAGTGAACGCCCTTCAAACTAGGCTTAACCAAACTCCCAAAAGACAGACTCCGGTCGTTCACCGAGCACTCGGCTACCACGCGGGGCAGGGTTTCTATTTCACTCAGAGCTTTGGCACACGAGATCGTCTGGAACCTTCCTGAGCAGTCCGAAGGTTAGGCCGGCGATACAGTGTCATTGCTGGGTGTTGTTCTCAGCTACTCAGTGACTGTGGAGACGTGTCCGGCAGCGAATGGAAGGGAAGGTCGCCTGGTCTTCGGGTTTTTCCCATGTGACCCCTTCTGTGTTTGTGCAATACTGAGACAAGGGCGATTCTAGAAGCTTCCCTGGGAGACTTCCGTGTGATCAAAGTACCGAGAGAAGAGGGAGGGAGAGGGAGGTGCCTGCATCTGTCACCGGCAGTTGAAAATGGAGAATAACTAGTTTACGCGTGAAGGTGAAGCCCGGCCTCTCCAGCAGACAGGTCTGCACCAGGCTGCGCTGTGCGGACGCCTCCGAACTGCGGCCAGGGCAGTGCAGGGACCGCATTTATAGATTTCGTCACTTCGGTTTGTTTAAATGTCGACTGTGTGGCCAGTGGCTACCATTTGAGACTGAGAAGCTCTAAAGTGACAGAAGCCTCGGTGGACCGAGACAACCCAAGGCTGGTCTTGCCGTACGACTTAGAGGCAGGGCTGGAAGCAGGGTGCTGACAGGTGGATGCCGAGGGAGAGAGTTTCCTCAGCCCACCTGTCAGAGTGCCTGGTGTCTGGGCGTCCCTTAAAACCGTTTGTCAGTCTGTGCCGAGCCCCTGGCTTTGTCCCAGGGACGTCACAGACGTCCGGAAATCTACCCTACCAAGTAGTCAAAGATGGTGCAACAGTTACCTCCCTTGTGCAAAAAACCTGTCAGCACTGATCGCAATTCTTAATTGAAAATATATGTATACGAGCAACCGATCGAAATAATGACCAGTTAAATGGGTGATAAATGCAGATATGGGGACCTGGAGAAGACTCACATACACATGCATTTAAAATCACGTTTCGGGAAGTCATTCATTAAATTGCAAAACATTTACAATACAGCAGACCTTATAAGAAGATACAATTCTCTGTCTCTCTCTCAGTCTAAAATCAATACAAAATATTAGCACCCACCCATTTTTCAGAATAACTTAGCGTATATGAAAGAGTAAAACTTGCTTAAACTTTATTTTAGCTGTTTTCGCTTCCCATTTTAAAAGTCTTCAATGAAAAAATACAATAACAGTAAGATAATCAGCTTTCCAGTGTTAATAGCAATTCACGCTTTACCAAGTGTCTTACATTTGTTATCTCTTTTTACCTGCTAGGAGCCTAAAAAGATAAAGCTCAGTGGAACTACGTTATTTGACCAAAATTCTACATTTTCCAGCAGTTGAAGCCCAAGAGCGACTTCCACCAATGCATTTCTCATTGTTTCAACTCGAGCCTCACTTCCGAAGTTCTCAGATGTGAGGCGAGGTGGCTCTTTCCGTTCTGACCTCGCGTCTCCCGTCTGGTAAACCAAAATCCTCTCCTCAGTAAGTACTCTGCTCCGAAAGAATCGCACTGTCCCTTCGGAAAGCTGGGTTCGTTTTGAGGCAGAAAGGATTCTCTCCACTTTCGTGTCTTTGGAGAGATTTTAATCCCGGCGGACGGTGCTCGTGAGTGTTTTCCAGCCTGTTCACACACAACCTCTCTGAGGGTACAGAGAAGAATTCAGTAAGTGTACATCCAGACGCACAGACTGTCCCCGTGCCCACGGCACCCCTGCGCACTGGGTGGCCAGTCCCTTCCCCGCGTGCCCAGGAGATTGAACTCTCTCTTCTTCATGCAACTAAACAGAAGCTGGATTAATCACCAGAATCGTATCGATCTCTGAGGGGCGGTCCACGTATTTTAAGAAAGCGATTTACTCCTGTTGTTTGCCTTAGCATCAGGCTTATTAGAAAAGCTGAGCATTGCTATGGTACTTCACCTAAAATAACTGAAAAATAAGATATTTCATGAAAATTGTCCCTGGAGAGTTGTCCCAAATGCTAACACTGTTCTTTGCCCGGCCTGTCCCAGTTTTAGATGGGGAAGATTTGTTTAGAGGTGCGCCCTGTCCTGTCACGGGCTGTTGGGGTTAGGGCAGATGAAGAAGAGCAGGCGCCTGCCCTGCCGCGTCACCGAGGAGAACAGCGGCCGCAGGGATGGGGCAGCTTGCCCAAGGCCACGTGCTTGGTGTCCGGTGACCCAGGAAGCCAGCTCTTCTCCTCTCTGCTCGGTGTTTGTCATTAAAACCCACTCACAGGAGCACAGGCAAACCCACCCCCCTTTCCCAAGTTCCAGGCAGATGAATTTTCAAAACTCTCTACTTAAAAACACATCTTCAAAACACCTTTCTCTCAGTTCTGTTCGGGATGAGTGAGCTAGAAAGTCTCAAACTGGACATTCAGGCGTCACCTTTCTAAAACTCGGTGGACAGTCTTTGTGCTTGGGTGTGCACTCTCTGCTCCAGGGTTCCCAAGGAACAGATCGGTTTCACGCCCTCGGATCAAAGGTCTTCTTCAGTAACGATGAAGATACTATTTCTCAAATTTGTATAGTGCTTTGCATAACGGCACAGCTGCTAGGGTGCTTTGTTTTGCGGCAATGCACGATGAAAACAGAGAAGTGGTCCGGGAGCGGGGTGCTGTTGTAACAAGGGTCCCCAGCATGAAGCGCTGGCTTTGACACAGGGCAGCGGGGGCGGGGGGGTGGTGGAGGCGGCTGGAAGCACCGCGGTAAACAGCTACCGGGGATTGATGGATGGTGACCCACGCTCGATAGTAATGAAACAAGGAACAGGACTGCCGTTCGAATTAACCAGGAAAACGAAAAGCAATGTACCAAATTAACCTATGCATGCAATAAAATCTCTAAGCAGAATATCGGAAGTGCCAATTGGCTTCTGTTCGTTGCATATGATAAGATACGGAAAGATAAAGATGCACAAAAAAGAGAGAACTATTCAGTATGCAAGCAGAACTTCCAATCTCCACTCACTAGGTTGAAAATAAAACTGTTTCACGTTCCCAGGCTCACCAGCTGGCACAAGACTCTCAAAATAAGAAGCCTCAGGGTAAAGTGTAGATCAAAGATGTGGTCCCAAGACCCCTTGTTAAGGTCCCGGAAAGACCCCCACCTGGTAGGCCACCTCAGCCAGGACAGAGCACCGCTAGTCACCTTGAGAGCATGGTTTCGCCGCAGCTGTACCTTGGCCCGAAGCGGAAAGTTCACGCAAAAAGAATTGCGGGCACGGCTTCAGGGGCACCAAGCGAGGCACAGTCAGACTCGTAGAAAGCCCACAGAGATTTCAAAGGCATTTTACAAGTGCGAACGAAAAGGCGCAGAAAACACTCAAGAAGAAAAGATACTTCCGGGGCCCTCAGGTTTCGACAGGCAAGAGAAAAGCCTGAGAAAACTGTTTTGATGAGAACGTGGGCTATTTCTTACGGGAAGGAACAGCTGTTCCAGGGGAAGGATCCCAAAGGGCGGAATCCAGAACTATAAAAAATCCTGAATTAGAAAAGTGCAATACTCCGAGCAGGAGACTTGGTCCTCACCGAGGGAATTGCCTGCTGCTGGACATGGCCCCGCACGTGGGATCGGCTGGAGTTCAGAATTGCTGCGGACCCGTGACATCCACGTGCCCCCCGTCTCCCCCCAGTTAGAGTGTCTGTTGCAGCCGTTGTCCCCTCTCACCACTGCGCGTAGGTGCGTGGAAGGCCGCGCGTGTTTTCATTCACACCCTCTGCATCAAAGAGAGAAGCGTTCCACAGAGCTTCCTCCACATCCGGGCTTGATGTGGACCACAAGATCACGGACCCCTGACGCACTGCTGGGACTCGAGGAGTTTGGGGTGGGGTCTTGTTGGGGCGTGAGCGTGTCTTCCACATAAAAGGGCGTGACGCACTGGGGCCGGAGGCTGGACTGCTGTTACCCTGACGACGCCCAGGGATCACACCTCCCTGTGCCCACGCTCTCGTGTGGTCAGCTCTCAAACGCTCTGGGCATGGTCATGGGACTTGTTCCAACCGACAGGCATCAGCAGACATGTGGCAAGTCACCGCTTCATAAGCTGACACTCTGCTGGGGTCTTGCCTTTCGGGGAACACTGCTGCCACTGTGTGAGGGAGCTCTGCCCAGACCAGCCCCCTGAAGGCGAAGCACCACGCAGAGTCCTAGGTGCGCCCAGTCCTAAGCTGTGCTCCAGCCGGGAACCGTCACGTGAGAGAGCCCGTGTGGATCCAGCAGGAGACTCTCCGGCCCATCCAGAGACCAGGACAAACGATAAATTATTTTTTTAAGCACAAGGATCTGGGACACTCTCCTACTCAGCGAGAGGTAACTGGGACAGGACGTTTTAACAGCAACAGAAGGAGCTAGAAGGACAATGAACAACCTCTGCAAATTTATCGTGGGAAAAAACTAATATTCACTGGACCTTTATTTATATTCAAATCAGCAAATACAAAAAGTGTAGAATAATGCCTTTAGATGAGCAAGTTCTCAAAAATTTTACTTTTTGTTGGAACTCCAATGAAGAGGAATTAACCATAAAGGAGGAAGAGATGAATTCCAAGAAAGAAATAATTAACCCAAAAGAAATAAAAAGTGAATAGGCAAATTCCCAAGATGATGACAAAGGGAATTCCCATGGGAACAGCTATGCACAGGCCTCATTAGAGGAAGAAAACAGAAGATTCTTAATGGATGTCTTCCAGAAAAAAAAGAATTCAATATGTTAATAGAAGACATCTCCTTTGGTTAGGGGGGTGTAGACCACATTAATTATGACCACTTAGAAATCTAAGTGGATAAAAGAGATAACATACTAAAATAAAACAAAAAGACCACAAGAAGAGGATGATCATTGTAAGGCACAGAAATCACTGCTGCGTGGGGAAGGGGTGCGGACGTGTCCCTGTGAGTAGGTGCACGTGCACACACGTGTCGGTGTCGGGGTGGGGGTCGGCAAAGAGCTGCTTCCCCATTTCCCACATCAGGAAGTGACAGGCTATATCTAAAATGGAAAAATCAAGACAGAGGAGCACATGGGTGCTTTATAGAAATATATAGGCCATCACCTCAGGAAAAAATCGCCAGAGGGGTAAGAAGGGCCACCCCTTGGAGGCAGGAATAGATGTGAGAGAGGCGGACCCAGCCTGCTGGCTCTGTCCTGGTTGTTACAGAGCTACTTGACTCTTGAACATCTTCTACTACATTAAAAAAGTTCATTATCTGAACATCTGCGTTTGTGATTAAAATTCACAATCACGACACAAGTTAACAGTTCTTATTTTTCCGGATTAGCTGATCTTCCAAAGAGGCTTTGGAAAGAGAGATAAGAAATACCAGGAGGGGAGTGCCTGGCCTGGAAGCAGAAATTCTGGAAACAATGGAAGAATTATCTTAAATGTTACCCATTTCTTTACTGCGAGTCAAGGTCAAGGGGAACACCCAGCAGGGCCACACCCTCAGGACTCGCTTCTGACCTTCTGGCACTGAGGAAGGCAGGTGAGGCATGGGAGGGGCAGACTCTGGGCCCTGGACTTCTGCTGTCCCCAAGGACAGTCTTTCCAGGACAACTGCCATCAGACCCTTGAGCAGAATTTATGTGAGTTGACCCGATGGAATACCATGAGATCACAAGGCAGGGAATAATTCCACTTTAACTGCCAGAGGAGCAAGACACGCAGTCTTGAAGGCACAGAGGGAAACGGTGAGGGGAGAGCCTCGGAATCGGAAGACAGGTTAACAGAGAGCCATCGTGAGCCCGGAGTTGGCGGGGGTAGTTGTGGGGGCTTCGGTGATAGGACTTGGGGCTCTCTCCTGTCTGCAAGCTCCATTACAAAGTGACATCATGTCCATTATATAAGCATATGTGGCACAGTTATGTGCTGTCACCCCACATTTTCTAGATGGTTGTCCCCAGGACAGGGGTCAGAGACAGAACACACGGCTGCCTGAAGTAAGTCAGAGAAGCTCTGGTCCACTGCTCCTGCGTCCATCAGCTCCTCTCGGGGAGACCGGCAGCCTGCCTGGGTTCCCAAGAGGGAAGCCAGCTTCTCGGTGTGGCCGGGTCATGCACCGGGTCATTCCGGATGCAACAAGCACTAGCGAATCACCTGCTGTGACTGGCACAGTTACCGCTGCCCTGGAGAAATGAGGCCAGGGGCAGACACAGACACCAGACGAGCGAGCGAGCGAACCAGCAAGCCGCACCTGTGATCGTGAGAACGGCCGGGAGGGACTTGGACCAGGGCACAGCTGCTAGAGACCAGACTGGCCTCCTGGGAGTCATGCCCGCGGGCAGCCCCAGTCCTGGAGCGTGGACCAGCTGTTCGTTGCTGGAATCTCACACCTGTCACTGTGTTATAAGAGAAGGTGACTGCCGCCTGGTTCACACTGTCTCCCTGGCTCTTCGCTCGGATGACCAAGAAGCTGCGCTGTGAGTGCCTGGTGGAGAGGCTGGACCCCAAAGGTGGCCTCAGGGAGCAGAGGCCATCAGTTCCATGTCCCGGAAGGAACTAGAGACCACGCATGGCCCATGACCGCATGGCAGTGTTTGAAATCAGGCCCTTCCACAGTCCAGGCCCCAGGAGAGACAGTAGGTGGGCCCAGCCAACGTCTGGTCTGCAGCCCTGGGAGAATCCTGGAGACCAGGGGTCCGCCATGCTAATGGCTGCTGTGTGTCCGGGCACGGTGCAGCAGGCTCCTCTGCTCGTGCTTCTAATTTCTCAGTGATTTTAAAAACCAGGAATCTTTATCAAATTTCTCGGATCATCGCCACACCTACGAAAATGACATTTTTCCTTTTCAGTTGTTAGTGTGCCAGCACGGTAATAGATATTCGGACATCACTCCATCGGTGCCTTGCTCGGGGCACCCTGTCTGACCGCCACTGTGTGCTGACAGAGCGGATGCAGTGAAGTGTATTCGGAATCCCTGCACCACTGTTCACAGAGGAAATCCCTTTGTTTTCTCATGAAACTGGGCAGAAAAAAATAGACTTACTCTGATCTAATCACAGACAGGGAAAGGATCTTCCCTGTTCAGGCTCCACGGGCACAAGGGAAACAGGAACCTGTTTTCAAGCTGGAACCGCCGCCCTTCAGAGAAACAGGGGGTTGACAGTACACACGTCATTTCTCCTCGGGAATTTTGACATTATTATAGTGATGAGCTTTCTAATCCAGAAACATAATATGCATTTGCATCTGTCACATCCTTGTACATTTCTCTCCCTCAGGAGCACTTTTACATTTTCCTACAGGTCGCATATTATCTTAAGTTTACTCTTAAATGTTTTGTGGTGGTCACTTGTGGATTTGTTGCCCCATATTTCCGCGTGTGTTCATGTGGAGAACATATGGAAGCTGTATATTTCATCACTCTGATACTCCCCCTTTTGTTGTATATTGAATATTTGTGTATTTGGTGTGCATATTCACATACCCTTGCTCTTGACTGAACTTCATCACCGTTGGCAGTGTCTTTAGTAGGAGCGTGCAAGCATTCCGTCCACAGTCAGTCAGTCGTGTTGACACTTCCACACTCACATGCCTTCTGTTGTGTCTCTCGTCCGACCACATCGGCCAGAACTGCGGGAAGTGCTCCTGAGAAAACCCCGTGCGGGGTGCAGGGATGAAACGGTGAACTCGGTCTGCCTGGCCCAGGCTGCACAGGCCTGAGAGCAAGACAGGCACTGAAGGAGAAAGAGCCTGAATACATGCTACCACCCCTCGCCCAGCTTCCCCTTTGTCCCCAGTACCCCACCACCTGTCACCTATCAGAGAATTATTTGGGAGTTTGGGTCTCTCTGCCCAGGACATGTAAACTCTACCAGGCAACACTTCTGTCTCCGAGGTCATCAGTGTCTCTTCTAGGCCCGGAGCACAGAGGCACTGCCTCAGGCGTTGGTGACAAACTAGAGCAGGTGGCGGCCACTGTCTGAGGCCGAGTGCAGACAGGCACCGGCATTTGCAAACAAGGCCTCGTGGAAGCACAGCCTCCCGTGCGGTCTGTGCATTTGCTAGGGCTGCCTCTGCCCTGCTGGGCGAAGCTGAGTGACTGGGACAGAAAACCCCGTGACTCGGAAAACCTGAAACAGCTACCATGCCGCATTCACAGACAGAGTCTGACGACCTCTGCCCTCAGTGGCGGGTGTCTGCAGTCACGGGCTTCCCTTCCAAGTCACTACTGGAGCATCGTCTTCACCTGGTGAACTGTGTGCTCAACTCCTGGTCCAAGCAAAGGCAAACGGGACCTGCTTTCTTTCCTTCCACCCAAGGGTGCTGCCATGTCCCTGCCCAATGGAAGGGCCAGGCCACAGTGTTCAGGGAGAACGTTGTCTCTCACCCACGACACCTGCTGGGTGATGGCACCTGGGCTGGGTGAATGGCAGAGTCAGGTATCTTGGAGGCAGGGAGCCGGGGGATCAGGCGGCCCCAGGCTCCCCAAGACCCAGTCTAGCCAGGGCGGCCCAGCAGCTGCTCCCCGAGGAACGGCCCCCTCCCGCCTCTCCGGTGCTCTGTGTTGGCTCCCCCAGAGGAAGCAGTAAATGTCACTGTGCATTGCTCCCGTGACCAAATTAGTCCTTGTCTGGCTCAGCAGCAGCCGTCACTTGCCAGCCGAGGCTTGTTTGCTCGAAGCAGCTTGGGAGCAGCCCAGGCCCTTGCCATTGAAGAAGCACAGGCCCCGGAGGCGAAGCCAGGCCCTGGAGGCGAAGCCAGGCCAGGGCCTCCGGGCAGCTGTGAGGGGCGGCTTTGCTACCTAATAAGGTGGCTCTGGCCACCAGCTGTTCTGCCAGCAGCTGGTAGCTCAGTGCTCTGCTCTCCATGAGGACCCACCCGGGGACTAAAGGACTAGCACCTGTGCCCTGGGGTCTGCCAGCCAGGTAAACACACCTGGACAGGGTAGCACCAGCCTTGCTCTCCGACAGACCATTTCTTTGACACGCACAGACCACCCCATGAGGGTGCCCCTCTAGGTGGGCACCCCGATGCCTCAGCGGAAACCGGCTGTATCTGCGGGGATACAGAGCGAGTCCCCCTCGCAGCCCCCACCGTGGACCCTCGATCAGCTCCCCCAAGTGAGCTCTCCCTTACCCTGACTGGGAGCAGCCATGAAGGAGCGAGTTGCACCCACAGGGATGTAAAAAGTCGCCAACATAGCAAAGCCTATTGTATGAGCGCCTCTCCCACCACACTCACATGCTCAAACACACACACACTCACACATATACATTCGCATACACATGCACACATGTGCACCTACACGCACGCGCACAGGCCTGGAGGACGAGGAGAACTGGGGACCAGGAGCAGCACCGAGTTAAAGCCAGAAGGCCTTTCCCACACTGCGGTGGGCGCAGCAGGGGCTGAGCCACCCTGGGAGGTGAGCCACAGAAGGGGTCGGAGTCGGCCCCCAGACACAGGGCCTGCATCCCCCAGGAGCTGGTCCAACGCCCTGGAACCCAGCAGCTAACCCAGTCCCCAGTGTGTCACTCAGCCTGGGACACGGCAGCAGCCAGCGCTCTGCCAAGCGGAAGGAGGGACTGATGACGGGAAGAGCAAGCACCCGAACGAATGCACCCCAGGAAGGACGGCTCAGGGGAGGACCACGCTCACAGCCGTCTGTTTCCACTGGCGCTCGTGCAGAGCTGTGGAGCCCACCAGAGCATCCTGTGCCAGGAACATCAGGGTCTCAGGCGAATGTCCCCAAACCAGAACTTTGCCAATGCGGCAGGCTTCAAGGCCAGAGCTGAGATGCTTCTTCAGGAGCAGATCTTGGTGATGGCCCGGGAGGTGTCATCTCATGTCGGCCACCTGTTTGCGTTAGTTCAGAGATAGACAGAAGCCCATTGCGAGTTGTGGGAGATGCCTGCATGAGAAAAGCTGACCCTCAGATCATGTAATACGTTCCCCTAAGTACCAGTGACGCTCGGCGGCCAAGGAATGGGACCGCATGCAAGCATTTTGCACCAACTTGAATTTAGCTGGCAAGGGGAAGTTAAATTATGTCAGCGACTTTTTTAAAATTAAAAAGAAAGGAAGTGCTGAGGAAAAGGTTGGGAAAACTATGGTTACTGCCCTAAGGACTTGCACTTTTCTCCTAGATGCTACACAGTAGAAAGAGACGGAGACCAGCATAGAGGGGCGGCCTGGAGTCCATGGCCGAGGGCATGGGCATTATTCCAGGCCACGTGCAATAACCCATCCATCTGCCATCAAAGGACAGGTGAGCAGGCCTCATGTAAGGTGCCGTGTGAGGTCCCCTGACTCAGGACCTTGGGAGGGAGCCACTGCTCACACAGATGTGCATCATCAAGTCCTCTAGGGACACAGGCCACATTATCATGGAATGTCCCCACCCTGCCAAGCCCTGATCCCACAGCACCGAGACCTTAACGGGGGAGGCACGAGACCCCCGTAGAAGGAGGTTGGAGCCCATGCTAGACGCAAGCTTTTGACACTTCGAGTTGAGCAAACGTTTTGGATTCAGCAAAGCTGGTGCAAACCGCCCTTCCAGGGTTGGCCTGAGCTCTGGCCGGAGCCTGAGAGGGGCCGCAGCCTGGCCGCCTCTGAGGGTTCACTTGGCAATAGCTCCACCCGAACCCCCGGTCTGCAGCCTGCCCCCCTTCCAGGTGTGGGGCTTCAGGCCCAGGGTCAAAGTTCACCCAGGAGTCCCTGTCCTTCCCTCTGGGTCACAGTACTGCAGCAGGGTCCCTGACACCCGCTGCAGCATTGCCAGGAGTCTGTTAGGAATGCACATTCCGGGCCCCGCCCCAGATCCACTGAACCAGACACTCTGGGGATGGGCCCCACTGAGAACCACTGGGAGAAAAAAGGGAATCAGACAAAGGAGGCAAACAAAATGAACTCAGGGATAAAGGGGAGACAAACCCCTGTAAGTGAGTGAGTCCTTAACCAGGGCCTGGCAGGTGAGCCTCAGGGAGCCCCACCGTGCACATTCGGGCCCGACCTCTGCAGAGCCAGGCCAGGTGGCTGCAGCGGCTGCCCCAGCACCGTGCTGAGGGCTCGAGGCCAGGATAGGCTGGGGGGGCCACCTGTGTTTCCCACACAAGGCAAATCAAATTTCTTTCAAGTGTTCTTAGAAAGTAGTTTGTGAACGTTGGAAACCGTTTAAGAGATCAGATCATGAATTTCAACAAAGAAACTGAACCCCAAATCAGAGCAGGTCTTCTCAGGATAGGAAGACCTGGCCAGAGAATTCTACAACCACCCTGTTAGGAAAGGACGTGAGCATCCCTTACATGGGTCCCCTGCACATCATCCCCGCCACACCTCTGTCCTCCATCGTGGGCAGAAGCCACCTGCAGCACTCGCCCTTTCCCGACACTGCCCAGTTGTCCTGGGAGATCTGGGGACCTGAAGCATTCCCTCGGAGGTGCTGACCTGTGGAAACGTTTTATCCTAGGGTGGGGGGCACCGCAGAGGTGCCGTAAGGTCAGGGAAGCCACCGGCATATCATTCTCCATAACTGACTCTCTTGGTGTCACCTCACGTGTGCGCCTCCCTCCGCCTGTCACGTAGACTGTGCCCTGCACAAAGGGCTGGCCGTACAACCCGCTGGGCCACCCACCCACGACCCTGCCCCGGAACACGCAGGTTGGACAAAAATTGTCTCGCTGGATTTTAGAATTTTTTCTTAAACATATGTAGAGCTCACATTTCTTTCAATGATAGTAAAAGTGTTTTGGGTCTTTACTTAGGATTGTGATGTTTTTGTGATCAGAAATGTGCTGTAGACACTTAACTCTTGTTTCTATCAATTAGCCTAGGGTACAATGGTTTTCCTTGTATATATGGAAATACACACACACACACACACATACACATACACACACACACACATATTTTGTTTTTATTTTTGCTCACAGCCAGTCTCCCAGAGCCTAGGGACAGTGCCGAGTCACAGCACACTGGGACGACTAAATGGTTGGTGAGAGCGATGGTGGATGTCGTGTGTCCACTTGACACACATCCCCAGACCTGCGGTCCCACGTTATTCTGGGCATGCATCTGTGGAGTGTTGGGTGAGATTCACGTTTGAACCCGTCAGGGTCAAGACAGAGGAAAGCGCGTCACCTCCCCAGGGTGGCGGGGTCTCACCCGCTGGAGTCCTGCCAGGGGCCAGCAGGCTGAGGTCCCCGACTCAGAGTGCACCGCTCCTGCCGGCAGCCCCTGGGCTCAGATGCCTGCTTTCTTCCCGCCTTCAGACTCGCACCGAAACACAGCTCTTCCCGGGGCCCGCGCCTGCCGTTCCTTAGTGCAAAGTGACACCATCGCTCTGCTGGTGCTCAGGCCTTCACACTTGGACTGGAACTTACACCATCAGCTCCTCTGGGGCTCCAGCTGGTCAACCCACCCCACACATCTCGTGACTTGCCAGCGCCAGAATCCAATGAGCAATTCCCTATAATAAATCTCTGTCCAGGGGTATAAATGGAGACATCCTGTTGGTTCTCTCTCTCTCTGGAGAACTGACTGAAGCAGTGAGTTCATTCATTTTTGGCACCTGGGTCCGAGGGAAATTCCTCGTGCAGGTCTAAAAGAACACAAAGGAATGCCGTGGAGTGCATGTCAACAGCCTCGTTCTGGGACACTGTCAAAGGTAGCAAATGAGTTGCTCCATGTGTAATGGGCACAGGCATCGCCCCAGGTGAGTAAACGGATGACTGATTCGGCAGGCCCAGGGCAGGGTGTGAGAGTGCACTTCCAACGAGCCCTGGCCCTGGCGCTGGTCCCGAGTGCGGAGCTCTTGGAGGGCCTCCCAACGCCAACGATGGAGAGTGGAGACGGTGATGAGGGATGTGACCTCCGGTCCTGCCCACAGGAGCTGCCTGTCCTCTGGCACTCTCTGTGCCTGGGCTGAGGCCCAGAGTGTGGGGGCCCTGCTGCTCCAGATGCCACCCCTCTTCTTCCACAGAGCACCCAGAGACTGCCCAGGGTCACCCGGCTCTCCAGGATCCATGACTATATGTGCTCGGCTCCCCAGGCTCCCTTGGTGTGAACACAGTCTCTGCTTCTTCCTTCCTTCCCAGACATCCAGTCTGATGTGGGCTCTACTTCCTGATCTCTCAAACTATCTGGCCCACTGCTGACTCCTTCCTCCTTGTCAAGCAAAGTGATGTTTTCTGCCAGATCAGTGGTGCTTGGGAGAAGTAGCTGCAATGTTTAGTTCATTTTCTTGATCCAGAAACTTGGGCCATTTTCAAAGGCTCTGCGTGGGGTTCTTGAACATTATGCTGATTCAACAAAGAGCGTGTCGCCAAACTGAAAACCTTCCGTTGGCTGCTCCCCTCCACAGCTCACGACAAGGGCACGCAGTAAAATAAGGCAGTCGGCGTGTTGTAAAATCTTCCCAGTGAGCATGCATTTGGAAAGGCACAGGACCAGCTGGGCTCACCTCAGTGAAATTCACACACTGAGCACACCCATGCAGTCAGCACGGCACTCGGAAGGCCTGCCCTGTCCCGTGCGTCCCCCACCCGCCCCTTCCTCCCAGAGGTCACCCCTATCTGTAGCTCTCCTCCACAGGTGATGTGTTTATGGAAATGGATCTTATAGTACAAGCTTTTTGTGTGTGTGTCTGGCTTCTTTGGCTCAGCATTATCTTTGTAAGGTACACCCAAGTTTCACGTGTAAGTGTGCTCATTCTCGTTCCTGGATAGTATGTCATGTACAAGCAAACCATAATTGACCTGTCCTAGTCATTCTTTAACGGCTTATTGAGGTAGAATCCACGTGCCACACGATTCACACATTTAAAGCACACAGTTCAGTGTTCCTCGCAGAGCCACAAGGCCACAACCTGACTGACCGAGTTTGTTCTCGCTGAAAGAAGCCCACAGCTCCTCAGTCATCAGTCTCCATTCCCCCACGCCCCCCCACCCCCCCACAGCCCACCCTCCACCATCACTGTCTCTGTCCATCCGCCTGCTCTGGATTAAATAGGGGGACCGTGCAACACCTGGCGTTTTGTGACTGGCTTTTCACACTGAGCGTAATGAATTTAGAGTTCACTTTTGGATGCACAGGAAGCTGGTTTCTTCTACCCCGGAAAAGCACTCCACGGTGCGGGGGGCCTCTGCTTACCTCCCACTCACCCAGCAGTGGGTGGGCATTTGCGTGGTTTCCACCGTTTGGCTGTTGTAAATAAGGCTGTCGTGCACTTTGCACGCGGGTTTTTGTGAGGGCGTGTCTTCTCCTAGGTGCACGCTGAGAAGTGGAATTAATACGTGCTGAGTCTGGCATAGAAGCTTGGCGGGGCTGTCCAATGGACTCACAGTGGCCGAGCCCCGTTACATTTTCACCAGCAATGCACAGGGGGGTTGGACGCCCCCACGTCCTCACAAACACGTTATCTTCTGCCCCTTCGATTGGAGCCGTTCTGGAGAGAGTGAGCTCTCGCTGGGTATTTGATTTGCGCTTCCCCAATGGCTGATGTTTTGAGCATCTTTTCCTGTTGCTTACTGGCCACTGGTGTTTATCTTCTTTCTTTTTTGCAGAAATGTGTATTCAAATCATTTGTCCAATTTTTAATTGGGTGACTCGTCTTTTTAATATTGAGTTATAATAAGTGTCTTTATATAGTCTCAGTACAAATTCCTTAGTGGTTAATGACTTTTCCCACTCTGTACATCATTTCCTCACTTTCTTGATAGGACTATTTACATTTTTTAAATTTATGTTGTCTAATTTTTAATTTTCAGATAGTCTCATTAATCTTTTAATTTTCATGTAGTGTAATATTTTCTTTTTTGTCACTCATACTTTTCTTGTTATATTTAAAAAAACCATTGTCATCCAAGGTCACTAAGATTTTAGTCTTATGTTTTTTTCCTACATTTTATAGTTTTATTTCTTCCATTTATTTCTCACATTTCTTACGTTTTATAGGTTCATTTTGAGATCATCTTTTTTATTTATATGATGTGAGCTAAGGCTCTAAATTCATTCTTTTGCATGTAGCTACCCGGTTTTTTCCGCACTACTTATTGAGGAGACTATCTGTTCTTGGTGCCCTTGCTTAACATCGGCCGACCGCAGGTGCGCGGATTCATTTCTTCTTTCTCAGTTCCGTGCCGCGGGTTCCGTGCTCGCCCTTACGCCGGCACCACGCTGCTTCGATCGCTGTGTCTCCGTTGTGAGTTTTGAAATCAGTAATTGTGTCTTCCAAATCCGTTCTTCTTTTTAAACACTGTTTTGCCTAATGGGGGTCCTGTGCATTTCCATATGAATTTTAGGAAAAGCTCGTCAGTTTTTGCAACAATGGCAGCTGGGATTCTGAAAGTTTGAGTTGAATCTGGAGATCAATTTTGGCAGCCTCGCCATGTTTAACAATATTCAGTCTCCTCATGCACAAACATGGTTGTTTTCCACTTATTAGATCTTCAACTTACTTAATGATGCATTTTGTGGCGCTGGTGTAAAAGGTCTGTGCCTCTTCTGCGAGATCGGCACCTAGGGCTTTTGTTCTTTTTGATGCTGCCTCAAATGGCATTGTCCTCTTACTTTCATTCTCCGGATGTTTATTGTGTCAACTGCCAGTCTTTGGCACCAATTCAGCGCCAACCGGAATCCCAAGTTCAGGGTGTGGTGATGAAGGAAACTACTCAGTGCAAAATAGCTTGGCTGTGATGCAGCTGGGCTGTAAGGGGGCCCTGGAGCCAGGCCCTCTCCTACTCTGTCCGCTCTTCCCTGGTCCGCCCCGACCTGCGCCCACCTGCTCTGCTCTGGCAAGAAGTCTTCAGTGTGTCACCTCCAGCTGGGGAAATGCAGCTTTCAGTCTCCAGGTAAGGTATCCCTTAGAACCGCAGAGAAGCCGATTTCTATAGACCGCAGTCACTGCCCCTGGCCCCTGATTGGTCTGCCCTCATGCAAATGAGGACTCCCAAGTACTCACAGTGTGATTGGTCCAAAAGACACTGCCCTGATTGGTCAGACTGGAGCCGCTCTGATTGGTCTGTGAAGATGTTGATGGGCACAAAGCTGTGCAGCTCCCATTGGACGGAGAAGCCTCAGTCCCTCTGGTAGAAATGGGATTGCACGAGCTGCATTATCAGGGCTGCTCAGATGGCGGGAGCCGGTGCGGGCGGGCGGCTCAGGGCAGGCTGCTCCCCGAGGGGCGCTGTGTGCGTGAGAGGCCCCCGGGCAGAAGTGGTGGGAGGCTCTGGGTTCTAAAACGTGAGCCCAGTCACTGCCCCCAGGAGCCCTTTCTCGTAGGCATCTTCTTTCTCAGGGGTGCATAATTCCTAGTGTACAGAAGGGCAATTGAGTTTGCCTTCTGATCTGGGATCCTACATCAATGCTAAACTTATCAGCTTACTAAGAGAATTTTAGTGGATCCCTCAGGGTTTTATGTTTACAATATTACATCAAGTGAGAAAACAAATACTCCACCTGCTCGTCCAATCTGGGTGTCTTCTGTCATCATTGCTTCCCTGCTCTGCCCAACCTCCAGGACAACGCAAAACAGCAATGGCAGGAGGGGCATCCTCGAACTCTTCCTGAGCTTCAGCTAACTTTTTATTTAGGTTGTTATACTTTTCAGCGCTTGGTGTTTTTATCATTTTTACCTCTGTGGATACTCTCTGTATGGAACAACGTCATCTTACTTTCCCCTAATTTGTCAAGCACGGGTTTCTTTAGTTCTTTGAAGATACTTATAATAGCTGCTTTGAAGTCTGTCTCTGCTAAGTTCGCCTTCAGGGGCTGTTCGCAGTGCGTGCTTTTTTTCCCCTCTGTAAATGGGTTACAGGTTCCTGTTTATTTGTGTGTCTGAAAATGTTTATGTTGGAAACTGGTTATTTTAGATAACGAACTGTAGTAACTGGACACTAAGCCCCTTCTCAGAGCTGGGTGCTGTTTGTTTGGTCATTTGTCGTTTAGTGACTTGGCCCAAAAGAAATCCGTTACATCTATTTCCTGTCCAATGAGCAGCATCTCTTGCTCCTGCTCATATCTGACCCCTCGGTTTTAATCCTGTGACTTCGTTATTTAGGGGTTGCCCCGAGTCAGCTGTGCGTAAGCTCCGTTAGCCTGGTGCAGCTTACACTTCCCGTCGGGGCGGGGGTGAGGGGGGCATGCTTTGAGGCTGCTGTCACACTGAAAGCAGTTTGCTTACTGCCCCCACGTCTGACCAAGGGTGGGGCCTGGGGCTTCCCTCTGGGAGACCCCTGAGGTGGGCAGCCTTTGGCTGACACACCCCCTCCAGGCTGCCAGGAACAACTGGAAAGCAAACAAGAATGATAAAGTTTCCAATGGGAGAGAACCCACAGGCTGAGCCTGTGGTCCTCAAAGTGTGACCTCCTGCATCAGAATTGTCTAAATGTTTATTTAAATGGGTCTTCGGGGTCCACTCTAGATTTAGGGAACCAGCATCTGAAGAGGCAGAAGGCAGGGACCTGCACCTTGACCAGCAGCCACTCGGCGGGCCAAGTGTGCTGTTCTGTCACTGACCTTGGAGGCAGAGGTCCGGCTGAAGTGTCGGAGTTCAGGGCTGTTAGGGTTTCAAAAACCAGAGAGGCAAAGGCAGCTTTGCAGAAGGAACCACATGGCAATGGCAGCAAGGAAAGCCTCGGGGAGCCCACGGGACAGTCCTGCCCTGGGCCGAGAGCAGAAGAGGTGCAGGCCGTCAGCTGAACCTGAGCTTTGATCTTCTGCCCTAGTCAAGGCCAGTGGCGTGGGTTTGCTCACTGCCCATGAAGAAATCCACACTTCTGTCCATTTGTGTTAGGGCTCTGATCCCAGGAAGATATTTAATCTTTCACTTATCCTGGTTTCCTAGTGTAATATCGCGGAAACAACTTGAGCTTTTTAAAAGTTACGTCAACCTTGATTTAAATTCTGGCTCGTGACCTTGTGCCAAGATGCCCATCACCTGCCAGGCCTCAGTCTGTGTACCCAAAAAATAGGCTTAACAACAGCGGGTCCTTGTCACGGCTCAGCAGGAGGGCACAGCAGGACCGGCCAGGGTAGTGTGCCCTGGAGGGCAGCCATTCTAAGGGCTGCCAGGCTTCCAGGATGCTGGGAAACACATCTCCTTTGTTTTGTTTTTTTTTTTTGTTTGGTTTGGTTTTGGGTTTTTTTTTTTACTTCTTCCATTTAACAACTTTGACTCTAACCTGCAGATTCAACTGTCTACCTGGCACATTTACGATCCCACTGAATTTCAACGTGTGAAGCTTTGTTAAGGCCCGTCAGCCTGGGACCGCACGGGGGCCTTGTGCTAGGATGGCCTGGTGCCAAGGCAAATGTTTAGACTTGGCTGAGGGCTCGGCGTTTGGTTAGTGCTCAGTGCTTTAAAGAAAATGCAAACCCAGGAGCTTTTGGGGGAACAGAGGAGCTGCTGCTGGGACGGCACATGACAGTAACACAGGTGCACTGCCTCCCGGCGGGTGGGTGGCAAACATTTGACCCCCAGGACCTGACGCAGTGCCCCCCTCCCCCCGAGAGTGCCTAGGGCCAGTGCAGCCCTGAGCGGGGGCAGCCCTGTTTGACTTGGCCACGGCCCCACAGAGGAAAACAGCCTTGACGTTGCCTCTGGTCACTGCCGTGCTCAGGGCCACCTGTGGGTTTCACAACCTACCGCCCCTTTCCCACAGAGTCCTCGCCAGTTAGTTCACGTTCCCGGAAAATGAGCACTCTTTGCTCCAACCCTCAGAATCTGCTCCGGGTCGGCGCCTACAGGCACTCACCTGTGCACACCTCTGAGCGCAGGCGCCGGGCCAGCTGCTCTGTCAGGAGCCTTTGTTAATTCTGGGTCTCGCTCCCGTTTCCAAGCATCTATAAATATGCAAGTTCTATTGCAATGGGAAAGAAACTCACATTCATTAAGCACCTGCTTCCAGCCAGGTGCTGTCACACACAGAACCTCGTCTAATCCTCAAAGCAACTGGGTGACACAGGAGCTAATGTCTTTCTTTATTTGATAAAAGACATTCAGGCGACCGGGCAAGGGAGCCAAGATTTGGCCCCAGCCCCCTGAGTCTAAGTGCATGATCTCAGCACTCACTCCGCTGCCTCTCACCTTGTCATAGAAAGAGCAGTGGGCAGGGGCAAGGGACCTGGACCCCAGCCCCAGTCCTGGCCTTGGCTGCACAGGGACAGGTCCCTCTCTCTGTCTGTGTGTCTCTGATTCTCTTTATAAAATGAGGAGAGTGGACAAGTTGCCTCTAAGGAACTTTCCAGCTTTAATGTCCCTGGGGTTGCATAACGACCCCAAGTCAAAATGTGAGGAGCAGGTCCCTTTGCTTCCATCAGTCCATCCCTCCCGGAAAAGCTCCAGGTGTCACCAGGGACTGGGCAGCTCAGGTCTCCATGGAGTTCCATGAGGTCCCATGGCTGGACGGAGACTATGGTTTGGGGGGCGCCTATCTCAAGACAGAGCCTTTCATAAGGGTGATTTACATGACAGAAAGTGGCCGCACATGGAGGTCTCCCTTGACGCGAATAGTGGAGGCTGGCCAATTCACCCTGCTCGCCTTCCCAGCCGCGGCCGGAGAGGTGCGCAGCCGTTTTCCCCGTTCTGCACGTGTGCGAGGGGAGGGAAGCTCCCGGACCCCTGCCGTGACTTATGGTGGTGTTGGGACGCCGGAGGACGGAGGGCCCTGCTCACGGAGAGCCCTGCTCACGGAGAGAGCTGCTCTGTGCTCAGAGAGGAATGAACCGGCGACTCTTGGCTGTCTGCTTTGCCTGTGTCTTATCCTCTGACTCGCACAGCGGCACCTCCGTTAGGTGACATCATCAGGGAGCTGTCTCCATCAGTGCCAATTAGTCAGTAATAAGGAAGAGCAAAGGGAACCAGACATTGAGTTCGATAAACTGGGGGCAGGAGCCCGTCTGCTTCCCCAGGGAGCTGCAGCTTCACTCCCCGGGGACCCCAGACTGTGCTCCTCTGAGGGGATCGGCACTCCTTCCTCCCCTCCCCCTCTAGTACAGGATTGTTGGGGGTGCAGGGGGAGGTCCTGGACCATGGAGGTCCCTCAGTCTAACAAGGGGGTGTAAACCTATCGAAGCCCACAAAAGCTGGAGAAATTGATTGGTAGTTTTGAAAAAAATACCTGGTTCATCCTAAACCCAAGCTAATATTAATCCCAGGAGAACAAAGAAGCTCTCTCTCTCTCTCTCTCTCTCTCTCTCTCTCTCTCTGACACACGTTCACCGCATGTGTTCCCACAATCTCTCTCATGCCCAGAGCACACCACATGTGGGTCTAGCCACTACCAGGGCCTGCAGCCGATGGCATGGGCTCCAGAGGACTGAGCTTTAACATGAAGCAGAGACTCTGGACACTGGCTTTTGCTTTGGCCTCACTGAGGACACGGAGGGACTTTTCCCATGGCGGGACAGCAATGAGACACTGGAAACCCAGGGGCAGCTTCTATTTCCACCTACGTAAATGTTGCCACAGCACCACCTCCCGTGCACAGGTCCTTGGAACACCATCCCCGGGAAGAGCCGGATTTCCGCCAACGACAGAGCCACAGCCCAGAAGTTAGAAAAGATTTGCTAAGAGGAGCAGGTTTGTGGTCCCCTGGCACCCTCCTGATCATAGGCCCCAGCCCTTGCTGTCACCACGCTGTGTGAAGTGTGGCAGGGTCTCTGCTCAGCTCTTTCTCCTGCGCGGTGCTGGCCTCCAGGTCCCTCATAGGAATTAGAATCAGAATGGACTGATCACTAGCCCACGTCCACCACCCATTCTTATTTGGGGAGGGCACTTCAGTTACATCACAGAGATAAACACTCTTCACAAGAAGCCTGCACAGCTTAGCACTGCATGTCTAACTACGTGTGTTAATCTTTCTTTACACGTCCATTTCTGCGTTCATCTGTGAGGCGCTGGCGTGTGGGGGGGCACACCTTGCCTCTCCGTGCTCCCGGTCCAAGTGCAGGTCACTGCCCCAGGAAGGTGGTCACAGGCCCCTCCTTCCGGCTGTGTGAGCAGGTGCTTATGGCGCCTCAGGATAAATGCAAGAAGGAAGAACAGAAAGTATGTTCCCAGAGACAGGTGGGGGCCGCAGGGCTGATTCTTATCTCACTGCCCTTGGACGGAGCTGGCTGTGTTTGTCCAGAGGCCCCTGGGAAACCTCAGGAGCTGAAGGAGCAGGATAATTGGCCGTTTTCAAATATATTAAGGTGCCAGAAATGAGAATTAAGTAAGTTTCTGAACAGACCGGTACCCTTCAGACAGCACGGTGGCATGGGCTGTGTTTATGGGATCGTGTTGCTCATTAGGCAAAATTGAATTAACTAGCACCAATGCAGCATATAGTTTCAAGGTAACCACTCGGAGAGATAGAGATAGACACACAGATAAAGACACATTTCTCGGCACCACTTACTTCCCCTCGTGGGTGCAGGAGAAATAGCGCACGTCTGGTGTTTAAACCCCGCTTCGTACATGCTTCTTAACTCGTCGCCTCATTCCATGTAACCACACGTGTCGCTAACCTCTATTCACTTACTAAAATGCATGACAATCTGTTCGAAGAGACACAAGCTAATCCCATTCGAAAGTCAGGCAATTGCCAAATTGTTTCAAGCCAGGAGAGAGTGACAGATTAATCTTTTGGGCTGTGTGAACCCCTTCAGATAACGTACCAAATATGATCAGAAGTTATTCATCTTCCTCTTAAATCATCAAGAAACAAACAAAGAAACAAGCAGCCACACCAACAAAAAAGCCTGCAAACTGCCGAACGCCGGAGCTGCTGCGACAGAGAGCGCGCCCCGCTCGCTGATTTAAGAAAGCGCGTTGTGCCTTAGGGAGTTGCTGGAGTGCAGATGCGCAGCAAACCCAGCGGCTCTCGCTCACCTTTGGCTCCAGCCCAGGTCCTGTGCCAGCAGGGATTGTGGCCGCCCACAAAGGGGGAGGCTTCTGGTTTTGGCAAAGCACGCAGCGGAGATGATTTCAGGCTGGAATACCAAGTGCCCTCAGGAAAGGTCATTTAGTTTAAAGGTCAGGCGCAGCCGGAAAGACTGAAATTAATGCAGAGTGTGTGTGTGTGTGTGTGTGTGTGTTCCCCAGAAACAGACACAAGGTGGTAGGAGAGGGTCAGCAGAGTGAGGGAAGACCGGATTGAGCCCCCGAGTCCCTGGGCAGTCACTGCGTGGGAAGGCCTGCTACAGACCGCGAGCCACAGGTGCCCGTGAGCAGCCGTGGGTCTCTGACCGGAAGGCGGCCCCACGCAGCCTGGCACGCTTCTCCAGCCCTGCCCCTGGGTCCCGCTTGGACTTGCAGAATCAGAACCTCCGAGGCTTTGCTGGAAGATCAGTGTTCCTAACAAGCACCCAGGTTGTCCTCATGCACGTCTTGGTTTAGCAGCTCTTCAGTTACATCTTTTATTTGATAAGTGAAAAAAGTACAGTTCAGACGCTGGCCCAGGCCATTCGGGGCCACCCACCTGGGGAGCGGAGCCACCCCCTTCCGAGCCAGGCCTCTGGTGGCTGCCCAGGTGGCTGTGTCCCCACGGGGCTCCTAGAGGACACAGACACAGGGCAGCCCCACTCAGGTTTCACCCTTTTGTTTGGAGAAGAAACCCTTTTGTTTGGAGAAGAGCAGTCTCTTCTCCCTTGGCGGGCTGCCTTCTCTCCCACCACAAATAATTCTCTCTTTCAAGCAGAGAAAAGCTTTTCTGAAGTCGGGAAAACCCGCCCCGATCACAGTGCGGTTTCCTTCTTGTGAGTTCTGGGAAGACTGTCAGCCGTCCTGCCCTCACGGGGCCATGGGGCAGCGGGGTGGTCTCGTGCCCATTCCACAGAGTTGACGCGGTGATTCTGTGGAATCTAGCTAGGCAGCTGATTCCCTGTGTCTACACATGGAGAGTGCTCGTTATGGCCTTGACCAGGACCTGGCCACCTTTTTCTGTCAAGGTCAGGGGTCATGTTTTGTGGGCCACATGGTCTCCGTCAAGACTACTCATCTCTGCTGCTGACAAGCGCCATGCACGACTGACTGCCAATAAATCTTTATTGACAAAACGAGGCAACGCGTAGGACTCGGCCTGCAGGCCAGAATTTGCTGACCTTTGGTTTAGGAATTCCAAAGATCCAAAACACAACGTAATTTATCTCACAGTCTGGTTTAGGGGGAAGGCGTGAGTTGGACGTAAGACAAGGCAGAGGTGGACAGGAAGACCTGCCTCGTGGGCCGGTCTGAGCTTCCTGGGGCTGCTGTAGCCCAGGGCCACAGGTGGGTGGCTTCAGAACCCTGGGGTGTGCTCTCTCAGAGTTCTGGAGGCCAGCACCCTGAAATCAAGGCAAGCTCTGGCTGCAAGGGTGCCTCTGTCCTTGCCTCTCCAGCTCCGGGTTTGCCTACAGCCCTCGGCTTGTGGGCACATCCCTCCAACCCTGGCCTCTGCCACTAGAGGGTGTTTTCCACATGTGTCTCTGTCTGCACCTCCTCTTACAAGGACACCAGTCATACTGGATGTAGGGACCATTCTATTCTGCTGCGAACACATTTTAACTAATTATATTTGCAAAACCCCTATTTCCATAAATGATCACATTCACAGGTACCTAGAGTTCAGACTTCAACTTACTTTTCTGGGGACACAATTCAATTTACAGTAGGGTCCATGACTCTCCTCTGACTGGTGTACCCCGTTACATACGCACAACCACAGGACTTCCAGAACACCCAGCCCCTTTCACCACCCTGTGTACCCCCCTAAACCTGGCTTGGGGATGGATGGATGGCATGGGGGAAAACTGAGAAAGGGTCTGCTGGAACCCTTGCCAGAGAAGGCCTAGTGACTTTCAGTCCTGGCTGTCCCAGTAAGGGATGGCCTGAACGGAGACTCCAAGTAAAGATATCTGTAAACAGAGTGGGGGTGTACCAGGACCTAGGAAATGTCCACAAAATCCACCAGGCAGGGACCAGCCAGACGTGAGGAACCACGGACCCTCTGGCTGGCTTGAGGGGCCCTCAAATGCAAACATCTAGGTCGGTTTTAAAAGTCTGGTTGGGTTACACAAGGAAACTTAATGTAAAAAGTCACTAACCGTGATGAAAGAGTGCAAAAGAAGACACCACAAAACTGTCCCTGGTACTCCAGCAGACAGGAGGGCTCCCAGGAAAAAACCCAGAAGGAGCTCAGCCCCCACAGGCTGAGACTCTCACTGAGCGAGCGGGCAGGAGCTGGGGCACAGTCGCTAGGCAGGCAGAAGGTGGCCCTCTGGGGTGTGGGGGGCAGACGGGAGGCATGGGGGTACAGTGGGGGTGGCGGACAGACAGCTTTAGGGGAGGGAGGGCAGCACCATGAGGGGGAGGGGAGTGCGCAGGTGGCAGACCTGCAGAAGGAACAATTGCCCCGTGTGTGACCCTCTGGGCCCCAGGCAGCCACATGCAGGCAGGGACGGGCCAGCTGAGGTAGTCCAGTCAGGGGGTGTGCACACCAGGGGGGTCATGTCAAGAGGGCTGTGGAAAGGTCATGGCCAAACCAAGGATGCAGAGGGACCAGGGAAGGGCTGGTGGCAGAGCCAGGCTCTCCTGGCACCCGTCACCCCTTTTATACCCCGACCAGTGACATCTCAGCACTTGTCTCCAAATCTTTGAGGGACTCCAAGAGAAATAAAGGAACCCTCTATTCTTGGGTGTCATTCGTGATAGGAAAACCTTCCAAGCTGATGCTGGTGTGGTCTCTCTCTTCCTGGCTCAGCTGGGGCCTCTGCAGCCCCTGGCGGGTGGGGCTGTGAGCGCCACCCCCCTCCACACACCTCCCAGCCAGTTCAGGATGGAGAACGCCGCTTCACAACGCCACACGGGCTGGGTGTCATTCAACCGCAGCTTCGGGAAAGCAAGCGCACTGGGATATCTCTCCCGGCCTCTGCCTCCCAGCCACCCACCCAGGGCTTCAGCTAATGTGATGTTGGAAGATGCTCTTGTTTCACAGTCCAAAAACTTGGGGAAAAAAGGCACAAAATTGACGTGGTGGCTTGGGTTTTTTCCCGGGAGATTCCTCTTTAAAAACTTACATATGTTCCGCTTTATTGTTTTACTTGCAAAAAAGGGAATTTGAACCTATGGAATTATTATAATTTTACATAAAAATCAACTCGGAGAACTATTTCCACGCACAGATTAAACTAATTTACTCGCAGAAGGGCCCGAGCGAAAGTGCTCGCCCCGCTTCGACTGCCCCCCATTGCAATGTTCCGTCTCCTTCTAAGCAGACCCGTTCTGATGAAAACATCAAGCCTCGTTCTAGCGCTTAGTGTCTTCACTCTGCTGTCTCATTTTGTTTGGCCCTCCTCCTCCGTGACAATTATGGAAAGTAGTTTTCAGAAAAAAGAAAAGAACAGATATCCTTTCCAAAGTCAGATTTGACCGCAAATAGCTAACATTGGAGTCCTGTGAAATCTGACAAAACATCAATAAAATATTTATTTAAAAGGTGGTGAAGCTGAGGATGGCAGAGGGCTGGCATCAAGATCTACTCTGGGTCAGGTGGATACCTGCAGAATTTCAAAATGTACCGAAAAGTCATCACGGAAAGATCCAGAGACACGGACTAAGTGTCGGTTTATCGCACTGACCCAATTACAGACACGATGAGACAATACAAACAAGTATAAAGTGACTTTGCACGTAATGAACATAAATACCGAACCGAGCAGAGCACGGTGTGAAAAGTATGGGAACACCCGAGTGGGTGGCCACGCTCAGTAATTTCCTCAGAAAGATGGATGATAAAAAAGGGTGCAACGCTCTGCGGGAGAATTCAAAGATTTCTTGTAAGCAGAGAGCAAAACTGCAAACGGAGGGTCTGCACGGTTCCAGGGGGGTCGTGCTGACTCGCAGTCACTTAGAAGCTAGGGGCCCGGATAAAGTCCCTCACCCCCTGAGGCAGGTGTTTCTCAGGGGACTCCGTACACTTCCATCACGGGGCCGCCCTCCAGGGACACGCAGCGGCCCCTACCCTGGAGGACAGTAGAACGATGAGCAGACTCTTCTACAGATGCTATTCCTAGAAGGTCCCTCAGCAGCTGGGGGCAGCCCACACCTCTCCTCAGTGGAAGTGGAACTGGCTTTTATCACTGAAGGGCGAGGGCCACACAGAACATGTGGGGTGTTGGTCAGGACCCCAGTCGGGAACAATGAGTTTCCCTGGGATGAGAGGACCCCAACTCTGGCTCCAGGCCTCCCCAGCACATTGCCCCCCATGCCTCCATGTATCTCCTCCAACAGCACAGTCCAGTTAAACTCCAACTCACGAGTCCCCTTATCCAAATCACAAAAGTGACCCAAAAGGCTCACCTATCACACCAATTAGTATCTGCACTTTAAGTCAAAGAAATGCATATATATTTTAAAGATTTTATTTATTTATTTTTAGAGAGGGGAAGGGAAGGAGAGAGAGAGAGAAACATCAGTGTGTGGTTGCCTCTCGAGTGCCCCCTACTGGGGACCTGGCCTGCAACCCAGGCACATGCCCTGACTGGGAATCGAACTGGTGACCCTTTGGTTCACAGGCCGGAACTCAATCCACTGAGTCACACCAGCCGGGGCACATTTTTAATAGTGGCATTAAATCCGTCCACTGAAGTGAAAGAAGGTTCCCAAGACCATGGGCCTCAGCACCTGCAAAGGGGACCTGAGAATTCCCAACTCCCACCCCAGACCTGAGGAACCAGAACCTCTCTGGGTGGATCCAGCCAGAGTATTACTCACCAGAGTAGCAGGTGGTTTCACGTGTTGGGCCTTTGGAAGTTCCGGCCTGAGAAATATCATTATATAAGGACATTGGTATTTAGACTACAAATTTCCCTGACGGTAACATATGAATATGGCAACTATTTATGTCTTCTACATTTTGTGGGCAAAAACTATCAACTGCTAACTCTCCTAAAAGATGACCAAATCCACCGTGGACAAGGTAAAGATGAGCTCATGGCTTCCTGCCGGGAGCGGCCCACTGCATGGTCACAAGAGGGTCTCGGGAAGGGGGACAAGGCTTTGGCCGCGGGGGGGCAGGGAGGAGGTAGAGGGGGAGCTTCTATCTCAGGTGGGTCTTTAAATATTAATGAGGGTGGAGTGGTGAGGACTGGGCAAAGTTCGAGCGTGACCACTTGGGGTTGATGGGCGTAGCAAGAGGAGAATTTTAAGGAAGTCTTAACATATCAGCAGTTGTTTGATGAGACTAGCTAAGTAATCTAGTGCCCCAGAAAGGGATAATGATGACTAGCTGAGCAATCTATTTTTGGGCAAATAGGGTGCGGGAAACTTCCTGACACAAACCACCAGGTTACTTGCGATTTCATCTTCCTGGGCAAGAGTTTCCTGGCAGAGGAAGTTATGCTGCCGCAGAGAATGGGGCGATGCCGACGTGGACAGGGGGCCGTGCAGACGCTGCAGTCTCAGGACCACCACTCCGAGTTCATTCCGGAAACTCTCTGCAATGCGCCCAGCATCGGTTTCGGTGACAGTGACCCGGACTGCAGTTTCTAGAAGGAATCCACACTCAACCAGATTCAATCAGAGATGAGTCCAGACACTCAGGGATGCCCGTCCACTGGGACAGGGTGGAAGGAGCTGGGGCTGAGATGCTCCCGTGAGTCTCTCTGGGCTGAGGGGGAGGGGGAGGGGGAGGGGCAGAGGAGACTCTTGGATGTCCGAGCTGTCTGCAGGAAGAGAGAGGCTACTTCATTTCTGAGACGAGCCGCGGCAAAGCACAAGCTTCATCTCACTGCACCGCACGGTGTCAAACTTGAGGTCGGCACTCTCGTGCAACATGGTCACCCAAATCCGACGTACCTTTGTCCCATGCGGCTGAGCCTAAACTGAGAAAGGAACCGGAAGCAACTAGTCACCTTAATTCAGAGCAGGTTTTGTGGTCAAACTTCAGAGATGTTCAACCTTGACCTTCTTCACCAATACGCAGCATCAATATCCAAACACCATTCAGCCCCCATTCCTGGTCGAGATGGCCCGTGGGTTTTGTCAGTACAAATAAATGAGGAAATAAGTAAGATCAGAGTGTGACTGGAGACTACCCACGAAGGTGACTGCAGGGTTGTCTCATATTCAAGGGACCTTCCAACCTCAATGGGAGGAACAGCACCCTGCCACTGGATGCGGCAGGGAGGATAAACGGTGACAAAGGACAGAATGGGGACGCTGGAGGACATTGGCTGGAGCAGAGCGTCCCACATGTTCACGTATGACACACAGAGGGAAACGCAATAGTCATAAAATATCCTGGCGAAAACAGGAGTCGGGCCCAGGAGTCCCTCCCCTGGGGACAGAGAGGGGACATCAAACAGGGGACACTCTGAAGTGAGCAGGTTGGCCAAGCCACAGGGACCAGAGTGACAGTTACCAGGCCCAGGAGTGGCACAGGGGACAGGCTGCGAGCAGGCACCAGGCAAGCCCGTCTCGGTGACAATGGCTGCAGTCTCGATTGTGGTGCTGGCCTCATGACTTTGTATGTGTGTCAAAACGCACCAAGCAGCGCTCTTCAAACAGATGAGTTTCACTGCTGTGCATCACACTGCCGTAAACTGATTAAACCCAGTCCTCAGCGTTATCGTCTCCAGGCCAGGATTCTTAATTCCCTCTGAAGATCCAGACACAGGCCTCTGGAACAGTCCAGTCCCTGCAGACGCAACAGCACCCAGAGTGGGTCATCACCGTACAATTCAGTGCAGGGGCTGCTCCTGAAGAGGCAGGCGAGGCGCAGGGCGACCACGAGGACAGCTCATTTGCACAAGGCAGGTGGCCTCCTGGAGCTGTTACCACCGCCAGCCTGGGGGCAGGGGGCAGGGGCGTGAGGGAGGCCATCAGGTAGCAGCTGCGGCCTCAGGAGGGCCGAGGGATGTAGCCAGTGCCGGGCACAGCAGAGAGAGGGCAAAGGCAAGAAGTGCCGCCCAACTGTCCCAGCTGTCTCGTCTCAGGCTGGTGCCCCCGGGGCCCAAGTCACCCTGAAGCCAAACCTCCCATGCAGGTCATGTGGGCTGGTGTCCTGGGTCACAGTGCAAGATGCAGAAGGCACAGAGTGGGGGTTGAAGGGCAGCAGGGATGTCCAGCATGGCCTGACTGGGTGTCCCCCTCAGGATCACACTTTCAGCCTCTGTCCCCTTCTGGCCCTGCCTTCCTTCTGGAGATAGGTGACAGGGCTGCTGAGGTCACTGGTGGAGTCTGCTGTCTGGGCACAGGAACAGGGATGGAATTTCCCTAAATAGACCCTCAGTAAGGTAATCCGCAGGTGCCGTGAGTGACAAGATGCACATCTGCTCAGCAGCTGGTGACACACAGACCACCGGGCTCCAGGGCTCCAAGTAGAGGGACTGGGTACGTTCCTCTAAAAAAAAGTCATCCTTGGCTCCCTTCTTTCTATGATACTCAGAACCCACCCACCACCCATCCTTGTGACTGTGACATGGATCCAGAAAGAGACCACATCTGTCACCTCCAACGTCCCGCATCTGATCTAAGCCCCCAGCACTGGACCCACGGCAGTGGCATCTGGATGGAACCCCAGTTTCTGCCCTCACCCCCACTGACCCTAGCACGGTAGCCTGTGGGAACGCTCTGAGGGGACACATCAGCGTGGTGCTTCTGGGTCCAAAGACTCCTCTTGGCTCCCTGACTCACGCAAGGGCAGGAGCCAGAGCCCTTGGAAGGGCCCGCCAGGCTCTTCGGAACCCACCTCACCCCCACACCAGCCTCTTGTCTCCCACGATCCCCCTGCTCTCTCTGCTCTCTCTGCATGGTCCTCGGGCCTCCCAACATCTCAGCACTCTGGACTCCAGGCCCCGGCACCTGCTCTTTGCCGCAACCTCACAGCGAACAGGGTGCGCACGCGCCTCCTCTGGGCCTTCTCTCCAACCACACAGGTGGAAGTGCTCCGTATACATATCCGTGTCGTTAGTTAAAGGTCACCTCTCTGCCCACCCCCCAGAAACACACAGATGCCTTGTACACAATTTCAGGGACCCCTGTCCGCATCCTCACGCACACCCCACAGCCGCGCGATGCTGCCGCAGAGCATGGTACAATCACAAAGACGTCTAGGCCCACAGAAGGCACACAGGGCACGGCGAGGCTGTCTGCGACCTTGTCCAGAGTGCCCCACCCTCGTCTGCACATCGAAAGTCAACAGGAAAAACCCGACCCACCCCACAGAAACGCTTCCCTCACAGCTTTTCTGAAAACCTGAGTCAACAGCAGCCCCAACGATGTGGTCATGTTTCTCAGTATAAATCCACCTTTTTCCAAAGAAACTTTCTTTTTCAGCAGCTCTCAGCACTGAAACCTACTGGGGAGACCGACCCCCTGAGGCAAATGGGGCTTCGGGGAGGGAGCGGGAGCTGTCCCTCATCCATGGCAGGAAGGACAGGCATGACCTTCTCCTAGTTTTAAACATCGTCTAGATCACAAAGCTTAGAAAGCAAAAGAGGAAGAGAAACGAATCTGCATGTTATTATATAAGAGGCAGGTTATGGAGATTATTAGGAGCTATAGATAGTATTAATATGAAAGAGATACAGACTCATGAAGATATAGACTTAAAGGATATTTAGAGAATTTTCTTTTTCAATTTCATAATGTACATCGGTCGATGTTTCCTTCTGGTTCTATGCCCAACTGAATTTATGTTTTCTTTCTGTTTTACTTAGATCACCCGTTTTATTTACTTTATCATTATCTTTCCAGACACAGCTCTTGATATTTATATAATTCACATTTCTTTTTTTCTAATTTCGTAATGTCTGCTTTTGTCTTAAATATTCTCTTCCACTTCCCTTTCACGTTAATATAAGCACGGGAGTAAAGTGTTTTACTTATGATCATTATGGCTAAATAGAAACAACACTCGGGACTATGCATCTCGCTTGGAGTAGAATATGCATGTTCCTCAACTATTCACACACAATATCTTCGGCGCTGTATTTTCTAAACAATCTGTAACTGATTCTTTAAATTCCCTCTTTGATCCAGGAGTAATTTAAGGTGCTATTTCCATATTTTACAATTTCTAAATGATTAAGCCCTTTGTTTACCCTGTTGTTATTAATAGTTTCATCTCCCCATTTTTGAATTATTTATTTCCATTCATCTGCTAATTGACTAGGATATGCATTTAGATTGCTTTTCCAAAAAATAACAGTGATTTATTTCCCAGGAGTTTTTACTTTCTGCTCTTGCCCTTATTCTTCCTTGGATTGGTGTTCTATTGGTGTGTAAGAAATCACCACAAATCTGGCAGCTGCACACACGAGCACCCTCCTTCACAGATCCTGTAGGAGCTGGCCCTTTGCTCAGGTGGGGTCTCCCCTGAGGCTCGAGCTCCCCTCCATGTTCGATGGCTGTTGGCAGAATGCATCTCCTCAAGGCCATGGAAGCCCCAGTTCTTTCAGGCCAGCAGGAGTAACTAACTCCCCAGGGAGGCACATCCCACTCTAAAGGTCTTTACCTGATTAAGTCAGGCCCACCCAGTAAGTTCCTTTCTGATGAACTCAAAACCAGATGATCTGGAACCTTCCTTACATCTGCAAAGTCCCTTCACGTCGGCCATGGAAGGTAAATTAATCATCAGAGTGGCATCCAGCCAGTCCCAGAGCTCCCCACACTCACCGAGGGGGGTGACACTGCACGGCCCCCAGGGAGTAGGCATCCTGGGCCACCCTGGAGTCCTGCCCCCACTTCCATTTCAATACATGTCCGTATTTCCATCTCGGTTGTGCCTCTCCCTTTGGCATTGGCTCCACTCCCATGAACTCTGGAACATTGCCCACACGTTGATGAGAATCCTTAGTCCTGACTAAGCGACACTCTCCCTTCTGACTCTAAATGGCTTCCACCATCTCTCAAAGTCCTCCTGACCCCTACCTGCACAGTCCACGTCACTCTTACCCAAACATGGCCCATGGAGACCTTTCATGTTTTGGATTTCAGCGACGACATCCAGACAATGCATCACCTGTGGCTGCTCCACATTCCCTTTGCTGCTGCAAGCTTGCTGATGTCATCACACACACTCAAGGTCCTGTTTGGTGACACAGGCCAACAAGGGAAAGCTGTCAGCGCTCCTAGCGCCACCCTGTCAGCTGTAAGGGCAGTGAGTCTCTACACCAAATCTGTCCCCGTGTGGCTGGTTGTTACACGCAAGCACAGAGCAGCCTCGTTGCCAGGACTCTAAGCTCAGGGAGTCCAGCTTCCTGTCGGCCCTGTGCTCCGCTGGTACGTGCAAGTTCCCGTGAGACCTTAGCAACCACGTTCCAGCATAAGAAGGACCTGACTACCTGGGACCCCCATGCCTGAGAGCCCCTTGATGCTCCCCAGACACTGAGAAATGAAGCGGGGTGGGGCCACCCCCTGGTGATGTCCACTACATTGGTAGGAGGAAGGAGGCAGATTCTGAAACCCTGCAGACAATTCATATCTTGAAAATCACACATTTTAACTATGAAAACAGTTGACTTTTCTTCCCAATAATGGCAGATTTGGTCACTTAAATTGACCTACTCACCATGACAAACTAGAAAATTTGGAAAAATAGTCCAACAGAAAAGGCTGCTTAGTGTCACTGGAAAATGTGTGAGAGGTTCAAGAATTGCTGAGTCGAGAGTCTGGAGAGACAGACACACAGAGGGGTGAGCTCAGCTTCACGGCCCTTTGCTCGGAGAGTCTGGCCAATGCTGGAAAGGCGGCGCGAGGGCAGGAATTTGGGCAGCTCCTGGCCACCTCGGAGGACCAGGGGACCATACCTCGCACGCGGGCCGGCCAAGGGGAGGTGCCGGTCTTGTGGTTGGAGCCCAGATGAGCTCTCACAGTGGCAGGGATGCTGCATCCACAATGGTCTCCAGGAAGAGCAGGTCATCTCGGTCCCAGTAACCCCCACAGGGAACCGTCCGAATGAAGAGCTCGGCACACGAAGAGATAAGCAACCTGTACACGCACTGAAGGCAGGACAGGGCAGAGCAGGGCGAGTTCTACAGTGCTCCCACGCAGTCATCAGATGCAGGTTTTAAGACACTCTTGATCACTATGTTTGAAAGAGTCCAAACAAACCAGCAGAATCACAAAAAAGAAGATTGAGGATTTTGGAGACCAAAAAAAACAATAAAAACGGCAGTAAAGCTTCTAAAAGATGAATAGAAAATTTAAAAGTTAAAAAGCACAGCACCAAAATGACAAGCCCCGTGAATGAGACGAACAGTGGACCGGGCAGGATGAGGAGAGGGCGGGCAAGCACAGAGAAGAGCGTGCGAGACAGTGTGGCCAAAACAGAACACGCGTGGGACCGACCATGGGCTTGGGATCCTGGAGGAGAGGGAAGAGAGCAAGTAATCAATATTCAAGGAGATAACTGATGGGAATTTTTCAAAACTGACCAAAGACATTGAATAAGAGATTCGAGAATGTTCACGAACCTCAAGCAATATAAACAAAAAGTAGAGCCTGGTCACTGCCATAGCAGAAGTGCTCAAAACGGAGCCAAAAAGAACATTTTAACAGTGTCTAGGGGGAAAAAGGAGAGTACCTTCAAATGACTTAAAAATTAGACTGCCAGTTGACTTTTCAGTTAAAAAATGGGAACCACGAGTGATTACAAGTGGTGATATTTTTAAGTACAGAAAACATAAAACTTCATGCCACCTGAAAATGTCCTTCTACAATAAAGGGGCAAGGAGGAAATTTTCAGGCCAACCCCACTAGGGAAACATCTGTCACTAGCAAACCTGAGACAAACCACATGTTAAAGGTGTGCTTCAGGCAAAGGGGAAAAAATCCAGCTGGAAGGTTCATACCTCACAGACTATGAGTGTGCGGATAAATCTTCCCACATCGAAAAAGACGGCACAAAAGTTAAAGACACTCTTCTGTAGAACAGAAAACGCTAGAGCTCCCCTGAACTTGCATGAGGCCAGCATCACTTCAGTTCCCAAACTGGGAAAAACACAGCAAGGACAATGACAGGCCCACTGTGCCACCGAGGGAAGACACAGCCATCCTCCGCAGGCGCCAGGGAAGTGGACAGCGATGCAGGGCAGCGACACTGCGGGACCGCCACACTCGCTCTGCCCAGCACGTGCGGTTAGTTGAACATCTGAAAATTGATTGTTATAACCCATCCAGTTAAGGTACTCTAGGAGAAAAATCAGGATCATCTTAAGAGATGCAGAAAACAATTGATAAAATTGAACAACCTAAGAAATAAGAGAGAGAGAGAGAGAGAGGAGGGAAGAAGGAAAGAAGAAAGGAAGATAGAAAATAAATAAAACAAAAATATACTGGAGCCCTGGCTGGTGTGGCTCAGTTGGTTGGCGAGTCATCCCATGACCCAAAGGGTGGGGGTTCAACCCCCAGTCCAGGCACGTAAGGGAGGCAGCCAATCAATGTCTCTCTCTCTCACATCGATGTTTTCCTCTCTCCTTTCCTCTCTCTTTACAAGAAATGACAAAATGTCCTCAGGTGGGGTGAGGATTAAAAACACACTTGAGTGATCCGGGAGGAACCCTGAGAAAGGGTCAGGAGGGGATCCCACACAGGAAGTGCTGTGTTTCGGAGCTGCTGGTAGAAAGCCTGGAGGAAGGTGGGAATGGATGGCTTCTACAGAAGACTTCAAAGACAGAAAACAGCCTCCCCTCGACCTGCTTTGGAGGCCCACAGTTCCCCTCTCGGGGCCCCTCCGGTCACCGCCCCCACCCAGTGCCGACAGTGCCCCAGGGACGGACAGAGGAATGACCCACAACCTGGAAATAAGACATAGGTGGGGACTGCCACCTCAGTATCATATGGGGGCAGAGGCCACCCCAAACTTATCTGGAAAAATAGACCAAGTTTAACCCCTCCCTATCCATGCAAGGCCTTAGATGTGCGAAGTTGTGTGTTAGCTTGTGCGTGTCTGCTGGTTAGAGATGCTGGTGATTCCTATCGGCTGGAACAGATGGCCCCAAAGGCTTGCGGCCCTGCTGGACACGACTGACCAGCAGTGTGCCCGGGCCACAGCTGTGTCCCTCTCTAGCTTTCTCTCTAGTCTTCGACTCTGGCACGGCATCTCACCGCTTCACGCACAAATGAATGGGTTAATAAAGTCTTTGACCTGTGCTTATTTTATATCTACTTGAGAACAGTAAATTTAACTTTTTGAAAGTTACAGTTTAATATCTCTCACTTAACATACATTTTTTTAAAAGTGTTTTGTATTTAGTCTTTCTACTTTCATTCCCAAAATGAAGTTCCTGAGGCACCACTGGTTTTAAACACGGCTCTCCCTGACCCCAGCCCTCCTGGGGGGTATTCAGGCCGCCACGGCCGGGCGAGCACTGTCTCCTCACCACCATCTCACCGTTTGCTCCAACATGCCTGCAGCGCATCAGAGCACTACGGTCTTCCCTTCCGTGCTTACTTGTCCCCCGTGCTTCCCCCCACACCCCGTGCCCCACCACAGCCCTCTCCTCTCTGAACAAAGATGGAGCACTTCACCCCCCTCTCCTCTCCACTTTTGTGGTCTCCACTCTTGCCCTTTGTCAGCACACACTGTCAGGTGCCACTGGGAGCTCATAGGGTCACTCATTTCACGTTCCAGCCAGATAAGGCACACACTTGCTCTGTGAGGAGTGTCCTGGGATAACCCGAGTCCTGTCCTCAGCGGGCCGGGATCCAGGCCCCGGAAACACTGGAAACCAACAGGGCTATGAAATGGTTAAATTCCGGTCAACGGCCACGGCCAAAGGACCCGAATTCAAGGGACCATAGGTATCCATGGGGACTGCCCCGACCCTACAGCACGCATGTTTCGGCTCTGCCACCTGAGCCCAGGGCAAGGGCACAGCGAGTTTCGAGGGTGCAGTTCAGCCTGTTTCTTCAAACATTCTGAATGACAATCAGCTTTGATTCTTACATGTCCTCGTGATGATAGCAGAGGGCAGCGCACAGCAGAAAGGGGGTTGTGAGCCTTCCACTTAGCAATTAATTCTATTATTAAATGCTAAGAAAAAAATAAGTGCCTGCCAGCTGTAGCCTTATTATGTTTTCCCAGAAATAATAATGAGAAGGCTGTGAAAGTGTATTATTTATTTCTCCTTTTCTCCCCCAACCTTGGAGAAGAAAAAACTCGGGCTGGTTGCTGCGGCCATGGGAGAACACGATTGTTCTGCACCGAGACGGTGGCTTGGGCACAGCAGAGCAGTGAGTCGGTAACCAGTGGAAAGCGTCTTTGTGTAATTTATTCATCAAATGGAGCCTCTACTTGGGGCGAACCTGGGCTACACAAGTCGGGCATAAAACGTATGGACTACTTGGGGCTTCCCCTCGAGGAGGCCCCAGCCACGCACGCACCCAAATGAAAGTGAAGTAGGGTGAACGCCGCCGGAGCAGTGGCGGAAATTGCACCCCACGAGCACGGAGGAGAGGCAGGCTGGCTGGTAACGGTATCTGCAGTTGGAGGAGAAGTCCATCAATCGTCACTCCAAAAGTGGCTGTCGCGGTACTTCCGCCAGCATCACGCCCCACAAGCAGTAAATATATATGAGCTGACCCTGAGTCTGACCTAGTCTCCTGCTCATCCTCCACACACAATGGGACAGGATTGACCACCGGTTGCCAGACAAGAGCACTTTCCGCAGAAGGACATGGACCAAAGCGCCCCGGACCTGGTTCACAAGAACAGCAGAGGCAAGGCCGGAGACGGACAGGTGCAGACAGCGCTCCCCAGAAATTCTGCCACCAAGCAGGGAAGAGAAACAGAGAGGGGCTCAGTCTTCTCCTTGCACGTTAAAAGTATCAAAAGTGTTTTCTGCTGATGGGGATTACCAGCAGAAAAGGTCGTGATGGTGCCGGAGAGAGGGTAGGATTTCAGAAGCAAGTTCCTTGAATGGAAGGGGGAGGATGAGATCTAAGGCACAGGGCCAGGGGTCTGTCCCCTCAGTGTGTCAGGAGAGCACACGCCCGTGGATGCCAAGTAGACCCACGCATCCACGCAGTGGTGGGGGGCAAGGGGGTGGATGGAAAGATGGGCATCTCCTAACTCGGAGAACGATGGTGCGTCTTACCATTTGTCTCAATGCGGCAAATGACTTCGCCGACTTAGAGCCCCAGATCAGACGTGCTGTGAAACAAAAGTTTGGGAGGAGAATTTTCAGACTCAAACCCTCTAAGGGACTTCTGAAACCGACAAACGCTCTACTTTTCCTGAGGTTTCCGGTTCACCTCTCCCGACGGGGGCTGTGCACACATAGATGTGCCGCACAGGAAGGGTGACTACCACGGAACTGTAAACAAAATGAAACCTGAACAGAAAAGAAAAATGTGTTGGGACTTCAGGGCGAGGTGATTTTTTTTTATTGTCATTCTCCGCGGAATATTGTACCATTAGATGTAGTGCCAATAAACTTCCCAAGCAGAGATTTGAAGAAATTATAGAGTAAAATTGACAAAATTAGCATTTTTATGATTATTTCCAGGAGTGAGAAAAATTGTGTTGTATGGTTTTGCAGAATAAATTAAAATGTGTTTATTGCGTTTTAAGGAGGCTTGTGTTTCAGAATAACTATGTTCACAGACAACATATCTACACACCAAGGACACCAAGATTCACTGGCAACCCCCCAAATCCCGGGGAGACCAGGAAGGATCGATCCCTACAGCCTTTCGAGAGAGTGTGGCCCGTCCAGCACCCGGATTTGAGACTCCAGGCCTGAACAACTATGAATAAATAGATTTCTATTATTCTAAGCCATCCAGTCTCTCGTAAGGTGTTATAGCAGCTCTAGGCAGCTAATATACACATCCACTGTCAAGCAGAAGACGCAACCTGCGTGCACTCAGGTCCCAGCGAACAGGGCAGAGCCCAAGCCCTTGTGTCCTGACAGAGCCTCGTGGGGCATATGGCCAAGGAAGGAGTGCTGGCCACACAGAAATGACGTTCCCACGCCGACAGGGCTCTGAGCACCGAAACAACGGGCGAGGGAAGCCCAGGCCCGCTCCAGCCCATTCACTGGACACGTTTTACTGAGCGCGGACTTCCCATCCACACGGTGCCCTGCACAGAGGACACAGGAGTGAACAAATGGGAAGACACTGCCCTTCCCTCACGGGGTTCACGTTCCAGGGACAGTTCCTGGAAGAATCACATGGACAGCTCGGGACTTTGTCCAGTTTCTTCTCTGCTCAAAGAGGCCATTGAATTCCAACCAGATAATTTAGCAAATTTTATAGTGACTTGTGGAGGGGATTGATCCAGCTGTGGAGAGCAGGTCTGGGAAAGGCAGGGGGCGGTCTCTGAACAGTGTTGAAGGTGTTACATCACAAAAGAAAGCGTTTAGGGAATGTCCTGTGAGTATGCTTTCTCTGGGTTTCCGCGGCTCTTTCCCTAAAGGTTAAAAATGGTTTGATGTGTTCTTTCTAGGCAAATGCCTGTCAAGTTCCTATTTTTCCTTGATTTTAATTAGGAGCAAGAACTACCCTTTCACTGAATTCCAGTCTTCTCCCCTCAATTCCTCTGCTGCTTCTCCCTCCACTGACAGCCCCAAATGCACCTGCCGTGGAGCGGAGGATCCTCCTAGCCGGAGAGCACCCGAGGACAGATTCGGGGTCTGCAACGCGCCTCGGTATTCAAATTTATTCACCAGGTCTTACTTAGTGATACTTCTTGTTTAGTGTGAGTTGGCTACCTTGAAAAATATGCAGTTTGTTCAGCAAGTACCCACCATTCTCCTCCAATAGTTTTCTTGTCATGCATGAATTACCGAGACGAAAGAAGCAAAATCCCCTTTATTGAACTACCCTACTCTTCACCCACTTGCAAAGGCCTCCCTCACAGCGTACCTCCCTTTTCCCACGGCCTCCTAGTGAACTGACCACTTTCGCAGGGGCGCTGTGCAGGGTCCCACTTCCTTCGCTGTGTGCGCCCGAGTTCCTCTTGACCCCGGGTTCCAAGACTGTCCTGCTCCCTCGCTGACCACGAAAACCAACCACTCACTTTTAGAGACTTTACCTTCTAAATAGCTCCCAAGTCCAAGCCTCTTCTCTGTCACTTTTCCCAAGTTTTCCAAGATCTTCCTAACTGATTTCCAAACCATCTCCTCAATGTTACGCCCAGAGACCCTTCCTCCTCCTGCAATGCAAACCGGCCCCGGTTTTCTTGGTTTCCCTCAAACCTTTGATGCCCCTGGGTTCTCAGGACAAGCTTCTGAAGAGCAGAGGCCTTTGGGAGCTGACGCCTGACCATCTTCCCAGACTCCCAGGAAGAACTGAGACTCTCATTCCCATTGGCTGGGGATGATGGCCACTCACAACCTCCAGCTAAATCCCTCTCCCAGAGCTGTCTCCAGCCACAGAGAGTGCCCAGCTTAAAGGAACACCCTTCGGTGGGGCAGTGACCCCCAGACAGCTCCCCATGGGGGCAGAGGAGCCCAGCTCTGTCCTGAGCAGAACAGCTCTGAAGGACGGTCCCAGCCTCACAGCTATCTCTGGGGACTGGCTTGTATTGCAGCTACATCATGAGCCCAGGCCCCTGACCAATCCTACCCACCCCTGACAGATGTTCCTGGGGGAACCCCCGAGATATGTACAACCTGCCCTGCTCTGCCTCAAAAAGCTGTCTCCAAGGAAACCCAGCCAAAGTCACTAATGGTGTGTGCACTTTCTCATGTCTAGGTCACAGATGGTGTTCGCCCAGAATGCCCTTCTCCCCCTTACCCATGTTTTTCCTTGAAGAACCCCCCAATCCCTTCCTTAGCCCCACGGAAAAGCTGGTCACATGTGGCTTGTATGCAGCTACAGGTCGTCATCTGATGTCTATTTTCCTTCCTGCCTCAGACCGCAGGCTTCTTCGGGACACGAGTTTGGGTAACAGAAGCACCCACCTCATAGGTGTTTGGAGAAGATTACGTCAGACAGGCCACCCAAAGCAGATGCCAGAGTGCACCACGTCCCCAGCCTCGCGCATCTGATCACTGTCAGAGGCGAGGGCAGTGGGGGGGAAGGGTGGCACGTAAGGGCCTTTATGGGCTCATGTTCTGCCTGAGGAGCCCAGCTGCTTGCTCTGCTACATGGTCTTTCCTTCCTGCCATTAAAGATGAGGAAACTACAGCTACTGTCCCCGAGAAGTTAAATATCTTGCCTGAAGCCAGCCACAGAGCGAGAGGGATAGAGATAAAGTTCAAAGCCAGATTACTGGCCCCAAGTCCTGCACTTCAGACTTAAAGCACAAAAGCCCTTTGGTCCCCTGCCTGGGGACAAGAGGCTGCCCTCTCCACAGGCAAGCCTCAGGGAGAGAACTCCCAGAGCAGAGAGTTGCATCTGGCCCCACGGAGAAGAGGAGGGATTCAAAGCCACGGAGGCCGAGCGAGGGTCTGGTAGAGCTGGCAAGGTCACCAGATGTCGCTGGCAGAAGGCCTGCGTCTCCTTTTGAACACCGAGCTCTGACAGCTTCATGCACTCAGGAGGGGTTGCCCTTGGTTGGTTCGGCCCCACCGTGAATATTCTCCCAAACTCTGCACCCTCTACGTGGTCGGAAAGGTCAGCTTGTATTTAACAAAAGTCGGGCAAGTTGGACTTTGCCACTCACTTTGGTCCTTCCACCAGCAGTGGAAATGACGCAGGCTTTCCAACAGCGAAGGCCCTCACGGCCACGCGTCCCTTCCTCACCGAGCCGTCTCTCCCTCTGCCAGCGGATCTGAGACGTGAAGAGCAAGCGGTCCTGCTGGAGGGGCCGTGTCTTCTCCAGATGGCACTTACAGTGGCCTTCAGCAATTAAGGGCTCAGGGTGTCTCACCTGGCTCCGTGTCCTTGGTGACCTTCCCAGTCCTCGGTCCCTAGAGGGAGCTCAGCAAATGTATGTATGTGTGTATGTATGTATGGGATGAAGGACTAACTTCCTCATCACTTCCAGTTCTTCATCCATAAATAAGGGGTCACTGGGGTTACAGACATCCAAGAGGATGACATAGTGGGGGACAGTCTTTAGTTTGATTATATTCTTAAACCTGTTACGTTTTTCCTTATTGTTAACTCGTAGCAAGAATTAAGAACTGAAAAGAGAGTCAAAGTTTGGGGTGCCCACTGGGTACTATTTGTTATTACAGATCGCAGTTGCTCCCAGGAGGCAGTTAACAAGTACCCCGCTGGCCATTCCTGCCCCCGCCTTCCCATGCTGGTCTGGACACTGAGCTGTGGGGGGCGCCAGGCTCGCACAGGCTGCAGAGCGAAGCCGCCCGACTGGGCCCCCTGCTGATGCCGCAGACCGTCCCTGACCTATGATGCTTCAACTTAAATAGTTTTCACCTTTCCAGGGGGGCAAAGAAACGCACAATCGGCAGAAACCAGAATTCCAGTTTTGGATTTTGATCTTTTCCCAGATGGCCATAAGCGGTCCATCCACTCTGGTGGCACTGGACAGCGGCAGCGTGCCGGGCACGCCATCGCCCATCCCCAGGACAAGCCACCCGCACCCCACAGTGCACTGCGCGGCCAGTGTTTGGTGGGCAGTGCGCACCCACCTCCCCTCCCGTGTGCCTCCGGCTTCTGGAGCGAGGAGGGGGCTGGCACTGAGAGCCGCCCCGCCTCCAGTGGGCGTGCCCTGAACTGCGCGAGCTGAGCGGGTGTCAGGTGGGCGGGGCTGCGCGATGGTCACATGCCTTAGCTGCATCTCTGACTTATCACGTTTCCAATTTACAATGGGTTTGTCTGGACGGACCCCCATCCTAAGTCAAGGGGCATCTATAGTTAGAGGCCGTGTAAGCAGGGCGGGGGAGCAGCCAATCAGCATGGAGTTGAGCGGGCTGGGTGCCTTCTCTGCAAAACACTCGCAGTTTCAAACGAGACAATGACAGAGCAGGTTGGTACTTCTAACGTCTCGTTTGCATGAAACAAACCCTGAGATCGTTGCACGGTGACCGCTTATGGCGGGCACTGGGGTATGGGCCTTCTGAGACCTATTTGGTTCTTTAAAAGAGCGTCTTCATCTCCTCTAGCTGGTTTCAAGGGGGTCGCCAGGAGGAGGCGGGAGGCCGCCCTGGGTCCGTCTCACACACACTGGCCTGGCGTAGGAAGTCGCAGGCTGGTCGCCTGCACGTTCAAAATCAGAGGGAACGCAATGCTCAGAGAACAAGGCGCTTGAGTGAATGAGATGAACAGTTTTACTCTGCGTGCTGATTACATTGTAAAAGACAGAACACACGTGAAACTAAGCAGAGTTAGCCCATTTCAGAGGCGGTCTTAAATGTGGCAGGAACACCCCAGGTGTCCCTTTCTTCTGCAGCTGACAAGATATTGGGGCTCAGGGAACCCCTGCAGAGGGTGGCCCGCAGCAGCTCGGCCTTAACAGAAGGATCGCATGTGGCCCAAACTCCTGCTGTGTGAAGCCTATATTAACTTTTATTGATGCACATGGTGAAGAGCCACTTGTCAATCAAGATAGAAATGTTAACCTTAGTAAAAATGAAGTAAGCTTATTTTATTTATACAAATGAGTGTCGTGAGCACCCCGGAAGGACACCCTTCACCCTCACTGGGGGACCCCACCCCGCAGAAACTTCTGTCACACACAACAGAACACAACCGCAGCTGACGCAAATGCGTTCACTACAGTATTGCCCGAGAGAGAGTAAAGAGTCCGCTGTCAATGACTGGTTAGGGATGGTCCGTGAGAAATTAAGCATATTTTCTATGCAAAAATAGAAACATTTTCATGTGTTTTTAAAAGCTCAAAAAGGCAAAATACTAAAATAGCCTTTTTTATACAATTGCACCTATATATTGCACCTAAATGATATTCTTCTGTAGACCGAGGCTGAGGACAATGAAATTATCTGTTGCGTGTGTGTAGGACATAAGAGAACATTGAATTCTTCAGAACGTTTTTTAATATTGCTCTCTCAGCTTTCCAGTACAAAGACTAAGTAGAGGCAAGAACAGAAAGGAAGTGGAATTGACCCTAGGCTGAACCAAGGATTAAAGACACTGATCGGTGACAGACGAAGAGAAGTGGAATCAGCCATCAAGCTTTGAAATATGACACAGCTGGCTTCCTGGGTAAAAACAGCAGTCCCCTGCAATGTGCCCTGAGCCCACCTGGGGAGACTGAGGAGCCACCCAGCACGCTTGTCTGAGCAACCCCGTCCTCAGTGCAGACACAGAGAGGTGGCCCCAACATCTATGTTCCCGCTGAACTCCCAATGTGCCTACTGACCAGTCCAACCGCGGTAAGGTCCGTGGGATTTTAAATGTGCACCATTCAGAAGAGTCACCATGATCTCACGCATATCTGCAGGTTCATTTCCAGGTTTGGAAGGGGTGGCTTGCATTTTACATCCTCAGGGAGGGGACAGGAAGCCATCTCTGCCTCAGGCTCCTTCCTTCCTTCCTCCTGCCCCTACCCTTCCACCTTCTCCCACCACCCCTCCCTCCCCCTCCCCCGGAAGCGAAGCCATGTGACGTTTCTCCACATTTGCTTCCTTTCTTTCCTTTCATGGAAAGCGGGCATGAATAATGAGACCACGCTGCTGCTGGTAACTGTGAAAACCATTAGCAAACTTCCAGGTGCTGTTTACTGTATAAGCATTGTAATTTTCTATCCTAAAATCAGCGACTCCCCCAGGCATTGTCCACCCTGGGGCATGAGCACCGAGCCCTCTGACTCTGTCAGAGGCACTTGCAGCCCTATTTGCTGGGACTGAAAGGGACAGTCCACACCTGCAGAGATTGAGACAGTAATGCCTAGTGTCAGCCAGACCTCATGAGGAGCAGGCCCTTTTCCAGCCTCCTCCTGATTGGACCCTTTGCCTTCCCTGGGAAACCACGAAACAGGCGCCGATTGACTGACACCCACCCACCTCGGTCCACACTTCCCCTTTCTGCCTCCACCCCACCCTACTTCCCAGGGATCCTGGGGAGAGCTTGTAAAGAAAACAAGCTAGCTTACCTAGGAAGCAGCCTACGCGCCTGCATTTGTGCACTTGCAAATGAGAGCAGAGGAAGAGCCCAGTCAATAATCCCAGGGAGCCCGCTCTCAAGGCGCAATGGAGAGTCGGGTGCCCCCACAGAGAGAAGGGAGCTCAGCAGGTAGAAAGGAAGGAGCTCACCCCGAGCCGCACAGACACTGCCTGGTGTTTCAGTTGCACAAAACAGATTACAGCTTCCATCTGCTTCCCAGAAGGCACCTGTGGTTTTCCTCAAACTACTCAAGACAAAAGGAAGCCAAGCTTGCGTTTACACTTTCCCCAGGTAATATAGCGGCACCCAGGAACACACCTGCTGCTCCTCTTGGGCGGCATTCCACACAGCCTCCCGGGATCACAAACAGGAGACCCTCACAGGCTGATGGATCTGACGGATGGGGCTGCTCAGGCCGGACCAGCAGCACCGCGAGCGGTCACAGCCACGGCCCTTACTTACGGCGCTGGGTCATCTGTCTGCATCCCCATCCCTTGCCGTGGTGTCCGAAATGCATCTGATGAAAGCCGCTTCTCTTCTCCACACTTCGTGTTCTTGGCCTAGGACAGCACCACGGGAATGAATAAAATCTCCAGAGAGCCTTTCTAATACACACTACTTTTAATACACGGTGGAGCTATGAGCTCCCCAGAGTCCCTCTAACCCACCCTCCAGTGTAATGGCCCCACCTGAGACGCAGAAGCATTAAGTGACTACACTGGCATCATTCCCACCCCCTTCTCCAGTCCTCTCCGCATCCCAGAGGAGAATCCCAGAACTACATTTCCCAGAAGCCCTTCCCCCACAGGTTTCCAGGTGAGGGTCCAGTAGCCAAAGAGGAGGAAAAATCAGCATCCAGCCGTGGCTGCAGGTGGAAGTATAGTCAGACGCACAGGTAAAAAGAATACGGGTAAAAAAATGGGTGTGGCTTTCTCAGCAGCCTCCAGGTAAACTCCACAGGTCTCCTGCAAAGGTGAGACCTGTGTCATTGGCTTGGCTGCCACTCGTCCCTAAGCCCTTGCAAATGTTTAGTGAGGTGTTAAAATCTTCCTCTGAGAAAAGACCTATCTTTTCAGTAATCGGTGCTGAGTCCGTTGGACATCCGTAGCAGAGGAGGTGGATTTTGACTCTCTAAAAATCCGATCCATAGGACTATAGAATAAATGTAAAAGTAAAACAATACAGATTGCAAGGAAAACAGCCCAGAACTTCTTCATAACCTTGGGGGAAGCAAACATTAAAAAGACACACAAACTTGGTAACCATGGAAGACAAAACTGGTAAGTAGGACTCCATTAAAACGAAGGTCCTCTGAGTACCAAAGCCGCCATAACGAGAAGTAGAAGGCAAGCCACAGAACAGGAAAAGGCATTTGTAAGGCGCATGTCCACAAAAGCCCATCCGGAACACACAGAGGGCTTTTCTACATCAACAAGGAAAAGGTGAGCGTGCCAAAATAAGAGAACGACCTTAATAGGCACAGAAAAAGAGAATATCTCAATGGGCAGAAATTTGTCTGAAAGATGCTCGGCTTCCTTAACCATCACATAAATACAAATTATGTGAGAGAAAGTCTATAATTCAGAAGACAGACAGACAAAACTAAGTGTGTTTGGAGCAACTAGAATTCACATAATTATAGGAAATTGTGCGTGGGAGTGTACATGTATACATAATATGTAGGTGTGGAATACATATCTATATATATATCAACAGAAGTGCACACATATTATTTACAAAAAACATATTCAAACATACTCATCGCAGCAACATTTGAATAGGCCCGTATTAGAAAACCACCCAGTCTATCTATCAATGGTAGATAACAGCAGATCCGTGGTACAGACAATAATGAAACACTATGAAGGGATGAGAATAAAATAACAATTTCTTTCAACAAGTGGATGAATTGCAATTAAAGTAACCCAGAGGTAAAATAATACATCCTGGATAACTCCATTTGAATGAAGTTTGAAATCAGAAAAAAGTAATCTGTGGTTGTAGCAGTTAGGACAGTGGTGGGCCTTGAGGAGGGAATGACCAGAGGGGGACACGCGGGTGACTTTTTTGGATGTGCTCATCTCCCTTGGGTAGCGCAGACCTGCATTCTGACCCCCAACTTTCGCCCAGAGCTCCGGTCTCTGCATCCAGCTCTTGGCTGTATATTTTTCTCTGAGCATCCAGACCCGCAGGTTTGCGAGGACCACACAAGAGGGAGAAGAGACCAGACAGGGGCACCCAGAACACCTTCCCATCCTCCATGACCAGCGCATAGTAGGCGCTTTACAATGGTTTGTTGAACAAACGGGTGAATCAGCAGCACAGAGAGCTCAGGGAGACTCGGATGACAGGTCTTGCGTCCACCCTGTGACTGGGCCAGCCACACACAGACAGGGGCGAGCGCCGGGCACCTGCTCTCGGGGCCGAAGCAGAGGGTCGACTCGCCAGGAAGCAGGACACCGCCCTGCGGCACACGCAGACTTCTTCAAGTTTTCCTTGGTCGGGTGTGGTTTTTATTTTTTTCTTTTCACGTAGTCTCTGGTTTCTGGAAAAGCTCTAATTCAGATGACGTTCCTGAAGGGTCCAGGGCTGCCCATTAAAGACCGTGTGAGCCGAGCCGCGGCGGCTGGGAGGTCCAGGCCGGCCATTGTACGTGGCGGCTGCAGCTCCACCCCCCCGCCCCGTTCAGCCTCCTCATTGTGAGCAGTTGCTGTGGACCATTCGGATACAAACGAAGGGCTTGCTGCTTAATGTGGTTTTTTAACAGATTATTTAAGGCACGATTTCTGTTTATACTCCCAGGATAAATTATAATTACCTTTGTTTACCTCCTATTCCTTTCTTAATTAACTGGCAGCCTATTAGCATACATTTTTTTTATCCCAGGAGTATTAATTATACGTAATTTATATCATAAGCATTTATTTCGTATCAGTGGGATGAATAAAACATTTACCTGCTTATAGCTACTTGAGGTTAACATTTTTATACAAAAAACTCACCTGAGACTCCCAATCAAATTATCAGATTTTTAATTTTCCGTCACTAAACGACACTGCACCAGCCCCGGCAGCAGCTCGTTCTGCTCCAGGCTAAACACCACTCAGCGAGCGCGAGCCGGCGGCGTTAATTAACCGGTGATACATGCCTCGCTGCACGATCAGAGGCAAATAATAAAAACGTGCAGGGCGTCAATAGGAGAGCTGGCTCCCCAGGCACTAAAACACCCAACCCAGCCCCGCGAAGGGGGGAAGACCACCAGGACTCCGGTCTCCCAGCTCCTCAAGCCCAGAGGGCATCCCAGCAGTCAAAGGGTGCATGCTCTAGGCCCCGAGGAGGCAAAGGCGTGGCACAATCCACCTGTCAGCAAGCAAGGGCCGGAGCTTGCCACGCAAGAGACACCTACGAGCAATTCCGGGAGCTTTTCCACCCCGCCATGGGGCCGGATGCTCTTCTCTCTCAAAACAGCGCCCAGGGAGTGTTTGGGTCCAGGACCGTCTCACGCCCACAGGCTTTGAAATAAGATGTTCATGAACCAGACCTTGGTGGAGAAGCCACACACTTTCCTCCATGGGGTGGCTTGGGTGACGTCACAGAGAGTTCCTGAGATCCTGTCCAAAGATGAGCAGGCGGACTGCCGGGCTGTGAGCAGCCTCGCGTCTAGCCTGGGCTCAAGAGGCAGGCTCGAACCCCTCATTTCCACCTTCCTTCCCAACCATGCTGCCTGCTGGCTGTCTTCTCACTCTTTCCCACGTGGAAGTTCAAAGCCAGAGGTCCTGGCCCTTTTCAGTCTCTACATATTTCCTCACAGTCACCCAGAAAGCACTGGCAAAGTTAACAGACAACAATGGTACCATTGCACCCAAGACAGCTCCTGTTGCTTCCAGGGGAACAGAAAGGAGTTCAGGGCCTGGGAAGAGAGGCTCCCGTGACTCTGAGCAATCTTGCTTGCCATCTGGAGAGAGATGGAGGACAGGAGGGAGGTGAGTGAAGGCAATCAAGCACCTATGGGTGACAGATGAGCCCTCTGCTAGGTTCCTTCCACATTCCCGCTTTGGGTTCTCACATTCGCCCTGGGAAATAAGTATGATCACACCCATCTTGTACAAGAGGAGACCAAGGTTTAAAAGGTGGTGTGACTTGTCTCCAGCCACAGCTGTAGCAAGAGATAGCATTGGGGTTTGAACCAGAGTCCAGATATGTTCAACATCCAGCCCATACCCATGACGCCACAATAACAGCAAGAGACACATGAGCAAGCCTGTTGGCAGAAATGCTGAGACTTTTTCCTCATCATTCACACTGCAACTTGGAAGTACAAACCCCGTATCTTTAGTTTATTCCACCACCTTGCCTGGGAAGGACAGAGCGTATTTCTCCTGAACGTCTCTGAATCACTAACAAGCCGTGGTGGCAGACGAACAGAGTGTCAGTGTCAGGGGAGAGAGAGGGGACTCTGTCTTTTGTTCCCTCATCACGTGGAAATGCAGAAAGAGAGCATGCCGAACAAAACACGAGATGTCCCAGTTTCCTGGTGGGCCAGGCCATCCCACCCAATGAGGCCTCACTGTGACTGTTGGGGACCCTGCCCGGAGCCCAGCCTGTCCCTTGTCCCCTCGCTGCTCATGGTTCCCCCAGCTCTCCCTCTCTGGTGAGCAGGCGGTGTGCAGTGCTTTCTGGAGGACCACCTTCCTGGTCCCAGTCACGACAGCTCACAGTTCTTCAAGGTCCTTCCAGGCTCCTGTCACCTCTTACTCGCTCGCCTTCATAGGCAAGCTCACCCACGCCCAGGTTCAAATACCATCAACCACTTCGAGACTCCTTGGTTTCCATCTCCAGCCAGAACACTCAGGGACTCCCGTAGGAAATAGAGCGTTTCCTAAGGTGTGATGCAAACTCCTGATGCCCTCCTCTGCCCTTCTGCACCAAACAAACAAAATGGCCAACATCTAAATAAATAAAGAGGAGAAAAGCGGGTCCTTTCCCACAGCTCCTTAGCTCAGTGAATGGCATCCCTCGGTCCGTTTGTGCAGACTGAAAGCCTGTCTCTCTCCCTGTTTTGCCTCCTAAATAAGGCCTTGAGTTCTGCCTCATTTTCTCCTTCCACCGCCATCTTCTCGAGCACCACTACCAATGTCGTCACTCACAGGGACTTCTGTCATTGTCCTCTTCCATTTCAACACTGCCCCCCACCTGTGTGGCCAGAGCCACCTTGTCAAGATTCAGATGTGATGGTATCAATCTCCTTTAAAAACAACAGGAAAGACTTTAAAATTCGGAACAAAAGAAGAAACCATAAAGAAAAGGTTGATAAAGTAGGCTATATAAAAATAAAATATTTCTAATGACAAAACCCCCCTAAACAAAGTTAAAAAGACACGCCCAGAAATTTAGACAAAGTACTAACTTTCTTAAATGATAAATAGATCTTAAAATGAACTTTGGCCCTGACCGGTGTGGATCCATTGGTTGGGTGTCACTCTGCAAAGACAAAGGTCGCCGGTTCTATCCCTGTTCGGGTCATGTGCCTGGGTTACAGGGTTGGTCCCCAGTCCAGGCAGGAACGAGAGTCAACTGACTAATGTTTCTCTCTCACACTGATGTTTCTCTCTCTTTTTCTCCCTCCTTTCCCCTCTCTATAAAAATACAAATAAACTTTGAAAAATGACAAACAACCCAATAGAAAAATGTGCAAAGAACAAGATATACAAATGCATAGACACACATATGCAAATACACATACACACACACACACAAATGTCCCTTAAATGTTTTAAAAGATATTCAACCTCGTTTATAACAAGAGAAAAGCAAGTTAACCACAAGACATCATTTTTTCTGATCAGATTAGCAAAATTCAAACAGGGTGATAATTCATTCTGCTAGTAATAGTATAGAGAGAAATTTAATAATACCAACTTTCAATGCACATTCTTTCGATCCAACAACTTACTTTGGGGAGTTGACCCTCCAAATACAATTGCACGTGTTTGAAATCATATACGTGTAATTTCAGGCTGGGAAAGACGTCGAGGACACTGCAGGGACTGCCCCAGCAGTCCGCTCAGACAGACAGACAGCCAGCTCAACACGCCAGGCTGTGTAGCCATGCAGACTGGTCGGCAGCACGAGAAGGGAGCGCGAGATAAAATCGTAGTAGTGAAAGAACGTGATAGATATCCCTCCCCTCACAAATGGTGCCTTGGTCTAATCCTCGCCAAAATATCTCATAGAAAGAACGTGGCTTACTTTTGAAGGTAACCTTCTGTCTGGTTCCTTTGAATGCCTCCTGCCGTTTTCTCTTCCTTTGGCAACTGTTGAGGCTAATTGGGTCCTGGGCGGGTGAGCCCACAAGGTGGCACTTCCAACCATGCGTCCTTGGCACCATCAGGTGCGTGAACGTTCATTCTGCATCCCCTCCCCTCAGTGTCCTTTACAGGACCCATCAGTAGCCCTCGCCCTCCGCTGGGGGGCCGCCTAGTCTCCTGTCTCCTTAGTGCACCCGAGAGAAGTGCACCCCCTCCCCGCTCACTCACACCACCAGACAGCACGCCTCTCCCCTGACTCCTCACCCTGGCTTCCACCTGTGGTTTCTCACATCATGGCAGAAAGCAATGTTTTCAAGAAGAGCGCTTCTAGAAAGTTTCTCCCGGACTTCCACTTTTCATTTCAGAGGCTCTCGATCCACCTTTTAGGTAGATGGGCATCTCCTCCGTTGTCAGCGAACATAATTTTACTCGGTCGTTCCAAACTAACATGTACCAGCAGCTACTCAGTGACTCCCTTAAGAACTCATAAAACCGTATTTCTGTCATCTACCTTGTCATATCGTCATAAAACCGTATTTCTGTCACCTTCCTTGTCATATTGAACGGATGCAGGTGCATTGAGATGTGCTGATGGGGAAGGTCAGATCTTCGACTTCAAGGAAGTTATGACTGATGCCATAATTAAGTAGAAGAGAGCTTAGTGGAATATTTTTCATTACAGTTAACACAAATATATCCACAAGAATATTAAAATTTAAGAATGTCAAATACAAAAACCTCAACTATAAGACCATGAAGAGCCAAAGTAGAGCGGAAGTTTTCAATTGCACAAATAAACATAAAAGTTTAGAGACGTACTTGAGACATAACATCTTGCCCCTATATCAAAGGAACAGAGTCTGTATTTTTTAAAACCGGCTCACAGCTCACTGACTGATCCTCCCCCGAACCCTGCTTGACCATGACTGCCCCTCACGGCAGCCGTTCGGTCTAGTGCGATCCCTTCTCCAGCCTCCCAGACGCAGATGCCCGCCCCGCTGTGTTGGGCAATCCTCACCGTGTGTCCCGGGGCCCCTCCTGTTCCGATGAGAGCTCCACGCATCCACTCGCCATCTCTCCATGCCCCGTGGTCCCTTGCACACGGCCACCACATACGCGGGGCTCCGTGTACCTGCACAGTCCACGTACATGTAGACAGTCCAGTCCTGGTTGCCTTTCACTTGGAGGCATCGCTTTGTAAACTGCCCAAGTTCAGGGGCCACATGTCACATGGCCGTGTGCATGTACACGCAGCTGAGACATATGCCTGTGCAAAGTGTCCCACATGTGGCTGGAGGGCCGGCAGTTTCTGAGGGTCAGCCTTGAGCTCTCTGAGCTCGCGGGAACCCTGGCAGAGCGAGGGGCGTGTCCCCACTGCCCTGCACAGTGCCTGACCAGGAACATAGCTCAGTAAACACGAGCTCGGAGACTAGTTCAAAGGCAAATCCAGAGCCTGGCATTGGGTCCCTGGGAGCCCAGGTCAGAGGGCTGGCACCATGGACTGACAGCAGACCCTCTGACACAGGGAGGCCTTCGTTCTCCCGGTGGCCATAGAAGTAACACAGAGTCGCCTGCCTTCATGGACTCCTGCTCTCCAGGCAGTGCTGAAATCATCCTTGTTCTCCTCAGATGACACACTGGACGGCTCTGTGGCCAGCATTAAAAAGTCGTCTCCAAGCTCATTACTAAATGGGAAATGGAGCAGCGGAAGGTACAGACAAGATGATCGCTCTGGACAGATGGCGGGTGAATGGGCAGACCAGCCTCCGAGCCCCCTGGACCCGAATTTAAAGTAAAAGCAAGTTTCCTTATGTCATTTCAGCCCCTCTGACAGCCATCAGCGGTGTGTTGTAATTAGCAGCAGCCCTCCAAAATGCATTCGGAGGGGCCAGCCCAGAGTGACGGGTGGAGATGAAGGTGCATTAATAAAATCACATCTAGAACTTGGCTTTGGAACCAGCCCTGAGAGGTGATTTAGCGTTGGCTTTAATCTAACTTCACAAGCGTTTCTCCGTGTTCCGCAATCCAGTCATCCAGGGAAGCAAAATACAGCAGCTATTGCCATCTATGTGAAAGAAGCTAAAAATAATCCTCACAGGATATTTTAATAGCATTTCCACAGCATTTACTACTTTTCCTGTAATAAAGAAATGTACAAATGTCTCATTCTAACTAGAAAAAAAAATGTCTGAGGCAAAATTTGGCAGTTTCCAATTGGAAATAATTTAGTGGTCTTAATGATGGGAAGAGATTGAACTTGGACTCACAGAAATTTCTGCTGATGAACAGTTTTTGTAATAAAGTATGTAACACGTTCCTGCATATGAATGTGGAGAAGGAAAAAGCCAACTGTTCTCAGCATCCATGGATGTTAACACGAATACAGGAGATGACTTTGGAACCAGGCTGCCTGCATTCCAACCTGAGACTCACCCGTACCTGGGAGCACCAACTATGGCCAAAGCCACTTACCATCCCTGGGTCTCATTGTCTCATTTGCAGAAATGGCATATTAATAGCTAACGGGCTTACCCTGACACATGAGTGAGTTCACCAACTTCGGAGACCTAGGAAAGAAAGGTGCTGGCCCGCAGTGAGATCTCCGTGCCAGCTCCTGTCACCTGTGATAACGACTCACTGCCTCCGTGGTCAGTGTGCAGGGCGGTATGGTCAGGGCCTTGAACCAGAACCCCAAATTCTCACCCCGTTGTACCAAGTGACTGAGTCGCTGTTGGGCATTTACTGCCTTGTCTGGACATCTGGAGCTCCCTCGGAAAAAAATGAACAAACCGGACTGAATGATCTCCGACTGCCTCTCCTAATGGCCTATTCTATGCTTTCTTTTGGAGTAAAGGGCTAATTTTCAGAAATAACCCCAAATTTGGAGACACCCATCAACTAGACCTTTCATTTTATAAGTAAAGCAAAGTCATTAGCGTTCTCTCTTTCATCACATGATGGGTCAGCCCTGGAGGCTCTGAGCCAGGTGAGGGAGGGAACATGGTCAACGAGCAGTTCATTTTCTAACTCACTGCATCATGTCCTTCAGCGAGACCCGAATGAGCTGTTACCTTAGTTCAGAGTTGAAAGGGCAGCTGCAAAGAAGGTCCGAGTTTTGTGGGGCAGTGGCAGCAGTGGAACTGTGGCCAACCGGATGGAGACAGAGGAACCAAGTTGAAACCAGAGCCAGAGAGAACTGATAGAGACAGACATGCTCCCTTGCTGCACGTAGTAGTTATTATAGCTGCATAACAAGTTGTCCCAAAACCTGGTGGTTTAAGGAAGAAACATTTAATGCCTCACTCAGTTTCATAGGTCAGAAGCCTGGGAACGGCTGAGGGCCCTGGCGGAGGCTGCAGTTCCTATTGGCCAGATGACCACCCCTGGAAGCCCAGAGAAGGCTGGGGGAGCTGCTCCCACCAGGGCTCACTCCAGTGGCTGTTGACTGGAGCCCTCAGTTTCTTGGCTGGATATCTCAGCTCCTCTTCACTTGAAGCCCGAGTGTGCCCTCAAGACAAGTAGATGGCTTCCCCCAGAGCGAGAGGAGCTTCAAGGTGAGTTGAAAAGGTTGGTGATCGGGGAGAGCTCCAGATGGAAGCTGAGGTCTTCCATGACCTCACCTCTGGAGTATCATACCATCAGTTCTAGCACATTCCACTTGGTCACCAAGACCAACCATGGTACAATGTGGGAAGGGACCACACAAGAGTGTCAACACCTAGATGTGGCAATCTCAGGAGCTGTGGTGGAGGCTGGCCACCACCTTTGCCTGTTTATACCCAAAATAAACAAAAGGGGAAGCAGAACCTTCCTCTCCCTCACTCTGCCCATTCCTGTGAACCTCTCAGAGACAATCATTCTTATTGGTCGTTTGAGCCACAGATGGGTAGAGGTGCCATCAGCTCAGATGGAGTCATTGGGTAGAAACAAATTTGACAGTTTTTGAAAATAAATCATGAATTCTATTTTGGAGATACTTAGTTTGAGATGTCCATTAGACCTTCATGCTGGATGTGATTATAGCGCGTTAAAATGTGTTTCCCTTCAGCATGGCAGCTAAGCACAAGCCAGTGACTTCACACACACACGCATGCACACACACGCACACACAGGTAAAACAGTTCAATGCTTCAACACAGGAGGAAAGTCTGGCGGCGCTGGACGCAGTACAGGGGGGCATGTCAATCTCAAATGAGGCATCTTCCTTAAGGAATGTCAAGAGCAATCCAATTATACTCAAAAAGGGCAGTGGGAGTCTAATAACCAATGTCATCCTCCTTGGAGGGGCACCCAGCTCTGACGTGTCCCCTGTAAGCGGATGTGTGAGTACAATTGCCTGCCTGACATACACAGCACTCTTGTGAGTCTAACAGGTCTTTGAACTCAACATTTCCAACATGGGGTACCTCGTGTTTAGCTCATGTCCCCACTGAATCTGCTCCTCCCAGGGTCCTCCGCATTGTGGTTAATGGTACCGCCATTGGTCCAGGGGCTCAGATGAACGATTTGGGAGTCTGTTAATTCTCTACTCTTCCCCAGGCCCCAGGTTCAATCATCACCTGGTGCTACTTCGAAATCTGCACCCCAAGGGTGTCCACCTCTGAGCTCACTGAAATCCCCCGGACCAGCCACGATGCTCATTTTCACCTGACTGCTCCCATTGCTCCTAGCTGGCTTCTCCAGCTCCACTCCTGGAATGTCCCCTCAGTTACTCCCCACGCAGCCGTCAGAATATCCTCTGAGAATATCCTCAGGAGGACCTCAGCTCACACCCTTGCTTCCAAGTCCTCCAACGGTTTCCAATTGTGCCCAGAGCAAACTCCAAGCTCCTCATGACTGCAAAGCTCTGCCTGAGCTCAGTCCTTACCTCACAACACACACCCCGCCCTGCTCCCTGTCCCCTGCGACGCGCCACGCCGGCTCTCACAGCCAGGCTTGTCTACTGCTCCATCCGGGATCCCCTCCCCCAGGTACTCGACTGAACTTATTCTTTGCATTTTTCAAGTCTCAAACGCAGTGTCACCTCCTGCCAGCCTTCTGTGAGCATCTACGAAAGTTGGCCCTGTTTCCTGGTGTCCTCCGTCCCCATTGTCTGTGTGACTTTCAATTCATGTCACGTGGCAGTGCTAGAAGCTGTACGTTTATTGATTATTATCTTCCCCGGATTAATGACTTGCTTCCAAACATTTGAGTGTAGAAAAGAAAAATACATAAACTCTTTGTGGGGAAACCTGGCTAACACTGCGTTAACCAAATAACCAGGACTGACATCACCAGGAATTGATCATGATGCTATCCTGCATCCCGTGATAAAATGACAGAAAATACATACTTTACCTTTGCAGAACCCTTCCCCCACACCTATAGACCTAGTCCAATCAAATCACAAAAACACATCAGACATACCCGAGCACAGCGACACTCTGCAAACTGTCTGACTGGGATTCCGGAATGCTTCAAGGTCAGGAAATATAAGAAAAGAAGGAGAAACTGTCACAGGCCAGAAGAAACTGGGAGACATGGTCACTAAAGGTGACATGGCACCTACATGGGAGCCTGACACAGAAATAGAATGCCAGTGGGAAAATCGGCAAAATTCAAACCCAGTCTTAGCTTAATTAATAGTAGTGCGCCGACATTAATTTCCGAGTTTTGACAAAGGTACAATGGTTATATTAACATCGAAGAAAGCTAGGTGAAGGCCATATTTATCTCTGTACATCTTCTGTAACACATATTTTAATTTAAAAATAAATGTTTTAAAAACACACAGACCAATCCTAAATAATATAGAGCATCTGTGTCTCCAAGAGACACCAAACCTACACTATTTTATAGCATAAATTCTACCAAATTTTCAAGAAACAGATCAGTCCTACATTATGCAAAATAACCCGTGATATAGAGAACGGAGGGCTAATTTTCAGCTGAAGTATAAAGCTGGCGTCATTTTGAAACTGAGAGAAAAAAAAGATAAGGGGAGGGAAGGGAGGGAGGGAGGGAGGGAGGGAAGGAAGGAAGGAAGGAAGGGAAAGGGAAGCAATGAAAAACAGCACAGTAAGTCATCGTCATGCTCACATGCAAAAACCCTTCGGAATGCATCAGTGAATCTAACTCATCGGCACACTTAGAGGATAAAACGTCCTAGAATGTAAGCAGAACTTACACCAGCACTACAAGAAGTTTCAGTATTTGGTCATCTCAACAAACAGAAAAAGAAACGTGATCATCACAAAGTTCCTGGAAAAACACTTGGTCAATTTCAGCATCTCTTTCCGGTAAGCAGTTTCTCTGGAAACAAAAGGAAATTTTGAAAACCTGCTGAGAGAGACCTCCCAGCTAACCACAAGCGACCGGGTAGGAAGGGTGAATCAGCGAAGGCACCCCCATCGAGGACAGAAACAAGAAAAGGGCACGCACTGGCCTGGAAATGAGAGTGTGCCAACCATAAAGGAGATCGGACACAAGGGCATGGAACACACGGAACAGCGTTCCTCAGAGCGTGGCCCCTTGACCTGCGTGGGGGCCAGCTAGCGAGCACACTGTGCGGCCACCGCAACCTCCTGAATGCAGCTCTGAGAGCCATGGGTTGGGGTAGGGGTGGGGGTGGGAGGGGCTTGTGCTCAAATTTGAGAACCTGGCTGCAAGCCATGCTGTGGGGACCCCACCCAGGTCTCCTGTCCAGCCAGGGCACTTCCACCCACCCCCCACCCCCTGTCGTTGTGAGTGTTGGCCTCCGACAGTCTGCAGCTGCCCCTGGTCTCAAAGCATACATGCCTCTGAGCACGTGGTGTGGGGGGGGGCACCTATGTCAACAGACAATGGGGTTTCTTCAGGGTTAGGGACCCTGCACCAAGTTACCTAACTCGGCGTGAAGTGCCTTCTCTGACACTGTTAAATACTGAGGGTGGATGGTTATCCAAAAGAAGTGAGGCGTCTAACCAACTGCTCCTTCAGGAAGATGCACACAGGCTACAAAGCCGGGCCTTTCTCCTACTTACATCTGCTCACAGGTCTGCAGGAATGTCAGCGCTAGCCCTGCAGCACCCAGCGCCATCCGACTGGAAGGCCGCGTGTTGAGCCTTCGACTGTTTGCATGATGTTCACGTCAGTTCCCAGCCACCTTCTGTGAGTACGTAACCAGGTCAATGAACAATGACGTTTGAGGTGTTTGATCCAACGGGTGACTTTCTCAGAGGACTCACCCCCAAGTCTGGGTCCCTTTGTCTGGCCGAACGATCATAGTTAAACTGGCCACCTTTTGCGGGTTCTGATGTGCCCCACCCAGCAGCCGGCACTCACCACACCATCTAATTCCTACGTGACGGGGTGTCCTTTACACAGTCAAGAATTCGAGGCTCAAGGAGGTGAAGGACCTGCCTGGGCTCACGGAGCTAGGAAGCTTCAGCGTGAGGATCGGCATCAAAAGCGGAGCCTCGCTGAGCTGAACTCCAGAACCACCTCCTGCTCGTGCACTGGATTAGAGGCCGCAGAGACACCCCAGGCTGCTCAGGACGGCCAGCATCAGGGCCCCTCTGCTGGGTCTCAACTTGGGGAGGCGGGTCCCTCCTCAGGTACCAGGGGCCTTAGAGTCTGTAGACCTGGGATCCTGGCTCTGCTGGTTCAAGGCGCCATAGTCACATGTTGAGGGAGCCAGCAGCTGCTCTGTGTGTGCGTGTGTGTGTACCAGCTTCTCCTCTCACTTCCCTGGCCCCTCTGCGGTCCGCTCTCTCCTTCCTGCTAATGCCACCCTGCGGGCCCCCTGCAGCCGGGCACAGCCCTAGCTTCTGTCTCCTCTTCCATCAGAGCTGTAACCGAGGTCACCCTGTGGTCACCGTGGTTTGCAGGTCACACTTCTTGGCACACCGAACTAGAGTGGGTGCCCCGGCATCCCTAGCAGACAGAATACTCGGGCATGTCCCACTAGTGCACGGCGGACTCCATGCAACCTTCCCTGAAAGAAGCACAGTCTGCACCTCACGTGTGCAGACTTCCCCACGTGGGCTAGAGCTGGCTGCTGAGTTTCTCTGTGTCCGGGCCCCTGAATCAGGGAAGAGCCTCAGGTACAACACCTGCGGCCAGGTCCAGGGGCTCAACCAAGTTGACAAGCGTGAACACATCGTCCCCCCGGTGCCTGTCAGCCACCAGCGCGATTCAGCCCAAAGCCGGCTCCAAGTGGGGAAGCAGCTTGGTGCTCTGCTGCTCATTTGTGCCATGTGGTCTTTGAAAGGCTTTTTTCTTTTTTCCTTCCTTTTTTTTTAAACAGTCAAGATGAAATTGGCTTCTGGTCAGCAGCTCGTTCTCTTTCTCCCTCCTCTGAGGTAGAGTAGCCAAAAAGGATTTTGTTTTGTTCCATTCTGCCTGCACAGCACTGGGTAGCCAAATATGACTACAAATTATCTACATTGTTTTTATGAAGAAAAATATATTTATTTTTTCTAGCTCTTGGAAACAACGCTTGCTAGGGCCAGGGAGCTGAGGCTGTCCCCTGATTTCTGTCCCACTCTCCTCAAATTGGAGAGGGCTGAGCACAGCAGAGGGGGCACGTGGCTAAATCGGGGCGTTATGAAAATAGTTCACAAAGCAAGTGGAAAGCTATATATAAAAATGATATTTACTTCTCATTTTAAATGAAGCCTAAGACAAAAGGCATATAGGTAAACACAGCTGCAACATTTTTAGGCATATAATCAAATGCAAAAATAATATTGGGAAACTATGTTAATTATTGTAATTAAATTGTGAACAGTATTGATAGAAAAATATCTTTAAAACATATAAAATCAAAATGGAGCTTCTGGCATGACGGGAGTTTGCTCAGTTTCCGATGACGTGCCAGCAGAGGCCGGGGAAGGGGACGGACGGAAGGGGACTGCGGACAGGCCCCACCCTGCTCACCTCCTGGCTCGGGTTTTGAGACCCTGGGAAGTGAGTCTGCCTGACCCGACTCCTGGGACTTGGCGGGGGAGCAGGGGAAGCAGCATAGGCTTTGGAGTGACCTTGGTTTGTGTTGGAAAGACCTGGCTCTGTCATCTTTTCCAGCGTGGTTGCGGTCCCACGGTCCCCATCTGCACCGCGAGGCTAGGGCCTCGAGACCGTTAGGAGTTCAAATTGCGCTTCGCCAGCACAGCCGTCCTGCCCACCAGGCAGCGCGCCACGTTCCCAGCGTGTTTCTCCAGCGTGTCACTGGATGGACACGAAGCTCTCTCCCTTGACTGTGCACGCCGTGCAGTTTCAGAGCTGATGGAGCAAGCCGGGCTCACCCGTAAAGCTCACCGCCGTCCCAAAGTCCAGGAGGCACTCTGGCTGCCTTCACCCTAGCACCCGCCCTGCTCGCGGGTTCCTGCGCGCGGGGAATGGCGCTTCCTCCAGTGGAGGCTCTTAGGCCAGCGTGGGAGCCTGGGGCGGTCTGCCACGCCTCCCTTTCAAGATCTTCTGGCCTCGGGAGACAGCCGGTCGTTGACCACAAGGTCCACTGGTGCCACCTCTCCCACTCTCCTCATACCACCCGAAGGAAAGAGCCCCTCCGAGCTTTCCAGTCATCTGCACTCACAGCAAAGGTTGGGGTGGGGGGGCCGCCCTGGAATCTTCCCCGGCTGCTGCTTCGTGGAAATGTTGGTACCAGGTCTGGGCTTCCTGCCGAGTCCCACTTCCATCCGAAGCCTCGTGTTTCCTGTGCGTATTCTCACTCTACACATTAACCTCCTTTTCAGTTTTCACTTAAGCCTTATCTCTCACTTGATGAGCAATTTTTTCACGGGCTGGATCCTCTACAACAGTTTCACAAATGTCTTTTTCTTCATTTCTGGAGGGAGAAATTGGTGAACTTGTTCATTCCACAGATCTGAGCCATTGCTGAGTGCTTTTTTTCTCTTGAATTTACTCATTTTTACATTCTGGCGAAGAATCCCGAGTGTCTGAGCTTGCCTCACTTTTCCTCTTCATTTGCATCTTCTGCACTGGAAGTTGGCTTTTCCTTTGGGGGTGGGGGGTGGGTGATTATTTCACAAAGAAACTACGTCTTTGACAAGTGAATCTCAATGACTGCACACAACAGCAAGCAGAGGAGGTTCAAGCCGTGCACCAGGGGCCCTGCTGGCAGATGCGCCAGGTGGGCTGAGCCACGCGCCCCGGCCCAGGCACGGGCTGAAACTAATCAGAGTGAAATGTCACAGTATGTGCCCGGGGGCAGAGGGGCAGAGCCAGGTGGACCTGTGCACCTTCCCACCCCACACTTGTCCACAACACCGTGCAGGCCACTTAAGTCGATCAGCCTCCAGGCACTTGCCAGTGAGAAGAGAACCATCCCGCCACGCCTGTTGCTCGGTCTTGTGCCGATCCAGTGAGATAATACGTGTGAAAACACTCGAGAAGCTGCGTCCCGCCACAGAAGCTCTGCTCCGGAACGGCCCTCACATTCCGCCACGAGCCGGGAAGCACGGTTCAGGAGCTGGAGCTGAGCCTGTGCGGGAAAGCAAATGCGGGAGGGGCGACGAGATTCCGCAAGGCCCTAGAATGCTTTTCCAATTGGCAGAACAGAACATGCACATCGCTGGTCAAATGTAAGCTGGTTCAGGTGTTGAAATCAGTGTGCGGGTCTCTCAAAAATGTAAACAGAACGAGCATAGGATCTGGCCATCCCTTTCCTGGCTATGCACCCAAAAGCGTTGGAATCTAGGACTTGAACAGATATGGGTGCCCCCGCGTCCACAGAAGCATTACTCACAGCAACCAGCAAGGGAGAACGACCCAGCTGTCCATCAGCAGATGCACGGATCGACCGAGTGTGGTCTGTCCCCGCAACGGAAAATGTTCAGGAGCAAAACTCCCGCACCTGCTCCAGCACAGACAAACCTCGGAGATGTTCTGCTGCGTGAACAATGCCAAACACAAAAGACGTGTTGCACGCTTCCGTGGGTGTGAGGCACTTAGAGATGGTCCGGTGCACAGCCAGAATGCGGAATGCTGGCTCCCAGGCTGGGGGAGAACTCAGGAGATCAGCGTGTTAGGGGGACGGAGTTTAGTTTGGGGAGCACGGAAGCGTGCGGACTCGGAGGGGGGTGATGGTTGCACAACGGTGCACATGTGTCTAATGCCAGTGCACTGTGCGCATAGAGCAGTGAATTCCATGCTGTGCACGTCCTTCCACACTGAAGGGGAGGCACCTACACCAGACAAGCCGTCGTCATGCTGGGCATCTTCCATGAGTGACCACGGGCTCTGTAAATCGACTTCCTCTTCTAACCTTGTTTCTCTCAGACGGTGTGAAAGCTCTGTTTTGCAGTGTCGATGAGATGTTTTCCATTCTTCTGGGTTAGCTGTGGAGTGTGAACAGAGGGGGGGGGGTCACTTATTTCGCCTCTGCAGGGTCCTCCATCAAACTGCTCGGTACGTTTCTGTGTAAGAATTTCCTCTCTCTGCCTCCTGGGTTGTGCCGTGATTTCCAATGAGCTACGTTTTGTAGATCTGTGAGACAGGAAAAGGGCTCTGGGTATTTCTGAGCCTCTTCCTAGTCTTCTCGAACCTTCTCGAAATGAATTCACGTTGGAGATTCTTCCATCGGATCTGGGGGCTTAGCCGCAGCCTCTCCCCTCCCCCACCCCCACCCCCAGGTCACTCAGCCACGTGGTGTCAAGACTTCAATCACCTCAACCTCTGACCTCTTCTTCCTTCTTTCTCTCTCAAGACCTTATTGCAAAAAAAAGTCTTTTTCTGTTATCTTCTGTTTCTTTTTCTCATTGGTGAGGCTACATCTCTCTTTTCCTGCAATTACTCCAGGAGAAATGGCCTGCAACTCTAGCACCTAGCCGCCAACAGGCTCCTGACTACGAAGCACCCAGGCCATTCGCTCATGAAGACCTCGGACTGCATGAGGCGGTGAATCACTACACTGGCAGGCCCCTGGCAACGGTTGTGACGGAAGCCAGACTGCTTTAAGAACTAATGACAAGGTGTCATTCCAAGGAGTAAGTGCAGAGGTCTTGACCCCAAGTTCCCCCCAAACATGGAGGAGCCTATAGCTCCATGGATAAGAGCACTCTTTTTGGGACCAGTTGCCGTGGAAGAGAACCCGGCCTTGGCCATAAACTTGGGGAAGTTATCCACGGCACTAAATGTCAGTGGCACTCTGACAATCATACCTGTTGTGAGGCTAAACAACATCAAAAGTACAAGAGGCAATTGATCAATATTTCTCTCTCTCTTCTTCTCCCTCCCTACCCCTCTCTAAAAGTAAATAAATAAAATCTTTTAAAAGATGAACTCTATTAATCACCATGGCAACCATTTATACGGCATCTTCCTCATCTCCTACAACAATAGAGAATGGGGGCTGAGTTATAGGTACATCAATCTGGGACACAAGAAATGAAATATGTGTTCGCACGTGTCCGCATCCGAGGAACAGCACAGGAGCTCACGGCTAGTAAGTGACAGATGGGGTTCAAGTTCAGATCTGTTTCAGAAGGCTATTTTGCTCAGTCTTGAGGAACGAGGTGAGAGGTGCACAGTGAAAGTCTCATGCTTTTGAGTCACGTGGCTTTTTTGGATTCTCTCTGACTGAACTAGTGTTCTCAGAGCAAAACATAAAATAAGTATTTTTCCCCTTGACCACATGCTCCATGGCAACAAGGAACATACTTTGTTAGATCTCTGCCCCCAGTGTCTGGCATGGTGCCTATTGTCTTGCGCATAGCAGGTGCCCTCCATATAGAAATAAATTAATAAACTATGTGGTGAGGCAAACTCATACCCAAGGAACAGGAGGAAATACACAAGTAAACACCTTGACTTCGAGCACCTAAAGACAGGATTTTTTAGGTTTAAAAAAAACTGAAATTTTACACCTTTACTCCTTTATGAAATATATTGGTGCAAGAAAAGAGAGAGAAAGAGAGAGAGTTGGGTATGAGACGTGTTTCCCTTTATGAACAGAGCTGAGCAGGTTGAGGCGGCCGATCGGAGCGTCCTGGCAGACTGCATTAGGAGAAGGGGAACATGAGATTCAGTGCTTCACACGCTCTCCGGAAAACCAGTTCTCCAAACTTAAACACGCAGCCTCTGAGAAATGCCCGAGATGCCTGGAAGGTGCGAGCAGGGAGGGACAGTTACCTTCAGCGGAGTGGGACCTTTCATTCCCTGGTTGCTCCTGGCCTGGCTTATAGGGATTTCAGGATGAAGTTAATCGCAAGAGTGGCGGGCTCTGTCTTTTACAACTTTCTTTTATGTGTTTTATTTTCCTGGAGAGCCTGTAAGTCTATAATACTGATCCTGAGACCAGGAGCTGCTACAAAGGGTGCTGCTGAATCCAAGCGGAAAACACATGTGTGCTTGTGCTGAGGAGTCCCCTCGGTTCCCCCACTCCCCACTCTTGGCGTCAGCCCGGGGACGTGTTGGTTTGGGTACAGAAAAAATATTGGTACAGTAGGGCTGCCCCAGGAAACTATCACTGTCCCACACTCCAGTGCAGATGCCGCCCCGGCTGCCAGCCCAGCTCTTCTCCCGTTTCTCAAACTTCCTGGGACTCAGCGGCTCCACCATCACCTGGGTGGAAATCCAAGCAGCAGCCTGATCTGCCACCTACCACTCTCTAGCGCTAGCCTGCTCTCTCCTCAGTGGGCTACTCAGAGAAAAGTCCCACGCAGAGCCACCCCAGTTCTAGAGCTGGGGCTCAGTCTAGAACAGGGAGACTGTCCACTTCAACATGCATGCATCCATCAGTCAGTGATGCTCTCACCTCACCTGCACACCGCGATGACGGTTCCCCACCAGCTTCCCCTCTCACCTGTGCCCGGCTCCTGGGAACTACCACATACTATTCTTGTCAGAGACGGTCTCTGGCCATGTATCTCGAGACAGCACCGGCAGCGTCACACCCAACTTATTCCACTTTCGTGCCTTAAAACTCACACTCAACATTAGCACTATGAACCAGTGAACTAAACATATACGGACACTCCAGAATCACTCTCAAACTTCATTTGCTCGAGGACATAATGGCACCTCTCGTGGAATCACTTTTTTTACGACTCTTATTCAGGATTACAGTGAATCGCTTGATAAGCTTTTTCTGGTACATTCAGAAGTACATTCAGAGAGTCAGTCACTTAAGGGGAAAAACTCTGCAAAAGTGTACCATTATTTCTGAAGTCTTGTGTGGAAGGGTTTTTACTCTCAATAGGACAGTTTTTACGTGAGAAAAATATTGCTCAAGTAAAGGGAAATTTGTGTGAATTGGGACTCCCGGCCCCGTGGTTGGCCCTGAAACATGAGACACCTAGATGTTTGATGACGTCTGTGATGGCGATGGCACTACATGTCTGCTGTTCAGAAAAGTCGTGGTGAAATTGACACTTGCATTCCGACATTTTGGAGTTCAAATATTAACCAATAAAAAGTGGATAAACAGACTTCCTACCTCATTCTGTGAGGCCAGCGTTACCCTAATACCAAAACCAGATAAAGATGTTACAAGAAACCTACAGACCAACATTTTTCATGAACATAGATGTGAAATTCCTCAACAAAATATTAACAACTTGAACCCAGCAATGCGGCAGAACTTTACAACCAAATGGGATTTCTTTCAGTCATGCAAGTCTGACTGGCTCATCACTCAAAAACCATTGTAATCCATTATATCAACAAACTAAAAAAGAAAAAAGCATATGATCGTAGCAATGCATGCAGAAAAAGCATCTGATAAGTGTTTAAAATTCCACATTCATTCTTGATTAAAAAAAAACCCACAAAACTCTTGGTAAATTAGAAGTAGGGGGGAATTTCCTGAACTTGATAAAGAATATTTAGAAAAACGCTACCACTGATATCATGCTTGGTGGTGAGAAGCTTGAAGCTTTCCCGCTAACACCAGACACCACGCAAGTCCATCCCCTCTCGCTGCTTCCTTCCAGCGTTGTGCTGGAAGTTCTTCTAGTGCAAAAAGACAAGAAAAGGAAATAATAAGTATCCAGGTTAGGAAGAAAGCAATAAACTATCTTTGTTCACAGAGGACATAATCATCCATGAAGAAAAATTTTAAAAATCATCAAAAACTCCTGGAACTGAGAAGCAATCGTTAGCAAGGTGGCAGGATACCACATTAATACACAAAAGTTGGTCACTTTTCTATCTACCAGCAATGAGTAAATAGAAATTAAAATTAAAACAGTACCATTTATATTAACACTCCTCCCAAACAATATTTAGGCATAAGTCTAACAAAACATCTACAAGATCTATATGAGGAAAACTACAAAACTATAATGAAAAACATCAAAGAACTAAATAAATGGGGAAGTATTTCATGTTCATGGATAGGAAGACTCAGTATTGTCAAGATGTCAATTCTTCCCAATTTTAGATAGAGATCCAATGCAATCCCAATCAAAATCCCAGCAAATGACCTTGTAAATATTAACAAACTCATTTAAAAGTTTACATCAAAAGGCGAAAGAACTGCAACAGCCAAGAGCATTGAGGGAGAAATAAAACATTGGATGCTATTCAACTGCAAGGCATATAATAAAGCTACAATAATCAAGACAACTTTGCTGGTGAAAGAATAGACAAATAGATCGATGACAGAGAATAGAGAGCACAGAAAGGGGCCCATATGAATACAGTCAACTGGTCATTGACAAAGGGGCAAAGGCACTCCAACGGGGCAAAGACAGTCTCTCCAACAAATGGTGCTGGAATGACTGGAAGTTCACATGAAAAATAATGAATCTGTACACAGACCCAACAACCTTAACAAATACTAACTCAAAAGGGATCCCAGGTCCAAGTGTAAAGAGATGAACCACAAACTCCTAGAAGATAATTCAAGTAACCCTAGATGACCTCAGGTGTGGAGGTGCCTTTTTACATACACAACCAAAAGTTACAATCTACAGAAGAAGTAATTTACCAGCTGGACCCCATTGAAGTGAAAATCTCCACACTGTGAAACACAACGTCAAGAGGATGAGAAGATAAGCCACAAACTGGGAGAGGATATTAGCAAAACACACAGAGTGATAAAGGATGCTTATCCAAAATATACCAAAACACTTGTAAACTCAGCAATAAGAAAACAACCTAGACTTCCGCCAAAATGGAGGCATACAAGATAACTGTGCCTCCTCGCACAACTGAAAGAAGGACAACTACAAATTGAACAAAAAATAACCAGAACTGCCAGAAAATCGAACTGTATGGAAGTCCAACAACCAGAGTGAAAGAAGAAACACTCACCCAGACTGCTAAGAAGGACAGAGAGGAGCAGCTGTGATGGAGAGGACTCATGGCAAAGTGGTGGCTGGTGGACTGGGTGGTCCCACATTTGTGTGCAGATAAACCAGGAGGAACAACTGAGCAGTGAGACAGACCCCACAGCCCAGGGCTCCAGCACATGGAAATAAAGCCTCAAAACCTCTGACTAAAAAAACCTGTGGGGTTTGCGGGGGCAGGAGAAACTCCCAGCCTCACAGGAGAGTTCACTGGAGAGAACCACAGAGTCCTAGAATGTACACAAGCCCCCCCACCCAGGAATCAGCACCAGAAGGGCCCAATTTGCTTGTGGGTAGCGGGGGAAGTGACTGAAAACCAGCAGAGAGGTGAACAAGCGGCACTGCTCCCTCTTGGACCCCTCGCCCACACACAGCATCAGGACACAGCCATGTGGGTTGCCTTGCCCTAGAGAATACCTAAGGTTCCACCCCTTACTGCAAAACACCCTCACTAAAACAAAAAAAAATATAGCCCAAATGAAAGAACAGGTCAAAACTCCAGAAAAAATACAACTAAGCGACCAAGAGATAGCCAACCTATCAGATGCACAGTTCAAAACACTGATAATTATGATGCTCAGGGAAGTGGTTGAGTATGGTCACAAAATAGGGAAAAAAAAGAAGGCCATGAAAAATGAAACAAAGGAAAATATACAAGGAACCAACAGTGAAGGAAAAGAAACCAGGACTTAAATCAACAGTTTGGAACAGAAGCAAGAAATAAACATTCAACCAAAACAGAATGAAGAAACAAAAAATCAAAAATATGAGGAGAGGCTTAGCAACCTCCAGGACAACTTTAAACCTTCCAACATCTGAATCATAGGGTTGCCAGAAGGAGAAGAAGAGCAAGAAATTGAAAACATACTTGAACAAATAATGAAGGAGAACTTCCCCAATCTGGCAAAGGAAATAGACTTTCAGGAAGTCCAGAAAGCTCAGAGAGTCCCAAAAAAGTTGGACCCAAGGAAGCACACACCAAGGCACATCATAATTATATTACCCAAGATTAAAGGTAAGGAGAGAATCGTAAAAGCAACAAGAGAAAAGGAGACAGTTACCTACAAAGGCGTGCCCATAAGACTGTCAGCTGATTTTTCAAAAGAAACCTTGCAGGCAAGAAGGGACTGGAAAGAAGTATTCAAAGTCGTGAAAGGCAAGGACCTGTATCCAAGATGACTCTATCTAGCAACGCTTTCATTTAGAATGGAAGGGCAGATAAAGTGCTTCCCAGATAAGGTCAAGTTCAAGGAGTTCATCATCACCAAGCCCTTATTCTATGAAATGTTAAAGGGACTTATCTAAGGAAAAGAAGATCAAAAATATGCACAGTAAAATGACAACAAACTCAAAACTATCAACAACTGAACCTAAAAAAACAAAAACAGAATAAAGAACAAACTAAGCAAACAACTAGAACAGGAAGAGATTCATAGAAATAGAGATCACACAGAGGGTTATCAGTGGGGAGGAAGAGGGGAGAGAATGTAGGAAAAGGTACAGGGAATAAGAAATATAAATGGTAGGTAGAAGATAGACAGGGGGAGGTTAAGAATAGTATAGGAAATGGGGAAGCCAAAGAACTTATATACCTGACCCATGAACATGAAGTAAGGTGGGGGAATGATGGTGGGAGGGAAGCACAGAGCAGAGGGGAATAAAGGGGAGAAAAAATGGGAAAACTATAATAACATAATCAATAAAATATATATTTTTAAAAAGCAAACAACCCAGTTAAAAGGTGTGTCAGACCTGAACAGACACCTCAACAAAGAAGACACACAGATGGCAAATAAGTAAATGAAACAATGGTGTGCACCACGTGTCATCAGGGAAATGCGCATTAAACAAGGAAACCCACCACACACCTGTTAGAGGGGGTGGAGTCTGTGGCGGCGACAGCAGCACCTGCAGGTAGGCGTGTGGAGCAGCAGGACCGGGCAGGAATGAGAAGCGAGGCAGCCAAGTTGGAAGACCGTCTGGCGATTTCTCACGAAACTAAACGCTCTTGCCATATGATCCAGTGGTCGGACTCTTGGGTATTTACCCAACGGAACTGAAAACGTGTGTCCACAGAAAAATCTTCACACAGATGTTTCCAGCAGCTTTATGCATAATTGCTAAAACTTGGAAGCAACCAAGCTGCCCTTCAGTGCGTGATGGATAAACAAAATGTGGTCCATCCAGAAAATGAAATATTACTCACTTTCAAAGAAATGGGTTATCAAGCCATGAAAAAAACACAGAGGAACCTTAAATGCATGTAAGTAAGCAAAAGAAGCCAGTCTGAGAAGGCTGCATGTTCCATAATTCCAACTCTATGAATTCTGGAAAAGACAAAATTACGGAGATGGTAAAAACATCAGTGGTTGCCAAGGATTGAAGGGTGGGGTAGGGATGAATAGGCGGAACACAGATAATTTTTAGGGAAGCGGAAATACTCTGTATGACACCCGAATGATGGATACATGTCATTAAACATTTGTCCAACCCATGGCAGATATGACTCTGCAGAGGAACCCTAATGTAAAGTGTGGACTTTGAAGGATGGCAAGGTCCCTCGTTTGTAGCCAGTGGACCCTCTGGTGAGGGATGTCGATGATGGGGAGGCTGCACCTGTGAGGACCGCGGATCTGTGGGGCGTCTCTGTATCTTAGGCCTAATTTGGCTGTGAATGTAAAAGTGCTCTAAAAAATAATGTCTCCATTTTAGAAAAGGGTAATAAGCATCACAGGAATTGAAAACATGGAATTTGAGCATATCAGCGCCACACCGGTGTGTCTGTCACTCACAAGTTTGCAATTAGAAGTGACTGTAAACAGGGGTTGAATGACAAAGACTAAATTAAACTGTAGATCTCATGTAAGATCGGCAACCTCCCCGGTTCACGAGCAGGGAAGACTCCGGCACTCTCCCTGGGCACAGTCCACCATCAGCACCGCCTTGGTTCTGCGGGAGGTTGAGGAAGCCCCGCCCACAAGGTGGGCGGGCTTTGACCAGAGGAAGTACTGAGACATGGGTAACTTGTAACTGTGTAAGACCAACTTTCAGAAGCCGGGACCCTGGAGAGAGGCACATGCTGATTGGCTGTTGTGTCCGGCTGTAAGGCTGTCCTTGGTGGGCTGACTTTCCATCAAGGGTCGTCAGTGTCCTTGATGGGTTAGCAGTTACAGCCTGGGTGATTTTCAGAGTGTGGGTAGTGATGGGAGACTATGTCAAATAAACAGTTTACAGTGTTCCGAACTTGGGACTTGGGCCAATGCACGACTTTTCCTTTCTGGAATACAGGAAAAAGTACTGTTAACACTTCTCGGTCCTTTCTTTTGCATTCTGCGCAACCAGACCTGAGAGGGGCCGTAGAGGTTGTCCAGGATTTTGCACGTAGAAGTGTGATTGGCAGCTGGTCTTGCCACGTGCCTGATCCTAGCCGCAGTTACCGTGGTGGGAAAATAACTCTGCCTGCTGATTGCCGTAATTTATTGACTATGGGACATTTGGGACTTCCTGACACAGTCAGTATAGGACATGGGACACAATCACTCAATCCAGGACAGGCCCTGTCTAGGCAGATGCCTTTCAATCCTGAGGCAAACCATCTACCTCGGTGAGCCTGTCACTCACAAGTTTGCAATTAGAAGTGACTGTAAACAGGGGTTGAATGACAAAGACTAAATTAAACTGTAGATCTCATGTAAGATCGGCGACCTCCCCGATCTACTACTTCGTCGATCTACTACTTGTTTCACAGGAAGTCACAAGCGGAGTTAGCTGAACTGTTAACGACTAATTCGGATTCTTTAATGCAGGCAGCAGGTGTGGCCCCGTGCCCACAGCCAGCCATCATCTCAGTCCTTCGTTGGCTGCCACGCCTCTCGTTCCTGGGGACTTCGTGTTTTCACACTCCCCGTTTCTCCTGGAGCACACATGTTGGGTGGAAGAATTCCAACACGGAAATCTCCCAAGATGACGCTCAATGAGCGCACATTTGAAGCGCAGAAATACAGACCTTGGAACATCCACGAGCTCCTTTCACATGCTCTAGACGTGTAAGGCTTGAGAGATGGCCAAGGATTTGATTTCATCCAAAAACGTCCGAACGCCGGGGAAGAAAGAGACCGTTGCGTTCACTGTGGCTCCTTGTTTCTGCCATCTATTTGCGATCGAATTGTTTATTTAATGACCTCCCAATTTGTGCCTTAACTATCTTGCCTGGTAAGCTATTCCACACATTTATGATTCTCTGAGCGGAGAAAAAGAAAAAGAAAAAAAGAAACACTTCCTGACATCTGTTCCGAATTTGTTTTTCTTTAATTTTCATTTATACCCTCTTGTTCTATCATCTGTGTTGGGCTCAAAATAGGAAACCATGTTGACATTTTCCAAACCATTTAAATTTTATGTTCTTCAATTAAAATTCCCCTCTTAACTAGATAGACATCTAACTAACCTGGTGTGTAGATGCTGTGGCACCACATCCAAATGAAGGCAATTTTTAAAAGTTTCCCCATCTCACAAGAAACAAAAATCTTAAAGTTACGGTGTTTCTGTGTTAATCCAAAACCAAAGGAAAGGTGAGACACGTGTATTTTCTCCCCAAATCAAGAACTACCGAAACTCGACAGAAGCGGAGTTTGGAACAGTGATATGCAGCTTGAAGACCCAGCAAGCTGGCGCCTCAGAGTTGCCTTTACAAGCCCTTTCTTCTTTTTCTTTTTCTTTTTTGCCTGGGCAATAGTGTTTGTGTTGGTCAGAAACCCTGGCTGCACAGAGCAGATCCAGATTTCTCAGCTCATGTATCCTATTCCCAACCTTGGAAGCTAATATTCACTCTTCCACTCTGGACCACAGCATAAACTAACTAAATAAAAAGAACCGTATTTTTCTATGAGACAGAGAGCCCTGCCACACTGAAGTTGGAATCAGGTAAAAGGTGTTCTTGGGGTGAGGCCCGAGTTCTCTTGGACCCAAAACGTTCAGGAGTAAATGACTCAAAGCCGGACATGAGCCCATTCTCTAACCTCCGCGTGCTCCGTCCACAGCTCCCAGACCGGCCCTGCCAACAACAGTCGCCTGGCGGTTCTTCTTTCCTTCTTTTCTTTCGGTGGGTATGTATACTCTGTAAACGACACAGACTGGCCTCGGGATGCCCCAGAAAGATTTAAATGCAGAAATGTAATCGATGCATGCTTGCTCTTAAGTGCTGTGCTAGGTCGCAGGTACACAGCAGCAAACGCAGTGGCTCTGGCACCTGACCCCATGGAGACGCGCATCGAGGGTGGGCAAAACCAACCGTTGCAGACTCACAAACTATAATAGGTCCTGTGAGGAAGAGTGAGAGTTTAATGAGAAATGAACTAGGAAGAGCAGGCTCTCGACTGGGTCACAGAGGGAGGATGCACTGTGCCTGCGATCCTCAGGGTGAGACCTGAAAGCTGGGCGTGAGGGAACAGTGTTCCGGGAGCCTGGAACAGCATATGTGTGGCAGGTGACCTGCCGCAAGGCTCCGCCACCCCACACCCCTGGGCAATGGGGAGGGAAGCTGGAGCCACACTTTCTCCCAGCATCCCTTCTCCCGTGTGATCCGTGATGGAGTGTGTCCACGTGGACCTGGAACAAGAGGAGGGGCTCTCTCCACCGCTCTCTGGAGGCAGAGGCAGCGAATCTGGGGATGGAGGTGGGGTCTACAGAGGCTTCTCCACAGGTGTGTGGAACACACTGCCTGGTTGCCATAGACCCCATAGGCAGTTGGCAAGAGCCTCCTCAGGCACTTTTGAGAAATTGGAGCCTTTTCAGTGAGCCTTTGGGAGCCACCGCCTTTGCTGTTCGGGTCTCAGGGTCTGTCCCGATCCTTCCGCAGGCGCTCTCCCAGCGTTAGGTCAGCACTAAAGCCGGTGTCACGCCCTGCCACTCCCAGCGCATTTACAGCAGCTCTCGTTTCCTGTCCAAACCATCACTGATGGGGCGGAGAAGGCCTTGAGGAGGCAGAGCCCTCGGCACAAAGACGTGAACGCCCATCAAAGGCAAAACCGTGCAGCCTTGGGGAATTCCCCGAGAGCAGCCCACATCCTCGCAGGCCTGCCCCACTCCTGTGCACACGCCTGTGCCATCGGCTCCCTCTGTCAGTAGGTGACAGACACCCAGTGCGTCTGGAAAGTTCACATATCGCTGGTCTTTCTCTCGTCTTTCAAAAGCGTGAGAAGCGACACAGAACTGTCGCTTGTGTTTCACTGCCCTGCGGCCGCGGTCAGGGCCCAGGATGGGTCCCGAGACCCCCTAGGAAAAGGAAGCTCCATTGGGAAAATGGCTCCACATTTGGTCCCCAAAGCCCTTGCCCAGCACAACGCTGATTGTTTGGAAATTACAAATCGGCTTCCCACTAAAATACACGTAAGTACGTGATTGAATATGGGGAAGTAGAGCCCTGCACAGACGTTCCAGTCTCGAGCAACTCGCACGATCTAACTGTAAACAGAGGCTTTCCTCTCTAGGACGGGCTAGGGCCACAGAGGAGAGGACACGCCTTCACTGCTGGCCATCTGTGGGTCTCGTTCTTTCCCGATACCACCGGTTTGCAAAGGTGCCCAGACTGAGGGGGATGAGACGCAGCATGACCAGGTCCGCAGCCCTCAGGGGACTCAGCCAGGACTCTGCTCAACAGCGAGGCCAGTGATGGCCAGCTCTGGTCTCGGGGCTCAGAAAAAAGCACTTATGAGACGTTTATTTCTCTTTTTATAATTAAGGTGTAATTTACACGCGGGAGAATTCACCTTTTTAATGTAGAGTTTGGACAGTGGCAGAGTGGCCGCCCATCCCCGCCCCACCTCCTGCCCCAAGAACAAGAGAGCTGAACTGGCTGATTAGAATCCTAGAGACGCGGTCCCCACGTCATCCAGCATGTCTCTGGAGGTTCCCGAAGGAGGAGAGAGCCCTTGGGACTCAGGGGGTCCGTCTGCCCCTCCTGCCATCGACAGTCAGGCTGCAAGCCCACCCTGCTATGCTGGGCGGCTCAGTGAATTCTTGTGAAAATCCACCAGTGTTTCTAACTCTCAGTTTGTCTTCTGGATAAAAGGGCACAATGATGGCTAACACCCAGTGTCAGCGAGCAGTTAAGCCGCCCGGCACGCCCGGCCTGGCGTGGAAGGACGGTCACACTCTCAGAGAGAGACGCTCAGGATGCACTGCTTGGGCTCCATCCAGCACGACCGGGGCGCAGGGTGGATCAGATGGCGCGTTTCCCTAGTGAGGTGGTTTCCGTCGCCCTGGCCATCGGGAAAGGAGGCGTGAGGGACAAACCCCAGGGCAGAGACACGGAAACGTTAGCAGGAGGGAGCCGCAGGGGGCGGGCACTGGGGCCCCACGCTCTCACGCCCCCCACCCACCTGGTCCCGAGGCTGCGGGGGCTGCGTTTCATTTCCTCTCCTCCCGTGTCCGTCTCGGGGCCTCTGTCGTCCCGCATTTGGTCTCCTTGGTATAATTGCCTCCTCTCCCTGAACTGCTTGTCCTTCCAAAGTGCTTACTTTGTGCTGCTGCAGAAGTACACATTTTTGGCCAAAGTGATGGAATTTGCAGCCAAATGAAAAAGAATATGTGCAATTAATGAAAAAAAAGGCAATGGACTATAATTTACAGATTATTTGGCAGAAGCGACATGAGTGAGACACGGCCCGCTTTGTCCCCAGCCCCGGTTCCTGTAGAGTCTTCCTTCAGTTTCACGCGCAGAGTGTCTTCCGGAAAGGGTCAAGGGACTGCGAGCACAGGGGCGTCGCAGCCGCCGTGCCCTCTGGGGCACGTAGAGGTGAGGGTCTGCGATGACGTCTCCGACGCCTGTGGCAGACCCCCGCAGGGTGCCGCAGTGAACGGTCCAGAATCGCTCGGCCACAAACATCATATCCCACGTAATGAAACAGATTTACACGGCATCTTCAAAGATGTCATACACACGAAACAAGCAATTTGATATCAGGGTGAATTTTCAAGGACTTTGGAGCACGGGGCCAGCGCACACCCACTGCGCATGCGGGAAGAAAGAGACAGAATCTCTCCCGAGGCCTCTGAAGAGAGGCCCACCCTGTGCAACACGGAACGTGGCGCGCTACGCTCTGGTCCCCAGGAATAAGTTCACAAGAAAAATAAACCAGATATCTGACAAAGTGCAGGAAAGAACAAAGAGTTTTGATGGTTCATGGTGTCAGCTCGCCCAGGCCAGGGCAGTCCCAGAGGGCCGGTGACAACTTGTACCTGGGAGCATCTGGGAGTCTCTCTGGAAGCGGTGGCCCCTGTGAAGACCACTCTTACCCATCCAGGCAGGCATCACCCAGGCTGCTCAGGGCCTGGGCAGAACGGGAAGGAGGAAGAGGAAAGCATTCACTTGATGCTTGAGCTGGGACTTCCGGCGTCTCCTGCCCTGAGGCATTTGGACTCAGACCCGACGTGCCCCTGGGCCCCGCAGCATTCCCAGGCCTTCAGAGGAGGACTGGACTCCACCCGGGGCCGCCCTTGGTCTCCAGCTCGTAGATGGTAGATCCTGGACTGCTCAGCCTCCATGACGGTGCTAGCCAGTTCCAGAGAGAGAGAGTAGGCGCCCCACGTGCCGCTGGGTGCTGCGGGCCCAGGTGGGGCCCCTTACACCCCCGCCCCCGAGTGTTGCGCAGGCTGGCGGGTCCCCCAGCTGCCTGACAGCTCTCGCTTCTTTCTGTAAGCACACGGGGAAGGTGGTAGGTTGAGCAGAGGCATAACATTTCCTCACTACAGTCTCAAGGACCTCCGGATCCGTCCGGCTTTTCATTTAAACACAAAAGAACCCAATTCTGGTTAAAGGAAAAAAATTGGAAGTGAGCAAATCTCTGAACAAGCGGCTCTCACAAGGCCAGGCACCCACCTGCTGGGCATCTGCACGGCCAGAGGAGATGGGCCCTCAGCGGCAGACCTCCGACCTCCCCACTCGTGCATCCTGGCAGCGGATCCCAGGGCCAGAGGCAACCCCTGACGATCTGGCTTAAATCCGCAAGGTGGGGAGAGGACTCCTCAGTCACAGCCCCACCAAGGCCGACACTGTGGAGTGGGGACAGTGACAACAGTGTCACTGCCAAAACCTGGAGTTTTGATCCTCGGAGAGCACAGCCTGCCAGCCCTGACTGCCGTCGGGCTGAGGATCTGGGGTTGGGAGCAGAGGGCTGGCAGTGGGCTGGCAGGTGCTGCCCATGAGCTGGGCCAACGGGGGCTGACCCGAGACGGCTCACAGGTGGTGCCACCAGTCCTTCGGACGGGCTACACGTGGGGACGAGAAGGGGCAAGAACGAACGTAACGTTGATGTTTCTGGTTGGAGACAGTAACGGAGCCCTCCGTGGTCCGAGGTTCATCCCGATTCCGTCGCCAGCGCCGCCTTCTCTATAGGAAGGGACCGGGCATATGGAATGTCATGTTTTGAGCTTAATATATTCGCGCGGGGAACACAGACATGCAGCACCCATGTGGGCCTCAGCATCTGCAAATCTATTTTAATAAGCATCTTTATCAAGATTAAAAACAAGCGATCTTATTTTTTTTTAAATTGAACGTGTTTTAAGTTATTTCTTGACTCCTTGGGGCAATTTTTTGAACGTATAAATATTTTGAGGTCTTTCTCTTCTTTTTGATAAGTGGAGTTCTCGTCCACGAGACCCTCCCCCGTGTAAAACCACAGAGCTCAGCCCGCACCACGCGGGACAGTGCGGTGGGGAGGGAGGAAAGCGCACGACTTATTGTGAGACTAAAAATATCGTCTCAAATTCTAGGATATTGGTACACGCCCCCCGAGACTATTAGAAAGAGAGTTTCAAAAGTTCAGAGACTATTTTGGTTGGAAGCCTGAGTTCTTCGAAATAGCAGTGAGCAGCTGCTTCTCTCCGTTTCCCTGTTTGCAGCTATAAATACAGGGCGCGGGTACAAATTTTTGACTCAGCCACTGAGGGTGTGGGCACTTATTGTCTTTTTAATCCCCCCCCCCCCCCCCGGCTGTGTCATATTTCTCTACAAAGCGGAGGCAGAGGATGAACAGGCCCCAGTGAAAAGCAGGTTTTGTTTCTGTCCAGGACCGGGTGGTTATTGGCTTTATGGCCCGGGTTCAGGGCCCAGGTCCTTGTCGCACAGAAAAGTGCCGTTATGACCCCGGGTTAGACCTGAAGGTTGGAAATCAGCGTGGCACTGGGGAGAAGCAAGGGTGTGGGGCCTGTGGTCCCTGAAATCGGACCCTGGCTCTGACACTTAGCAGCCGGGTCACTCGGGCACGATCTCCAGGCCCGGAGGACCGTCTCTCTCTGAGACAAGGCTGTGTGCCGTGATCAAACCCAGCATCTCCTGGGCCGCAGGCCCCGGAGTGGGCCGGACAGAGCAAACTCCACCTTCCCGTCTGTGTGCCGTGGCACCCTGAAAAAACGTCCTCCGAGCGTGAGAAGTGCCAGAACGGATGGGCACACCTGGGTGTCAAGGATGCTGGTCACTTTCCATTCCACCCTATGATGCCCATCGGCGCCTGGGCCGGAATGGCCTGCCCCCACCTCGGGGAGCCTCTCTCAACCCAGCCCCTGAAAAACGCCATGGGAACGAGCTGAGGTTTTGTTAACAGTTCACACCTCATAAAAGTGTATCTTCAGTTAGACGGGACCGCCAACCTGTCAACTGGGAAATCTTTCCATTTTCTGCTGACCAGCCGGGTGGGGGCTCAGAGAGAGGGTGGTGTCAGCTACAGAGAATCAGAAAGCCACTTTTGTTTATGAATGGGACTGGAGAGCGCGTGCCAGTGTCTGTCGGTCCCGAAACGGGAGCCCTGTTAACAGGTAAAGCCTCTCCCGGCCCCACCGACCGGGGAGCCCGGACAGACAGCAAAACCAGAGGTGCGTTCGAGCAGGCGCACTCTGACCCTCAGCCCACTATAAAGTGCCGTCAGTGTGCCACCAAGGAAGCACACACGCGGTCAGCTTGGCAGCAGCAGGAATGGAGCCAAAAAGGCCCTTTAGGGTGGTCCCCTCAGGAGACTTCAGTGCAGCTGTCTCTTCTGCCCTGCGGGAGCCGAGAGCCACCAGCAGCAGGAACAAGGGGTTTCAGGAGCTGTCATCATGGCATTTCTGGACAGGCCACCTCTCCCTCAGCAGGGGACATCTGGTGGCTTCCGCACAACTGGCTACCTGCAAGGGTTGGGAGCCCAGGGCACATGTGTGTGTGCCTGGAGCCCAGAGTATGTGTGTGTGTTCCCAGTGGGCTCCCAGCAGCACCAGGGTTCCCTGCTTCCAACACGAAACTTGTCCTGAGAAGCCTTGTCTGTTCCTCTCCAAGAGGTGCCTGTGGCTCTGCCCAGCCTGAAGGGACAGCCGCTATAGTCTGGCAGCGACCAGCTCCTAGGAGGTCACCTCCCGAGGCTGGAGACCAAAGCATTCTGGGAGAAAAGGCTGCCTGTCATGAGTTGCCACCCAGGCCGGGGATATGTGGCACACAAAGGGACTTTCGTATTATGTATTAATTCCCCGAGAGCAGATGTTTGCATGGTGGCGCCCTCTGCTCTCAGGGCCAGTGTCCTCTCCCCCTCACATAGCTACCCTCAGCCCAGCCCTCAGCTCTGACAGCCTTGCCCCATGGCTCCCGGCATCTCCACCCAAGCAGGTGAGGTACAGAGAGAAAGGTTGGTCATGTAGAAAAGCTATGGTAGGGTAGGAAATGGGGAGAGATATGTCCTGGTTGGCCCTCTCTTAAGTCCCCCGGGGTCTGTTGTGTGACTGAAGGAGACGGGGGTGGGGGTGCGGGGACACACTCATGCACGTTCCATGAATGCACAGAAAAGACCTGGAAAGCTGTTGGATGCGCCGTGGGCAGGGGGGTGGTTGACGGCGATCCTCCGCGTTCCTCGAGGCCTGGGGTGTTCGTCTCCAGTGTAATAGGTGTGTATGTTGGAAACTCATTCACTGACACTTTCACGGCTTCCTGGGGCATTACAAATGAGATCATAAGAGAAAACAACGTGGGCCTAATTGGGGCAACTTTGTGCTGAATGCCTAGCCCTGTCTGTGTGACCGATGAGGAAACTGAGGCACAGAGGGATCGGGTACGTTGGTTAAGGTTTCTTAAGTGACAGGGCCAGCAGTGTGGCTTCCACATCACAGTGCCTCTCAGTCCATGTTATCTGCCTCTGTTTCGCCCGGACACACAGAAAGGAGCCGGACTGACCTCCACAGATGAGCTAGTCCTTCGCTGGACGGTAGCTCTGAGGTTGGAATGACCAGAGACCGGTTCCCACCAGAAACCTGCCCAAGGTGTCCCTCCAGAGTCACTGACCAAGGCCACTACTGAGGCACGCGGCACAGTTTCTGTCCAGTCTCCCTCCCTCGGAGGTGTGGGGCAGGCACCTGTCCCCGACCAGTAGGCCTGGGCCACGCGCTCTCACTCACGTTTGCGATGTCTCTGAGCACCGCGGAGAGCTTGGCCACGCAGCCTGGGTCGGGCGTTCGTCACCAGGCTGTTTCCCATCCCAGCTGCCGTGCAGCGACACCTGCATGCGGAACACAGGCGTTCAGGCCCACGTAGCAATGACATCCGCAGTTTCCGGTGGCGACGCTCGCTTCGCCATCAGACCCCCTCACTGACCGACTGGGACGGAGATCATTGGCGACTTCTCCCTCCCCCCTGGACAACTAAGGAGCAGCAGCTGCCTTTTCATTTCAGGGAATGACTTTTTCAACTCACATAAACTTTCGTCTTCTTCCACGTTAACTTGGAAGCGAGAGTAAGCGTTTTCGCAATCTGCCTCTCTCCCCCTAGTGCCAGGTATGGAAAGATTGGGAAACATCAAGGCAGCTTGTAAAACGGAAAAGGCAGCAATCTGGAGAACGAAGACAGAAGTGAATAAAATCGTCAGATGCTCAGAATGTTAATAAAAAAGATTCCTGCTTTGACCAGCATGTTGCTTGATGAGAGAGGGGGAAAAAAGGCGCTTTCTCTGAGGACTGGAATGCAAAGCATCCACACTGCAAAGCAAGCCCACCTCAGGTGGGGACCTGCAAAGCCAGCCGCCACTGCGTGTCCCCTTTCCCCCAGACCCGTGGCACGAGAGGATGCTAATCAACCTGAGACTCACGTGGGGAGAAACACATTTCCCCGCAAACCGAAGCCATTATTAGGTAAATGTGTTTTCCCGGGGGATGAAACACCACCCAGTGCTTAAAGCCTGTGCGAGGGAACGGAACTGGCCATTCTCATGTGGATGACTTGTGCCCTGATGGGACATTTGACAGTGGAGATTTTTTTGGTTGTTACAACTAGGGAAGGTGGCAAGGTACCACCTCCACCTAGTGAGCGGAGATCAAAGATGCTGTTGCACATCCCATACGCGGGGGGACAGCCCTACCTCACACCCCTCCCCCAGTGAAGGGTGAGCCAGGACCAAACGGGCACAGGCTGAACGGGGGGGGGCGGGCCCTGAGTTAGGGAAACCGGCTTCATCTGTCGGCCTGACCACATGTGAGCTACAGGGCTTGGGCCGCCTTCCTTCACCTCACCAAGTCTCATTTTATTACCCCAGAAACGAGGCGTGTCGGGGATGAAACTCCCCCATTAGAACCGCTGTGAGGAACAGAGGAGGTGGTGAAAGTGAAGGGCCTCCCGCACTTCCTGCCAGCCTGTGAATGCCTTGCCCGGGGCAGGCACTCCACGAAGCCTGACTGAGTGAGGACGTCAGACTCACCTCCCTAAACAAACGTATTTCAAGCAGAGAAACTTCAGCCCCATTGTGTAGCCTTCCCAAGGGGGAATGTCCAAAGGCTCTGGAGTCTGGATGGCAGTTTCAGGTACAGTGACCCCCCTGGAGGGTCAGAAGCCACCCTTTTACCACACTGGGATCTAAGGCCGGAAGGAGCTCGGTTTCTAAACAACATCCCAGGCCCATCTGATATTGTCACCGAGACTCTGGTGGCTGCTTTCATGAAGCTGACGTGGCCAAGGGCTTGCCAGAGCCATCCAGCCCATGGGCTCGAGCGTCCGGTGGTCTGTCTGCAGCCAGCTCCAGGCCTGCAGTTGTCAAGCCCCCCAGGTGTCTGCTTTGGGGTCCCACGGCACCCACACACTTCCCTCATGTGGGAAAAATAAGCAACCATGAGGATGCCCGAGTCTTTGGGGAAGTCCAGGGGTCTGGGAAGGTCGTCTGTTGCAGTTTATCACAGAAGAAAAAACTTAGGACAGCAGAAATGGCCAACAGGAAATCGATCAAATAAATCACATTTCTAAAAACTATTTATCACATAGGCAGCTGGTTATTACCTATTTATGAATAAAGGTACACTGATTCGATCTGAATGTGTAAAGATTATACTTATAGGGATCTAGAAACATAAATAGAAGATAAATGTGAATAGGTAATAGGGCAGCTGAAATGGAATAGGTAGAGGGGAGAGGGAAGCCTCAGTGAGTCAATAGCCAGACACCGCGAGGAGCTATTCTGAGGCCTGGGGGAAGAAGGCAGGCGTGCGTTCGGCGCTCAGACTCTGGAGGGCTTTTCAGAACTCCTGCAAAGCGCGCACACACACGTCACCTTCACAGTCGGAACAACCAGGCGTCGCAGTTTCCCTATTCAAACTGTCCGCATGCAATTGCAGAATAGATGCCTCTCCCTTTGTTTTTGGAGCAGGTTGGGTAAGGTCAGCAGTCAGTTCTCAGACAGCGAGGAAGGCGGGGGGGAGGGATGAGAGGCTGCTGAAAGCAGTGGAGCAGCAAACAGACCTACAAAACCGGGGTGCCGGCTGCCCCCGCTCCTGCTGCCCGGTCCTCGGCCAGCGCTGACCCTCACAACAGGGAAGCTGGGCCTGGCTCCACCTTGTTCTTAAGTTGGAAAAAGGATTTGGAAAACACCACATGGGCTGGTAAGTGCTGTGCACCAGTTAAATATTCAGTTATTTGGGCAGAAGTGCTATTTCTTGAAAAAAAAGTGTTGAGTTTACAGAATGAGAGCGAGGCTCCAATCGTGGCTGTCGGCTTCGTTAGTAATGGGACCTCGGCCAAGTCCCTCCACCATGGCAGGTGTCGGATCCTTGCTCACAAACTGCTCTCTGCCTCCACCTCTCTAAGTGCGGCGGGTTCAACGGCCCCGCCTGCATACAGAGAACCGTGTAGCTCAAACACAGACCCTAAATTCTGCTCTGAGGCTGGAGATGTTATTTCTGAAATGAGGGTCCATGCATGGTGAGACTCCTCAGAATAAAAATATGGAAAATAGCATAGATATGTGAATAAAATATACTCTGTGAATACAAGAACCTCTTGAACAAGCAGTAAATCTAAGTATATTTTAGCATGAAGTTCTGTGGAGATGCTGTGCTGATTACATATTGTGCACGGATGTTGGGTGTTGTTGTTTTTTTTAATTAAAACTAAGGCAGATTTTCTGAGATGCCCACAGCCACTGTGTGAGCAGTGAGGTGCCGCACGTCCCCGAAATGGGGACGGGCTCTGAAGGCCTGGACCCCAGAGCAGTGCGGCGTGCACTGCACGGGGCGGGCCTTGGGCAAGGGCCGAAGGAGAAGCGCACCAGGGAGAAGATGATGGGAAACCAAAACGAAATCTGAGCCGGTGGTAACCACATACACACTCAAATACAGAGGCAGGAACACGTAATGACGGCTCCCCGCTGCACTTTCTGGCATCCCAGGCAGAAAACAGAAGGGCCCCCTTGAGGGGCGGACAGGCAGGCCGGCGCAGGCTCTTGGAGAGCACCCTGGCAAGCTAAGTACAAACTCCATGTCCCACTCGCTTGAAACCCAGGTGTAAAACAGGTCACAGTGATTTTAGATGTTCCTGTGAACTGTCAGGCCCAGGCCGTCGGTCGCTCCTGTCAGGAAAGGCTCCAGGGTCCCCTGGATGTTTTAGTGCTGGAAGGTCTTCCCGGAGGCTTCCGGCTCTTTGTTGGGGCTGGAAGTCAGAAATGCCCCTCGAGGCTGGAGGAACCTACCCCACCCCGGGCTCCCGCTCTAGTCCACACACTCAAGGTTCATCCCACAGGTGCTACCTGTGCGTGTCCCCACCACACCACCAGCCTGGACTCCCACTTACCTGCCTCTGGGGAGGTCTGGGTATTTGCTTCCTCGTCCACAATGACCCACAGTTTCTCTTCACGGCAGGTTCTCTGTAGGAGTGGGGTCCCCGCTGTCTCTCTGGGTGGTCCATGGGGCTTGTTTCAGAGTCCCCACGAAGCCCTGATCAGAGTCTCCCAGGGCTGACTGCTGTGCCGAACACTGGGACTAACTCAGTGTGATCACTGAGCCTCAGGGTGACAGGGCTGGGCTCTGGCTGCTCTTTTCTCAAAGGATCCTTGAGTTCTGTCACATGAATTTGCTTATGCCCCCCAACACCACGCCCCCATTGGTAACCACCAAGTCCCATACCTCTGTCATCACTCCCATTTTCCTAAAAGTTGCTCTTCCGCAGGCTCCGGTAGCCACACACGGGGGTTAAAGGACCCCACAGAGCAGTCTCACGTTCACTGTCACCATCAGCCCGGGCCTGTGCTTTTCCTGCACTGGGTGCTGTGACCAATCCCCCACCTGGTCAGCTGCATGCCGTGGACACTGCGCCGGTTACAGGCACAGGCTTGGTTCTCTGGTGGGGACATTCCATCACCTCCCAGAGCCGCGAGCAGAGAGATGGCAAGCTTCCTGTGGCTTCTCGAAGACCATGTATGTAGTTTTTCTGGAACATTCCAATGAAACACCAATCTTTTCCAGTTCCCATCTTTTTACAGAGATTCCAGCTCCTCATCTCCAGTTTGCCCAAACCAAGTCTCCAGTGGCCGTGGGTGCTGCCACCTTCCAGTCCCCTGCTGATGAGCATCTCCCTGAGTTGTCATGGTGTTGGCAGATGCCCACTGCTCCAGCTTTGTGTGCTCCCTCGGGGTTCGGTGTCTAAATATGTCTTCTTCTCCTTTTTGAGCATGCCTCAGTATTTTTAAAAATCATTCTATTTGTTACTCGATGCTCCTGTGTATTTGGAAGGGGCATCTCTGCCACCTGAGCCGCAGTGTCACTTGGCTCCCTTTGCTTTTCCCACACCTCTGCGGATGCCCCCGTCACTCAGCATCCTGCTCTGAGCAAAGGGTCTCCTCCCTCGCCCTAGCCAGCCTCACTCCTGTCTGCCCTGCCCCTGTCCCCATGCACACACTGCCCGTTTCCGGGGTCTCGTCACACTCCTTCTTTTTCCCAGAGGCATGTCCTACGCAGAGTAAGCTCGGGGCTCCCGTGGTCCCTCAGCCCAGACGACCTCAGCATCTCCTCTCAGGCGTGTGTGTGCGGCTGGGCGAGCTTTTGATCACAGGCTCAGGGTGCAGAAGTACAACTTTACCTCCCTACAACGTAACGGATTATCCATCTCGGGCTCACATTTCAACCTATTGGAAAGTAAGCCTTACCAATTCACGGAAATCAGTCCCTTCCAGTTCCTTTTCTCGGTCTGTCAGTAAATACAGATTTCATTCCATTTTTCTCCTCCCCTTCAGCCTGGGCCGAGCTCACTCTGGGCAGACTGATGCCTCACAGGACATCTGCAGGAAGGTCATCCTGTTCGGGTAGCACTGCCGTCCACTGCCGTCCCTCTGAATGGAACCCAGCCCCTGCACCTCTTTGCTCACGATCCCCAGCAGCTCCCGCTCTGTCCATGTCCAGGCTGGATCTCTGCTTTGGGACGTGTGTAGCCTGTGTCACAGCCATCCCATTGACTCCACTCGGCAAAGCATAATGGCTTAAGACATGCTGGACAGCCTGCCCGAGCCATGCTGGGAGTCCTGTCTCTGTAAATTTTCCTGCTCCAGGGTCAGGCTGCATCTGGGACTCCACTCCAGGTCCATAGGGCAGAGTCTGCAGAAGCGAGGCCCAGGTCCCCTGAACTTGGCCTCCTTCCCCACACTGAGGGCTGTTCTGTCACGAGCTCCCCAGCTGCCCCCTGTCCAGGACGGAAGCTGGAGGGAACACAGGAGGCAGGAGAGCCACACCGTCTAGCGCTCGCCGGATCCCACTCTGCGGAGCAAAGCCCGCTTGCAGCAGCCGCCCATGCGAAAGTCTGCATCCCTGCTCTGGAGGGGAGTGGGGGGCCGCAGAGAGAAAGGGCTGGCTCGGCACGTCTTCCATGAAATCCTGTAGTTTTGAAATAGACCGCGTGCTAACTTCTCCCAGTTTCGGCTCCAGATAACCAAAACTGGAATTGGAAACGCAAAGCTAAGTGGACCAAGGTCTTTCTCTCTGCCTTCTCTAATAAAGGCTCTGCTGGTGGGGCCAGGGGGAAATATGGAAAGAAAGAATTTTAAAATCACACATTTTAATTTCAGATGCTGTCCTCGATGTTCTTACAGATATTGTATTGTCACTTCAGGTGACACAACAGTCCCCACAGAGAGAAGTGAGGGAACATCCTAGTTTCCTCGAAATGCTGGGTTCTGATGGAGAAACTTCACCAACGCTGCAGGTCAGTTTCAACACCTGTGAGTCCCGTCGTCACCGGGGGCAGCAGGAGAAACCTGTCTGTTTTTAATCTAAAAGTAAACCATTCAGTTTTAAATTAATTTCTCAGTAGTGGACTGTATTTTGTCATGAATGGCACACTTCCATGTCTACTGTGCACACACATTTTTGGCCCAAACTTTAAGAAAAAAAAATCTTAAGTTTGAATTTTTTAATTCAACTTTTTAATTATTTTTATTTAGAAACAAAACTGATGATCATTTTCCAGGGTATTATTTTGCATATGAATATTGTTATTGCTTTCTAGAGTTACACTTTTAATGCATAAACATAAATAACAGAATTAAAAGTATTTATATAAATGCAGAATTAGTACTACCCATGTATAACGCACACCCTTATTTTCCTCTCAAAAAACCTGGGCAAAAAAGTGTGCGTTATACACGGCAAAATACGTAACAGGTGCCCCATGAATATAGTAAAACGTGTACTCATTAACTGTATGCAAATCTGACTTCTTAAAATTGCACTCTACCCTAACCCTCAGCCACGACATCACCCTTGCCCCTTTCTGCAGGCCAGTCCTCATCCCGGTGCTGGCAAGGGGCTGAAGGTCAAGGAGGCGGCGAGGATTTCCATGGCAGGCATTACCTCATGATGTCTTTTCTATAATACTAACAATGTCAAGTTACGTGACCTCAAATCACGAAATAGAGGTGAATGTCACAACGCCCATAGTCAGAGCAGTCTTGTCTTTCCAGCACACCCACGGTGACCCCTTTGACTCAGTGCTCACATTACCCATAAAGGTTTAAATGACAGTGTCCAGTATTTCTCATTCTCCGTCTGAAGTGGTTTTCACTGATGTTGGACCTGATGGCATTTTATGTCATGAACTGGCATCTTAAACTGTTTCTCTAGTTACTCTAGAAGGAGCATCAATATTAACGGAATGAGCATGTTATACTATGGATTTAAAACTTGTAATGAACTTTATAATGAATTGATAGCACTTTATTTCCCTAGAAATAGAGCTAATGAAGCATATGCAATTAATAATGATAACGACCAGCCCATCAAGGATGAACAGGATTCATCACAGATAGCATTTCGTTGAACTCTGGCAGCAGGCTGGAAGGACAGGCAGGGTTGCTCCGTTCGGGAGAACTGGACCCGAGCCAGCCTGACACCCTACCCTAAACCCCACCACACACCGTGAATGTGGAAACAAGCTTGGAACCCAGACCCAGCCACCCCTCTGCTGCGTTGGCCTCCCTCACTAAACCCATGCACCCCAGCTGGCCCCACCCCTTTCTCCTATCCTGACGTCTCACCCCTTTCCTGCTTTTTCCCTACCCTGGTTAAGTAGCACGTGCCTTCTCGGGCATCTCTCTGCTGTAAAGTGAGGTTTTTGTCCCCACCCCTGCACAACAACTGGATCCGCGTGTGGTGCCACTGCCGAGAGATCCTCCAGCTCCCTAACAGTGTGACCGGCAATCTCCCATAAGCCCATTCCAGGACGGCCCGCTGCCTCTGCGCCGTCAGCACGCGGGAGGGAGGACCACGAGCCGCTCCGTGCTGTGGGGACCTCTGTAATTAGAAGCGGAATAGAGGCAATAAATCCCAAACCTTGCGAGGAAGCCAGCTTTCCCTGGAAAACCTGTTTGCAAATGGCACCATGCTTCGGCATTTTCCACTTGGTGAGCTTTCCGCATCTGCTATTTAAATATAACGGCCCATATGGCAGCGCCACTCTGCAAAGCGACGTTAAAGGAGATGGAGAAGCCATGCGCTCCCTGCAGTCACTCCCTGCACTGGGGGTCTGCAACACAGGGCCTGCTGGAACAAGAGTCACCCCCCACTCCCACCGTGAGGGACACACTGGACCCCTCCTCCCCCATCATGTGCCCTGGGTTGTCCCAACCCCCTTCATCGGGGTGACTGACTCCAAATGGCACACTTCCAGCGTGCCTGGGCTCTTCATACCCACTTCGCATCGTCTCTTTAGGGTGTGGAAAAGCCGCTTAGTGACAGAGGTTGGAGCTGTAACAAACCTCTCAGGGCCACCGCGTTTACCTGCAGCCAGCACCTCCTGCGTGTCATCTAAGCCGACTTTGTCAGTGAAATGCAGGGTTGCTACTGCCTGGGTCTAATCAAATGCCACCAGTAAAAGCCCGTCCCTACTTTCCTACTGAAACGTTCCTCTTAGGGTTTGGTTCCAACTGTCCGTGGATGGGGTTTTCTCGAAAATGACTTTCCCTCACCTTGCATGGGCCTGCCACGTCCCCCAGGTGCCAAGGACACCTAAGCTGCCCCTGGAGGGGTCAGAGGGATGAGCACTGTCCCAGCTGCCACCAGCTGCACAGAGCAGCTCTGACACCCAGGCCCAAGGCATGGGGAGGCGGCGTGGGCTGGGGGCAGTGGGACGGGCCCCATACAGATTCCTTCAAGGAAGCCAGGCTGATCTCCCCACAGTTAATTTGGAACAAAGGTCCTTGCTCCTCCCTGAGGGCTTGCTGCCCAGCCCCAACATGTGACCTGGGGAGCCAGACTGGCACTGCCAGGACCTGGTTACAAATTTGGACGCCCAGGCCTCACCCCAGGCCTGTCCAATGTAGTGATGTGCGATGTCACACAGTCTCCGTGTCATTCTGGGGCACCCCCACCCTGGGAAGCTCTGTGTGGGGCCCAAATCCTCACACCCCAGCACCGAGAAATCACACAGGGAGCTTAAAAAACTTCAGATGCCCTGGTCCTGCCTCCAGAAATTCCCATTTAAGTGGTTGGGGATGCAACTGGGTTGGTCCAAGCGTGACAACCGCTACTCTGGGTCCCCCCCACCCTTTGCAGGCCTGTCTCCTGAACACCTGCCACCCCCACCTCACACTCAGCAGTCTCCTCAACAAGGCATCACCCTCAGTGGCCCTGCCCACCGGCCCTTTGTCCTGCACGGCGAGGCAGGGGGGACTGCCGGTGGGGTTTCCTTGGCCTTCTCTTCTCGGGGCCATGTTTGCAAATGAGCCCACAGTGCACGACAGAATGCCTAGCTGGCGTCTCCTCCAAGACGCACCTCCTCAGCGACTTATCCCCGCTCTTGGTCTGCTCCGGAGCCTCCCCTGTTTAGAAACCTGAACTCATCACCACCACTGTGGACAGGTGTTACCTTTGGTGACCATCTCCCATGAACCGAGCTAGCAAGACTGGTTGATAAGCCAGACGCTGCTCTGCGGCGCACCCACTCACTCTTTAGTGCCAGCTCCACGCCCAGCCATAGGAGGGCAGTCGGCCCATCAACTCACACTCACTCGGGTTACAGCAAAGATTTGCCAACTTGGAAGCTGTTCTCGTGGGTGTACCCCAATGCTTCCCAGCTGACCCCCAGATGCCAACACTATGATCAGTTCCCAGGAAGCAGCTGGGCTCAGCCACCATGGCCACGCGTGTTCTCCGTGGCCTCTGCAGCACAGAGGGGCGACACCGTGGCACGTTTTGGGAGGATCCTGAGTCTGCAACCAAGCTACAGGGAAGGTTGTCAGAGCCAGCACCTGGCACGCGAAGCTTTCAGTCTGAGAGGTGGGTTCTAGGACCTGTCCAGGCTGCCAGGACCCCTAGGAACGTCCCCAAGACCCCCAGTAGGAGGGGAGGTGCTCTGCTGCTGGAGAGCCAAAGGTAAGGGGTGCACGTCATCATAAAAATGCCTCGTTTGAAAGAAGCAGGACGTTTGGGGGAAACTCAGAACAATGGCAGAGGCCACCATCTACCTGAGAGCCCCATCTGTGATTCCTTAGAGGGCTGCAGAGGTGAGTAGGGCAGGGGGAGCAGAAGCCCCATCTCCCTCCTTCTCCTGAACAGGGCCGGAGACAGAAATGCAGGGGGAGCCACGTGTGGGAGGCAGCGGAGCCCTCGAGCCTGGTCTGCCCCACGGCCTCAGCCGCCCGCCCTCCCCGGAAGGCGAAGGGCCCTCCTCAGGGCCCACAGCTGGTTGGAAGCCGAGCTCAAACAGAACTGGAACCCCCAGCTCTCTGTGTGGCTCTCTTTCTACTGATGAGTTTTTCTAATGCTTCCTTTCTGAATTTCCTCTGAAAGGTTCTTGACTCAATACAGATTTCCAGGTTGCTCTGTGGTGAGTCCAAATGATACCAAGTAGGTCCGGTCCGTGATAACTGCACAGGGCTGTCGGACTCTGAGGTGCAGAAGCCGGTCCTTCCCAGGCAGTGTCCCCGGTCCATCAGGTGATCCTTTCTGCAAAACTGGACACCCGAGCTAGGGCCACCTTGCTTCTCACACGCCAGGTCTGGCACCCAAGCTGCTTGGATTTGTGCTGACCCAGCAGAGTGCATCTCCGCAGTCTGAGGGCGGGTCAGTATGCTGAGGGACTGGTTCTGGTTGGGAGGGACTGGGGGGGGGGACACAAAGGGCATGCTTGGGACGGCTCTGAGGCACTCCCGTGCATGCAGACGGTTCGGTGAGAGACGTCCCGTGCGATGCAGCGCTGGGCATTCAGGCTCCAGTCCCTCTTTCTGGGCTCTTTCAACCCCAAGTGGTGAGACAGTAGCAGCCAGGACCCCACAGAAGGGGTGGGTGTGCATGGCGTGGGGAGGGCAGGGCTGGTGAGAAGACCACACACCTGTCGCTCTTACAGGACCCGCGGCCTTGAGAGGAGGGAGCTATTTGAAATTCAGAGCCACGGGGGCTTTAGGTAGAAAGAAGCAAATGGTTTCCAATGACTCGAAGCCAAAAGAAGGGCAAAGGTTTCCCCACGCTGAAGGAGAGCAGAGAGCTTCAACCTTGGGAAAAGCTTCTTCAGATCGTGGAAGGCCTCCTGCGACACAGTGATGGCCCATGGGACCCTTGCTTGGAACAGATGCAAGAGGAACTTCCCACTTCCTGTCCAGATTCGGTCCTTCTCCAAGGTTCCCCCTCAGTCCCCAGCCCCACCCCCACCCCCACCCAGCCACCTGTTATGGGTCAGGGACAGGTTTACAGCGTGGTGACAGCCTGGCTCCCGAGGCTGACGGGAATACTCATTCCAGCCACCTCTGATTCCCAGAGAAGTGACTTGTTTTCTTAAAGTCCATAATTCTTTTACTTAGCAAAATACCTTAACTAGTCTATTTTGCACTGGAAAGTGAAGCCCCCCCTCCCTCCCACCAAAGAAGAGCTGCATTCCTAAAAAGAACAAAATAAAAAAACACTTGGAGTAAGCTTGGCCCCTGCAAGAGGGACAGATGCCCCAGATGAAACCACGGAGAAGGAGCAGGTGACACGCAGTGAGTCACAAGCACACTGCAGATGGCCATGACGTCACAGGAGCAAGTTTTCATGAACAACCACCAGGAAACACGATGCAAACAGCCCCGTGCCACCCTGAAACACAGCAGGACCTCCCCGCGAACAGAGAGGAGGCGGCACTGACACTGTCCCCGAGCAGCGAGGCCAGAGTTCCCAGTGACAAGGCCGTCCCCGTGGGCTGGCAGGTGCGGACCCTGCCGGGTGAGCGTGGCAAACACCGTCTTTCCAGACAGACAGCCAATCTAATGGGCCTCACTGAGGGCCCTGGGAGGGCCCCAGGGTGGGTGACAAGCTTCTGAGGGACAGCGCCTCAAGGGCGTGAGCCACCTGATCCTGGTGGGAGATTCCAGGCCTTTCTCCCCGAGCTCCTGCACGGACTCCCTTCGGGTTCATCGTCCTCCTTCCTTTGGAGGCTGAGCTGCGGCAGGTGCAGAGTGGGCTGGGTACTGTTCTTGGGACAGTGGAAGTGACTGAACCCTTCACAGGCAAGCTTTGTGGGGAGAGGGTAGGCAGAGACAGAGAGCTGCTCGGAGAACGGGCCAAACCCAGCAGAAACCTCCAAGCCTCTGGACCACACTATTTTCCAGCACCACAGTCTGATTTTCAAAGCCGTTCCAAAAGAGAAACTCCCTTGTCAGTATAAACACATGCCTGATAGGTATGCAACCCCTTAGCTAATGAGGAATTATTAATTAGATGTTAATGCTGGTCCCAATGAGAATTGGGGAGCTGGATGTCTGTGGGCATTCAGGAATGTCAGAAAAAGGGCCCGGTTACATGCACCACGGGTCCGTACTCTACAGAGCCACCCGCCGTCATCCTTGTGGACGTTTTTTCTGCTGGATGAAAACCACTTGCATCTCTACCAGATGAAAGCCTACAGGGGGGTCTCTGCCCCGCTGACTGGTAAAGGAGCCATGCCGACAGAAGACCAGCCAGAGCGCGGCACCAAGAAAGCACCTAGGAACGTTTTGTCATTTCCAACTTTCAGTGATTTTTCTGATGCTATAAAGCTCTCCGCTCTCTCTTAGGATCCTCGGGCAGAATGACATTGGCATGAACGACAAAGGCAGTGTGGGTCCAAAGACCTGCCAATCTCACGAAACACTTCAGAGTCAGAACAAGATGCAGAAACAAAGGTCCCAGAGAATGAGCCTCCAAGAGGAGCCCAGGCCACACTTGTCCAAGCCAAAGGCCAGGCTGCTCAGCAGCACGTGAGAGAAAGGCTATTCCTTCCCCCCAGCACAGATGGGGGGACTCTGCAGAGCCCACCCTCCCATGGGGACGCATGGCTTCACTCGTCCTCGTTCTCCGGGGGGGAGGGTTGGGGGGAGGGTTAGGCTGACCAGTTTCCCACAGAGGATGGGCACGCTGAACCGCACGTCTAAGGGAAGCTGCCCTAGTCACTGCTGTGTCTCTGACCTCGGAAATGCAGGCCCTGTCCCTTTTTAAGTCCCTTCAGTGCCTTATCCTTCAGCAGGGCGGTGTGTCCTCAGACATAGGCTCACATGGCCCGAGCACTTACATTTTTAGTGAGTCCAGCTGGGAAAGTGTGATGCTTATATAAACCGGTGTGGCAGGAAAAGGTCTCATGTGATGGGGAGTGACCTCGGAGTGCTGAGATGGCACCATCCGGCCACTTGGAGGAAGGCCCCAGCCCAGAGCTCAGCCCACCTGGCAGGAGTTACGGATCCTGGACCCGAGTCCCACCTCTGCAAGAAGAAAATGGAAGCCGGGGCGCCACACCCGCCCGCTTCCGCACACCGCGCGTCACCCCTCTGCTTGCTCACTGGACACAGGAAACAAATGGGAAAGCCCCCTGCCCCAGGTTACCAGGCCCCAACCTGGACCGACGACCAACTTTGTCATCTGGTCCGGCTCACCAAACAGTCTGAAATTTTTACACTCTGGGTTTTTTCCTGCCCTCGGAATGCAAAGAACTAAATACACCAGCCAATGTCTTTGTCGCCAGGATTTGCGGTATAACAAATCTTTGATTCCCGAGTCCTAGCCACAAGGTGCATTAACATAACAGATGTCGAGGCCCCACTCAAGAATTTTGATGATCTGTTACCGTCGGTTACAATGGGATTCGGCCTTGGCTCTACAGGGGAGGAGAAGAAACGCAGGACCGGCGCCCGAGGTCCAAAATCAGCGTGCAGGGGACGCACTCTTCGCTCGGCCTGCAGCACGCCTCGATTGCTGGAAATATAATCTTACTCATCCCTGCGTTTCCAGATTTCAGCTTGCGAAGAGCCATAAGCCTACCTAATTTTACCCCGGAGCATCTGCATGGACGTTTCTCACATATGACAGAACCTCAATACATCCACCCAGTTAGCTGGGGTTGCCATTGCAGCTTCAGGGCTTTTTCGGGGTTTTGGGGTTTTTTTGGTCTTTTTCTGAGCAAGTTAATAATGCTTAAACTGTTTAAATGACCCTTTTCCTGTTTCTGAGCAGACGCTCAGACCTGATTTGTGTGTAATGTCAGCACGCTGGCAGCCAACGCCGTGGCTGGCACACCTGAGTCCTCCACAAGCACAGGGTCCCCAGCTGTCACCTTCAAAGTCGCCCAGCCTTGGCCAGGCCATGTGCGTGAGCCCAGAGCCCCAAGGACGCCCCGCACAGCAGAGCAGCATTGTGTCGGGGCCGGAGGCCTTCAAAAGTCAAACCCATCCGGTCTCGGGGGTGAGAAGCCAGGTGTCCCGAGAGCAGACGTGGCCTGGAGTCCACCCCATGGGCACAAGAGCGGCTTGTGCCTGGTTTAAATGTTCCTCGCATCCTTTCAGCTTCGTGGGGACACGCCCTTCTCTCTTGGAGCCACGTCTGTCTCCCGGGCTGGGAGGTAAACACCTTCCAGGTGCGCACGGGCACCTCTCCCCTCCTTCCACGCACCTGAGACGTGCTGCACTGAGGCTGCGTGGGCCGACTGCACTTCAGAAAGGCCCTGTCCTTTCTTCTTTGTGAGGAGTATCCACGTTAGCCCTTCCTGAGAAGACTGCGCAAGGAGGAATGTGTGAAATGAGCCTTCCTCTGGCCGCGTGGGGCTCGGTGACCATACGCATGTTGTCCCTTTTATCCCCAAACAGAAACGCCCGAGGGCAGGAGGAGGGCGGCAGGAAGTGTTCTTTACTGGGGTTGCTATTCGCTGCCACACCCCCTGCACACACTCACACACACACCCAGTAGCAGATTCAGGAAAATACGATGGGGCAGCTGATGGAGTTTGGGAGAACTGCGTGAGGTCCCAAGGTGTCTGCTTTGAAGGGGACTGAGGCGTCATTGTCCTGTGTACAGTGTTTCTTGTACCTTGTACCTTCTTCAGTAAATGTCTCTGTTTTTCACAGTACATGGCTGGATGCCTTCAGGACAGACCTCGAATCACAACTGGGGGTGTGATTCAAGTTCTTTCTAACTGTGTCACCGAAGCCAGGGGATGAGCCAGCTCCATAAGTCTTTTCTGCAAAAGGCCGGAGACTAACCATTTTAAGCTCTGTGGGCAATAGTGCCCTCACCACGACTCCACTTGCCACTGTAGCACGAAGCAGCCAGCAGTGACAGGCCAACAGATGGATCCGAAATTGAACTTCATGTAATTTTCATGACGAGAAAAGCTCCTGATTTTTTTAAACACATGAAAATATAAAAAGTCATTGTTAGCTCATGGGCTCCAGTCTGCTGACCTGAGCTCGCTAATTATTGAATTTTCTTCTAGACATTTCCTGTTATGCCAGGGCACTCCAAGGTCAGGGGTTGGGTGTTACTGAGTACATACCAACATGGATCCCCCCCCCGCCTCACCCCACTGTGTCTCCAGCTAAGCTCGGATCTAGCCACGAAGGAAGGACTTGACAGCTGTCAGATTGAATGAAAAAGCAGATCAAAGATTGAATGAATGAATACGAGAGTAGTTAAAGGAAAGAGCATTTGCCTGTGCACTAGGAGCACGTGGTCTGAGTCCACCTCACGGCTATTTCTGCAAGTCCACACACGCCCCCCACGGTTTTCAGAAGCCCCGCTGGGAAGTGCAGCTGTAATTAGAAACGCGGTGTGACTTGGGAAAGAGGAGAGGCTGGCCCCAAGGCCATTTCACAGCCCCAGGACATTACGAAGGATTGACAAAGGAGGCCGCAGGCCTGGCCTTGGGGAGGTGTCTTTAACCCACCCCTTTTTCCAAGTGGGCTCAAGCACGCGGCGCATGCAGAAGAGTCTCCATCTTAGATGGCAGACGAGAGCCGTGCTGGGGAAACAAGAGCTTCGTGGGGAAGGAAAAAACGGAGAGAAAAGACGCAATAGCTCTTAGTCTGTCATTTCCCTACAGAGCAGTAAATAAGAGCTTTGATACTTAAAAGCAGTTATCAAACAGTAACAAATTAGTTCTTCACCATCTGTGATCCGCGCGAGGAGGGGGGCGACAGTTTTAGTGCGAGGCTTTAAAACATGAGATCAACTATTTATGAACCGGGTTCAGTCTCCATGTCTGCCCGCCTCTCAGAGCAGAGCCACAATAAAGCGTGGAGTTTTTCCACTAACAAAAGCCAGCAGTGTGAGTCCTCTGTTGAAAATATGCTAATTACCGCCTGACAGTCATAAACAAGATGTTTCCTTCCCTGCTACAGCTCACCAGGCCTCCACACTCACACTTCACAGGACCGCCTTCCAGGAGAAGGCCGTCCACCCGCCCTCGGTACCTTGGTCTGGAGTCTGGCCAGACCGGGTCAACCAGGTTCTCTGCCTCCCCAAAGCCTTGCCCTTGGGCTCCCCAGGGACACAGTGGGGCCCTTCCACCCTCAGCCCCCACAACAGTCCCACCAGGCACCCATCAGGTTCCTGAACCTTTGTGTCGTCGGCTGCTCCGGACTCCAGGCGGCCCCAAGAGCAGTGGACTGAAGCAAGGCATCTCCAGAGCCCCACTCCCGGGGCAGGGTGCATCCAGTCACCCACTCTCCCAAGCACCTACCTGTGGGTTGGCTGAAGAAACCAAAGGGTGCCAGACACTGCTGCACACCCAGGGCTGGAGCCCTGGGGCTGCCTCTGGTCCCTCATCTTTCCCTGTCCCGCCACCTGAGCCATTTCTGAGTGGGCAGAGGCGTCCACTCCCAGAAGAGGGTTTGAAATCCTCAATGGTGCTAGTCATTCCTGCTTCGGGGAATGCGTTGAGTTCAGAAATCAAAGCAGATGGTTTTCCAGAAACGGAGGACAAGACTCACCTCCAGGACATGAGGTTCAACTTTTCTTCTTGGCCACTTGGCATTTTCTTCCTCAATAGGTTATTGTATTCTTACGGTATATCCCTGCTTCTGGGTTTCCTCTTCCTCTCCCTGCTCCCCCTCCCCCTTCACTTTCTTTTGGGTGGGAGGCAGCAGGAAGGTAAGTAAATATGATGAAGGTCTGTCCGGGAAAAGTCCAGCCATTGTTAATGTAATGAGAACAGTTTGTGTGACATCGATGTGACCTGGCAGCCATGGAGAGTGGACTGGAATGTGCATGAGTGAACAGTGACGACTTCACTGTACTAGTCAGTGGGGGCGTTAGATGCTGTTGAGTGGGTGTGTGGCTGTCACATTCAAAATGCCTGAGCGAGTAGAGCAATGAATGTGCATCAAAGTTTGAGTTAAGCTGGAACTATGTGGGTGACTCAGAAGGCTTTCGGGGACAATGCAATGAGTGCAGTACAAACACAAGTGAGGCACAAACACTTCGAAGATGGTCGAGGATCTGTTGGAAGTGACCCACGCTCTGGAAGGCCTGCAGCAGGAACCCCTGAGAATGTCGAACGTGTAGGGGCTGCAGTGAACGAAGCTCAGCGACCGACAGTGCGAGAACTGGAAGCTGATCTGGGGCTTCTTCCCAAAACTGCTGTGTCCAAGATTTTGGCTCAGGATCTCGGCCTGAAACGGGTCGTGGCAAAATTCGTTCTGTGGCTTCTGCCAGCAGAGCAGAAGGGACACCGTGCTGCAGCTGCCAATGATGCTGGGGAACCGTGGGAGGTCCCAAGGGGCCTACTTGAAGGAGACGGAGGTACCACTGTCCTGTGTGCACTGTTTCTTGCACCTTCTTCAGTGAACGTCTCTGTAAAACGGCCTGGTTTGCAACCAGAACGACGGTCCCAGCCTCGCTCTGACGTCCCACCTCACACGTCACTCGGCACTCTGTGCCTCCAGCCTCTTGCCTGTAAAGTGGGAGCAATCTCAAGCGATCACTGAGGGAATAAGTAGGAGAGGGGTCCTCACATGCCTGGTACCAGGCGAGCCTACACTGCATGGGCCGATAACGCCACCTCTCTCGAAGTTCGAGGGAGATCACACAACTGGAAACCTTGTAAGATGCTCTGCAAGCCAACATAGGCGCTGCAGACTCTGCCAGTAAGGCTCGCACTGCGAACCCCCCTCCCCTACCCCACCCTCCCACCCATGCGGGCTGCACGTCTGTCAGCTGCTGCGTCCACCTTCCTAGGCCCATGGACCCAACCATGCAGTGGCGGTGACACTTCAGTCCCGGAGGGGGTGCTGTGACACCATGACCTGAGGACTCAGGATGATTTGCTTGGGGGGGGGTGGGGGGGGGGCCCTGCCCAGCCGGGGCCCCTCCTGCACTGCCTAGTGCTCACACCAGGGCCATCGGAAGAGCGCTGGCCTCTGGAACTCCATCCAGAAGCAGGCTGGGTGCTGATGCGTCCCACCGAGTCTTCGACTCCTCAGCTCCAAAAGGAGCTGGCTCTGTTACTTATTTTCAGTGTTTGCTCTGGACTGCTATAATTCAAACCACACCAGCCCCAACCCCAGGAACAACAGCCTGATGAATTCCTGCCGAAACTTTCCAAAATAAATCTATCCTTTGGCTCGGGTTGAGTAGAAGAAGTTTCCATCCCTGAGGAGGGGCTCCGCTCTGGTTGTTTGCTCCGGGAGGGTTAGGGGGCAGCCTTAACCAGCCAACACCCAGCCTTAAATCAGAGATGCCGCTGGCCTCTGAAAATGTGGGGAAAGACTCCCACGGAGTGTCACTGCTCACTAAGCATGGCATGGCTAGTTCACACCAGGCACCAGGTTACACGGGCCTTAAGGTTGTTAATACTAATGTTATCATCTGTGTTTTATAGCTGCAGGATCTCGGACTCAGAAAAACTTTATGATTTCTACAAGATCGGAACATAGTGGAGTAAAACTCAGACCAAAATGTTTCCCCATCAAAACCCGGGTCTTCTTCACTCAGCTAGTAGCTCCCTCGGCCCCCAGGCACCCAGAAAGCAGCCCTCGCCCTGCCGCACGCACCTGAGAAACCCATGTAAGAAGGCATGTGTAGCCATCACTGCATGTGAGGGAACCATGTGCATGGAGTTCTAAATCCAGTCCCCCCAGACATCCCTTCCAAACCATCAGAAATGCAATTGTGTGAAGCAGACAGCAAAGAAATAAGTGAAAATGGAAATTCAGCCCAAATACACACTCACTACTTCACTTAAACACCCAACAGAATCTCTTTCTCAACAATTTCTTTTTCATTCTCCAACAATTCCTTTTCACTTGGCTCCTGTGGTTACTAAAACATGATTTATTACCCAAAAAAAAAATGCATCTGTGTGTGCTTCCTGAGACAGACACGCACCTCCACTGGGGCCTCTCATTTCTCAGGATCGCCTTAGACGGGGGCCTCTGCGGGGCAGGGGCTGTGTCCATCGGACATCCGCGTCCCTGATGGCGAATGTCTGGCTCAAGGGAGGCGTGGAGAAAATGTTCAAGGAGCAGGTGTCTCTGGGCCAGCCCAGTGCTCTGGGGCTCGGGGTGACCTACCAGGCCAGGCAGAGCTCAGGGGGTTCCCTCCCAGGGTCTCAGGCTGTACCACTGAGAATGGAGCTGCTCCTGGGAAGGCGGACCCCACTCCCTACAGGGCCTGCTGGGGCCGGGACCACAGGGGTGGGGTGCCCCGGGGGCACCGGCTGTGCCAGCCCATCCCTCCTGTGGTGCACGGACCCCCACTGATGGCAATACCTGTAAGAGCCATGGAGAGGGGTCCTGCCACCCCACCCCTAAAGAGCCCCATCCACTTTCCTGAGGGGGATCCTGTCTGTTCTACCTCTTCACCTCTTACGAAGCTCCTGAGGGAAGAAGGGGCAGCATTTCTGTGTGGGAGTCTGTGTTACGGAGGAAACAGGCAGGGGACTTCCCCCGGCCGTGGAGGAAAGAGGTACTGGAGAGAGGGGACATCCCGAGCCCGGTCCCGGCACCGCTGCAAACCTCCTGTGTCCTGGGGGAAGCCACGGAGACTTTGATGGCGGGTCCCCTTGAGTGTGTCCAGATGAAGGTACATGATTCAGCACCAAAAAGAAATGAGATATGAAGCTAAGAAAAGACACCGGGGAACCTTAAATGCATGTCGCCGAGTAAAAGCAGCCAGGCTGAAAAGGCTGCATGGTATGACTCCATCTGCATGACATTCTGGAAAAGTCGAAAGCAAGGAGACAGAAAAAAAGGGAAAACCTGTGGTTGCCAGAGGTGAGTCCCCGAGGAAGGACGGACAGCGACGCATGGGGGCTGTCCGGGCAGCGGAACCCGCTGGGCAGCCTGCGGCGGTCGGTCCGTCTCCTCACGCGCTTGTGCAGACCCGCAGGACGTGCGGCAGCAAGAGTGAGCCCTGAGGTCAGCCCTGGGCACTGGGGAACAACGGCGTGTCCGCATGGGTTCCTCAGTGTGACAACCTGCCATTCTGGTGTGTGCCATTGACACGGGGGTGTGGCTGTACCAGTGTGGGGAGGGGACCAGGGGCCTACAGGACATCTCCGTGCCTTCCCCTCTGTTTCGCTATGAACCTGAAGCTGCTCTAAGAAAACAAAGAGGCTTCAGAGATGAGTCTCTGTGAGGAAGTCCAAGGCCGCTCCAGCCATAACATGAGGAGCCCCTGCTACGGGCCACTATGGCCAACGAGGTCCGCCGGCCGGTCGGAGCCAGCTCTCCCCATCCTCCCCAGGGACTCTCTCCCGGGGCTTTGACCCAGGGACGCTGATGCGTGAATGTTCCCTTTTCTGGTCGTGCAACTGACACACTTATCTGACACAACTCTAATTGCAGCCAAGAAGAGTCAGAGCAAGTTAATTATCCTGTTTCTGCCTCACAAATACCTGCCAGGGTTTCACATGCAAAACTCCAATGGGGTCCGGGCCCCCACACAGCTGGACCACGTGTTCTGTGTCACCATCCTGTGCCTGCACGTCGACTCCATGATCACTTTCGGCAGCCGGTGGCGGTTTCTGGGGACCAATGTAAAACCCGTCAATTGCCCCAACTTGGGATGCTCTGCGTGCAGTGGCTCAGGGGAAGCCCTCCCTAACTGAACAAAGTAACCGCAGACAGATCTTTCCTGTTCCTCGTCTTTCAAAGCTTGTTCGTCTCTTTCTCCGACTGCTCCTGCTTGTGGTGTGAGGCCCAGAGCAGGACGTCACTGACAGACAGTGACATCGACGTGCAAAATGAACTTCCCACCAGGCAACCAGATCTTTGACGCTGCAGCTGTGAGACGTCCAGTTTTCCCGAACCTGAACCTGGGGAAACCTCAGCGAGCACGCCAAGAAGACCGAGGTGCGCGAGTCTGCACCGATCTGCCCGAGCGAGCGAGCGTGCATTCCCCCGGTGATGATAGGACTAATTTTCATAACTCTAAAGACAAAGTTGTAGGAGACCTGTGCCATTTTGTCAACTGTCTTTGACTTCCTCTCCCCGCCCCCTCCTTCATCATTATGATGAATATTACTACACTTTGTGTCTGATGCCAAAGTCGGCACCCGTGGGGCCCGGAATGTCTTCTGCTCAGGCCCCAGGTGCTGTGGCATCTAACACCGTTGCATCCGCACAGAAGAACCTCTGGGCCACAGAGCCTTCCCTGCTGCACCTTGACCTGTGCCCAGAGAGCAGAACCTTCCCCCAGAGCCCCAGGCTGAGCCTTTCTTACTGCTGCGGGTCCACCCCAGGCCGGGCCAGGAGAACCTCCCAAACAGGGGAGAGACAGTGAGGACACCTCAGCCCGATCTCAGCTCATCCCCTGGGCCGAGAAATCCAGCACCCACGGGAGACAAAACAACAGAAACAACACAAATCATCAAAACCAGGCCCTGTTTATCAGGAGCTAGAAGGACCAAGACTACTTGCACTGACCGATCACTTAACTCTTCCGACAACTCTGTCAGTCATGCACCCTCGGTTTGGGGTCGGGCATCAGGCACAGAAAGCGGGACCGTGCGTCCCAGGTGACAGAGCTCAGGCGGGGCGGCGCTGGAGCCGGCAGCCCACACTCACGGCCACGCGGCCTCTCCACACACCTTGACCTGTCCTGTCAATGCCAGTCTCACAGTCTGTCATTTCAGAGGCACTAGATGAACGTGACTTCAGAGTGTAAGGACTATGAAAGGACCCACTGTCTTCTTCAGCTACGGGAAGGTGAGTTTTAGGGGCAACTTACCGGAGTGCTTATAGGACCCCCAGCTGCACGGATGGGGAAACTCCTCTGGAAGTGGAAGCAGCTTGCAGGCAACTAGCAAACAGGCAGAGGTGCATCCACACCTGTCCTGAACGTCTTTGGCTGGTACCCTGTCCTGCATCTCGGTCTCATAACACGTGACTTCGCAGCCTCTTTACAAGATCAGCATGTAGGTCGTGATCGGTGGCGTTCTAGACACAGGTCTGAAGGCGCCAGTTCGATTCCTGGCTCTGCCGATGGCGGTGTGGCCTTTTGTGGGGCAAGATGTTCCTCGAGCCCCAAATTCTTCATGAATAAAATGCTGGGACTTGATTAACTCTTTTCTAAACTCTCCCCCACAACACCCCCAGTACTGACCTTCTCTGGGACGAGCTCCTGAGAAGTGTGGTTTTGGTCTCCATGAGAAATCCCAGCACAGGGACGGGCCTGCCGCAGGGAAGCAGGCTCTTGTGCTGCGGCCACCGCTGCTGGTGACAAGGAGGATGGTCCCACTTCACGAGCCAAACAGCTTGTCACAGAGCAGCGTGCTGTGAGCCAGCCTCTCTCTGCGGACTGCTGGCTGCCGTCCACCGGGCTCTGAAGGAACCAGAGACACGGGGACGACTCATGACTCAAAATCAGGCCCTGCTGCTCACGCAGCCAGACCCCCAGCCAAAGGCAGGAGCACGAGCAGGGGATGCTGGGACTTGTCATCAGCAGTAGGGACAAAATTTCCTCTTTCCTCACAGCCCTTCAGCCAGCAAACCTTCAGTGGGCCAGTGGTCTCTGTCACCCAAGTGTCTCTTTGTCCCCAAACATCAACACAGACCACACTGGGACCCACGGCACGCACATGCACACGCACACACATCTGCACACAGGCAGACACATGCACGCTCTCCTGCACGCACCCACACCTGCCCACGGAACAGAGAAACGCCAGCTGCTGCTCCTGTGCTGGTCGATGGTCGGTGACACACCAAAGTCCCCCTGACACAAACTGCGCCTTGTGTGCTGACGGATCGTGGGGATGGTGAAGGAAAACCTAACCTGTGCCTTCACTACCCTCCGCTTTTCATTTACACACACACACACACACACACACACACACACAGAGGAAGACAAATAGGCACAGAGCTGGCGAGGGTACGAGGGTGTGACTGTTACAAAGTGCCTGAGGAGAGCTCCAGCTACTGGTGGGCTGATACCGCAAGCACACGGTCTCGGTGACGTGTTTCTGTGCCTGGCTATGCAGGCCGACACCGAGAAAACACACAACAGGGCGAGTTCGCCCTCTGAGGGTCCACACGCCCACACACGTTCACACAGTGAAAACTTAAACGCAGGTCTGGTCGCCCCAGTGGATTCTGCCCCAGTCACCAAGCTGGAACGGTAGCCTTTGATTGTTGGTCTCCATTAAAGGCGCCAGCTGTCCTTTTAAGGGCACACATGTGTTACTACATTCTGGAGAGCGAGAGGACCACCTTGAACGGGCCTTGACTGACAGGCAGAGCGAGCACAGGGTGAGAAGAGCATGATGGGAAAGTTACATGGCCAGGTTGCGACCAGGGCAGGGAGCAGGAGCTGACATTGCTGAGCACTCCCTGCCCTCGGCCACCCTGCTCCTCATGTTCACAGTGACTGTGCTCGGCGGGTGTGGTCCTTATTCCCGTTCACAGCCAAGGGCATCAAAGCCTAGGAGCCCGAGTGTCTTCCCAGAGACAGGTGCCTGCAAAACAGCGGAGGGGGCCAATGACTCCAGACGGGCCCGGTCCCCATGACCCCAAAGCCCCGGCCGGACACACTCTTCTCCACGCATGTCTCTGATGGCCATGGGCAAAATCACCTGCTCCCCCATTTCTGCCCCCACAGAGTCCTGGAGGAGCTGGATCACCTGTGTGGATGACAAGGCGAACAGAAGTCAGTGCTAGAAAGTTGGAATCAGGCAAGGAAGGGCTTTCTGCTGCTTAGTGACAATCTCGTTGTGTCGTTACCACGGACTGAAGATTTGTGTCCCTGCAGGAGGCACGTGTCGAAACCCACACCCCCACTGAAGCGGCACCTGGAACGGGGACGGGAGGTTTAATTGTAGATGAACTCATCAGGGTGAGGCCCCTGTGACAGATTACAGCCCGTCGGATGAGGGCGAGACCCCCACGTCTCTTTCCACCTGGGAGGACGCAGCAAGAAGGGGGTTGTCTGCAAAGCAGGAAGAGGGCTTTCACGAGGACTGAATCCGTGGGCACCTTGACCTTGGACTGCCGGCCTCCAGCACTGGGAGAGATGAACGTCTGGGGTTCTAGCCCTGCCCTCTGCGGCTTTCCCATAGCGGCCTGAGCCGAGGAAGGAAATGGTGGATGAGAACAGCGGGGGGAGCTTAGGCCAGGTAAGACTGTGACAAAATGACAGACAGACAGACACAGAAAAACGACAGCCTGGTTCTAAAAGAGCAAACCACACTGATTAGTTCTATTTATTTAGGCAATTACAGGCATCAACAAATGTTTTCTGCCAAGAACCAAGAGTAAATATATTAGGCTTGCCAGGAGAGACGCAGTTTCTGCCTCGTGGGCTGCAGGCCGTGGCTTGCTGACCTCGGTGGAATAGAATAAATGTCCCCAAAGAAATCTGTAATTTCTCAAAGACTTGCTTTTGTTTGCTGGGTAGACATCCAAATGATTGGTTTCTACGGGGAATTTATTTCAGTGTCACTTTATTACAAATATAATTAATTGGGGACGTATATGGATGACTTCTTTGTTACAGCTTGCCATAGCATCCTTGTGCAGGAAACACACTAAAAGTGGTCCATTGCTTAAAAAATAAAAAAATAAAAAAAAACAGAGCAATGCACGTGCACGAAGGCTCTCCCGCAGGCGAGTGTGGTGCATCTGCGGGCCTCTCTCCGGAGGCTCCACACCAATCCCGCAGGAGCGGCTGTCCCATCTCGTAAGAACAAGCAGGAGAAGCAAGGTCCACCGTGGGAACTGCGGAAGCCGCAAGAAGGCAGCTGCCTGTCTCTGAAACTTTATATCTAAACCTGCTGTCGGACCAGCTTCAAACACACCTCATCCCACGGGAGGGCTTCCGCTCCCTGGACCGCCTGCCCCGCCCGAGACACACCGCCAGGGGCCTCCGCTACTTCCGAGGCCACCCTTCCCGCCTGGGGGCACAGCTTCGCTTCACCCTGCGTGGGTGGCGCACACGTGCACAGAGCGAGGGAGCAGCTCCCCTCCCACTTGAAAGCATTCCCCTTTCTTGGTATGCGTTCCTCCTCACAATGTTATGAGGGGCCACCCTTGTCCCGAGTTCATAGGCAATGAACTTGAACCTCAGAGACCTCCCAGGTCACACATCTGGTGTGATGGCTGAACACAAGATCAGAGCCCAAACCATGGGTTCCCGCCTCTGCCTCCTTCCCACCACATCCTCTCCCTCCCGCACGCACTACTGTCCATTTACCAGAGTCATTCCCCCCAAGTCAGCGCCACCCATGCACTCAAACCCACACAGCCCCACCTGGGGTCCTCCTCGACGCTGAGTCCTCAGTCAGAAGCTCCCTCCCTCCCACTCCCTATGGCAGAGCAGCCTGAGATGAGGCAGTCTCCAGGGAGCAGGAGCTCCCCTGTGTCTGTCTCTCTGGCGCAGTCAGAGCGAGGACGCAGTGGGGCAGTGGAGGCTGGGGTGGGGTGGGGTCAGTGGGGGACCGGGGATGAAACATGGCACAAACCACCTCTGTCAACAAGGCAGGCCACCAGGCGGTAGAGCCCTGGGGCACCAAGCCCTGGGACACAAGCCTGCCCACAGAGCCAGCGTGTCTAGACTCCAGATGTGTGCTCCTGGTGGCCCGGCCAAGACAGGGCTAGCTGACGAGTATTCCTACCAGATGACGGCAGGCTCCGTCACAGCGTGACAACAAAGACAAAAACAGGAGCGGAGTGAGTCCTGGGCACTGCCACTCACACATGCACTCCCTCACACCCACACTCATGCTTGCTCACACACAGACTCACGTGCACACACATCCACATGCATGCACACACTCACGTGCATGCATGCTCACTCATTCTCACATGGATTCACATGCACACACTTATATGCATGCACACACTCACTCATACAGATTCACATGCCCACATGCCCTCGCATGCATGCACACACTCACACTGATTCACATGCACACACACTCAAACATGCGCACACTCATTCACACAGATTCACATGCACACATGCGCTCACGTGCATGCACACACTCATATGCATGCACACACTCACTCACCCAGATTCACATGCACACAGGCCCTCACGTGCATGCACACATTGCACACCCTTCTTCAGGATGCTACTATGTCAGTAGATGGTACGCATTTTCTCGCTCTGTTGAAACAGACCCAAGGGGAACTGCAGACTGTCGAAGTCGGTGAGACACTTACAAGGAGCTGAAGCTGGGTGCACGCAGAGGACACGGGCAGCTTGCCTTCTGGTTTTTAACCTTGGGAAAGACTCAGCGCTGAGAAAAGGGGAGGAGATTCTCTTAAACATTTAGAATGCAGGACCAGCACGGATCAATTGGCTCCAAGAGACGAGAGTTTTGCAGTTTTTCAAAGTGTCAGAACAGCCCTGCACAGCCAAAGTCTAAAAATAGGTCTTCCCTGCAGATTCCGGGGCCCGGCCGCCTCCCTCGCACACCCACCGCATCGCCCCCTCTACAACTAGTCCCCTGACGTCACAAGCGGGTTTCAAAAATGTGATTTAAACCCGAATCCACCTCGATCCATCGGAGGGAAAGGACGTAGGTTCCCAATAATTCCAGAGTTGTAACATCTCTTTGCCTAAAATACATTGGCACCTGGTGGGAGGTAAGGTTTCCCTTCCTGGTGAAGTTGCAGCCTTCCATCTGCCGGAGACAGCAGCGGAAACAAACGGAATGCTGGGATTTCGCACCCACTCCCCCACTCAGCCTGCAGCATCCCGGGAGGCGTGGAGATAATATATAGTCTTTCTGTCTTTTGCACTTTAGCTCTTCAGAGGATAGGGTTTTACTGGGGAAGGAGGGCTTGCCCTTACACTGGACTTGGAGTCAGCCCCTTCGCATTGGAAGGCACCGCCCAGGAAGGAAGCTCCCGTGTTATCACTCAGATACTATTCTCCAAACGCTGGCTTACCTTGTTCCCTGTACCCTTCACAGCCGCCCTACAAGGTTAAGTACTTTATAGGCCAAATGCTGTCCACAGAGTCACAGAGGTAGACTGTGACAGAGCAGGGATTTGAACCCGCCCTGCTGGATTCCGTGTGGAAAGCCGGTGCGCCGTGGACGAAGACGGGCGTGGAGTGAGGAGTCCAGCGTCAACGACCACTCCACCCCAGGCGGAAGGTGTTCGCCCCTCTTATTCCTGACACTTACGCTCTTTGTGCAGGTCAGTGAGCCCGTAATTAACTGTGAAGTCTTTTACTTCATTCATTTTTTTTAGACCAAAATTAAAATTTTCCTCCCGGGTATGCTTGCACAAAATGTCACAACATGTAGACTTCCAAACAAAAGCACATGAAACAAGCAGCATCTAGAAGATTCAGCACGGCACGGGCCCGGAGATCACGGCTGGCCGAACTTGAAACTAGATGAAAGTTCCCACCCAGACGTGGACTCGCGGATTCGAGTCTCTACCTGCTTCTCAGTCATCGTCACAGCTCCCCGAATGCTGCGGTATCGCATCATCGTCTCGGAAGGTAAATGATCTAAATGGCGTTATTTTATGTCACATAAATATGTTATCAAACATAACTTACATCGTGGTGCCAATTATCACTAACATTCCTCATCATTTGGTAGCGGCAGGCTGCTGGCTTTTGCTTTATTTGTGGAAGAGATTGCGTGAGTCTCGGGGAGAGGGGGAGGGAAGCGGGAGGTCCACAGCTGGCCCTGTGTTTTCTCTCTGCTTCCTCAGCGTCCTCATTCGCTCTCGCGACTTCGGCCCCACACCTGCTGTGGACTGAGCGTTCAAGGCACACCTCTGGCTCTGGGTGTGGAGAACATCCCCCTGGATCTACCCCGGACACTTCACCCCAGCAGGGTCCTGCTCCATGCTCACTCTGCACCCCCTCTCTCCGTCACCAAAACATCGGAGCCCTAGCTGACTCCCTCTTCTCCTTCCAAACCCATGTCCCGCCTCCCTCCCAAACTTGCCACCTCCCTAAGCCATCTCACTCAGGCTTGCCCCTGTCCTAAGTGCTCTCCCCTGCTCTGCCCTTTCCCTGCCCCCGACCCCCCACTCCATCTGCTCCTATGGAAGGTCTCCACCATTACTGCAAAGAGCACCCCAAGTCCTTGAGGCTTCCTACCCCCAGCTCCCCGTATCACCTGTCTCCATCTCCCTCCGAGCACAACCCTGTACATATGGTTTTGCCTGCTCAGAGGCTGCTCCTTGCTGTTCCCTCTACCTGCGACACCCTTCCCTGCACTTCTGCCCAAGGCAGCCACTGCTCCTCCCTCCATGGCCAGGTGAGAATCATTGTCTCCCTGCTATGGCGGGGGTGGGGCTCCTCAGGTAGCACAGGCCCAGCGTCACAGGTGTCCTGTTTGTACTTCATTGAGGGGAGTATCCCTCACAACCTCGCGAGTGTCAAGACAACAGGGACCCCATGTGAGTCTGCAGCACATGTGCGTCCTGCCTGATACATCCTGACGTCCCATCACGGTCTGTGGGAAGAAGGCTCTGACAAGCCTGTGCCTCTTCCACTGCGCACGACCCATTTCCAAGCCCACTGTCTTACACCTGGGCAGACTCATCACCTGCCCGAGTCCCCCAGAGTCTGCACGTGTCGGCAGATCCTGCTCTCGGGCGTCACGGGACTACGGTCAGGGTCAGCCACTTCCACCTGATGGGGAGGCTGATCTGGGAAAGCCGTGCTTTCTTGCCAGCTCCTAGCCTGGGGGACAAAGCGCCCAGAGATCATGTCACCTCCTTGCGGGTGACACCCCCTCCAGGTCCTCGAAGGTTCCCATCTCTCTGACTTTGGGAAGGGCCACGTTAACGTCCTCTAAACAGAGGGCCTGGCCCAGTCGGCCCCACCTGGATAATCTCCATTCTGATGCAACCCAAGTGCACTGAGGCAGAATCTAGTCGCAGGAGAGAGGGCCCTAGCCCACAGGCTCAGCTGGCTGTGCAGGGCGGGCACCGCATGCGTGCGGGACGCTGGGGTCACTCCACAGGATGCAGCGAGCACAGAACTCGACAACCGAGCGGCTGAGCATCACCACTCTCGCAGGGAGGGTGCTGGACAACACATCGGGCTCTGTCCTCTACCGGCTGGGTGACAGGGAGTGAGTCAGTGCCCTTCCCAAGTCCGAGTTTCCAAACTTCAAGAGCTGCTGTGCAAATTTAAATGACTAAATACTACACGTTGGCCCCAGCGCTCAGAAAGTGCTCACTGAGACCCAGCCGTTGCTCCTGCATTCTCCACCACATGGTGCTTCTGGGCACGGGGGACACAGTGTTTGAAACCCCCACCTTTCCCAGAACATCTAGAACATGTAGTCTCCAAAATTAGGGAGGCACCATCCAACAAATGCTGTATCTCTGGGGAAAAAATCCCCTTGGAAACAAGAAGCGAAGGGACCACTAATTTTTTAAAACATACAAATCAAATTAATGCCAACGGCTTTCAGCCTTATAGGCCAGAGCATTATATAACTTTGTGAGTTGTGAGTCACGTATTCGGCAAGCGTGCCCCAACAGAAAGACACTTTTGTCTGACTGCCTATTCGTCTTGTTCTACACCAAGAGGTGTCCTCCCACATCAAAATCAATGGCACGTCCCATGCGCAATGCCCCCAGCACCCCGCTGCACTTGCTCCAGGAGTCCCAGGCTCCCGTTCTTGCTGATGAGGACCTTCTTTTCAAGCTAACGTACTTGGATTCTGTTTTCTCCATTAGCCATAGGAGCTTCCCACAGAGCTGCTGAGATCATCTCCTGCTGACTCAGCACATGGCTGGCGCTGAGTCGGGATGGGCAGGGCCACCAGAAAGGCTGCCATTAGGACTGATTGTGGCAGATAATGCAAAGCCCCAGGAAATGTCACAAGAGACCCAAGAGTCTGAATGGAAAATTTCCTCACCGCACTGCTCACTTCTGCTCTGGGGTCCCAATGGAACTTCCCCCGATCATCTGCCCCCTTCCTGGTCTCAGCACCCCCATGCTGGGGCCTGAGCTGGGAGGGCAGCAGCATGGGGGGACAGAGTTCAGTCCACAGATGGGTCTGGGGGATGAAGGCAGAAATGGCACGGAGGCAGGAGCCTCGGTTCTTACCTCTAGTGTCCCCACGGGCTGTGATTGGTCCCTTTATCAACGTGGGCTTTCATTTCTGCCCCTTCACAGAGGACAGCCCCAGCAGGAGCTCCAGTGATGGGACTCACCTCCCATCACTCTTGCTGCTGTGACCACATGTGACAGGGGACTTTCTCTGCCTTGGAAATGGGGTGAAAATCAGCCTCCACTCTAACTCTGAAGTGAGAGCTCAAAGCCCCGTTTTCGGTGAGTCCCAACACCTCGATTCCTCTGCCCAGACTTGCTCTCTGGGTGGTCGCGTCCTATGCAGCACAGTCTCTGCCACGAGCTGTCCTCTGAGGCCCCCGGCAGCATGGCCTCCCACGGCCGGCAGCCCCCATGAGACCCCCTCCTATGACTGTCAGTGATTAAGGCCTTTGGAAGCACTTGGACCAGTATAAATCGATTCATAAATGTCAGGTGTAATTAGCATTATCTGAAGCATCATGCGGCATGAAAACTTTTGCAAGGACAACTACATGCAATCAGCAGAAAATCTCCTTGAGGGGCAGCCTTGAGGCAGAAATAAACCTTAACTTTCAATGTGCGTCTTTGATTAGAGACGTTGCACACTGAGACATGTTCCTTAGACAAACAAGCCCGGCAGCCACGGCCCCAGCCACCTCCCCAAAGCAACAGCCTGTGAGGAGAGGATGGCTGGGTTCCCAGCAACGCAACTTCATGGAAAACTGAAACCAACATCAAACAAAAACACTTTTGCACAGCTCAGGAAATAATCTGCAAAATGAAAAGGCAACCTAATGGGAGGGGAGGGAACATCTGTAACCACCTATCGATAAGGGCTTGACATCCAGAAAAATATAAGGAACTCATACAACTCAACAGCAAAAAAATAAACCTGATTAAAAACGGGCAAAAGACTTGAACAGACGTTTTGCAAAGAAGACATATGGATGGCCAACAGGTACATGAAAAGGTGTTCACATCACTAATCATCAGGGAAATGAAAGGCACAATGAGACATCGCCTCGTGCCTGTCAGAATGGCCGTCAGCAAAGACAAGCGAGAACAAGAGCTAGTGAGGACATGGAGAGAAGGGACCCTCGTGCACTGTTGGTAGTGATGTAAAAACTGCTGCAGCCCCTCTGGAAAATATCATGGAGGTCCCTCAAAAAATTAAAAATCAAACTACCATATGATCTAGAAATCCCACTTCTGCGTACATATCCAAAGGAAAGGAAGTCACTGTCTTGAAGGAGTGTCTGAACTCCATGTTCATTGCCACATTATTCAGAGTAGCCAAGACATGGAAACAACCTAATTGCCCATAAATGGATGAATGAATAAATAAAACGTGTGTGTGTGTGTGTGTGTGTGTGTGTACATTTCAGCCCTAAAAAAAAAAAGGAAATTCTACCTCTCCTAACAACATAGACAGACCTCGAAGGCATCATGCTAAGTGAAACACATCAGACAGAGAAAGGTAAGCACTGTATGTTCTCAGTAACGTGTGGAATCTGCAGAAGCCAAACTGATAGAAATGGGGAGCAGAGTGGTGGCTACCAGGCCCTGCAGGGTGAGGGTGTGGAGACACAGGAGGTGGGAGATGCTGATCAAAGGGTACGAACTTCCAGCTGTGAGGTCCCTAAGTTCTGGGTGTCTGACATGCAGCCTGGTGACTGCAGTTAGCGACACCACTGTGTTGTGTGAGGGGACGCCGTATAGAGCACGGATCCTAAACGCTCTCACCACACACACGCAGTCACTATGTCGGGAATGGGCATCGGGACCCCACTGTGGTGACCACTCCACAGTAGATGTGTGCATCAAATCATTAATGAGTTGAGTATCATGTCAAAAAAGAATAATTTCTCATACAAAATGGAAAGAGAAATTTTTTAAATGTAGGAATCAATGAAATTTTCTAAAAGGCACAAAACAGTAGTGAAGGTTAAAAATCCAAAAGTTGATTCTTGGAAAAATATTAAAAGCTTAACAAACTTATTGCTCAAAAAAGAAGAAAAGGAGGCAGAGGAAGCCATCCAAAATGAAAAAGTGGAGGATTTATCACATCATAGCAATATCAAAACTTTCAATGAAATGAGAAAAAGCCTAGAAGCATAACATACCAGAATTAACTCTATTAATGTAAATAAATCAATAACAAAACTTTTTCCTCATAAACTATATTCCAGGCCTCGATAGCTTCAATAGTAATACGAGTGAAATTATTCTCCAAAAACTTCCAGCCAAGATGGAGGTGTGGGTAGACACATGGTGCCTTCTTGCACAACCAAAGGAAGGATAAAAACAAATTTAAAGGCAAAAAATGAGAACTGCCAGAAAATTGAACTATATAGAAGTCTGACAACCAAGGAGTTAAAGAAGAAACACTCACCCAGACTGGTAGGAGGGGCAGAGGTAAGCAGCCAGGCAGAGAGGACTCAGGGCAAGGGGACAGCTGGTGAAGTGGGTGGTCCCACATTTGCATGCAGATAAACCAGGAGGAACAACTGGGGAGCAAGACAGACCCACCATCCCGGAATCCAGCGTGGGGAAATAAAGCTTCAGACCTCTGAGTGAAAACACCTGTGGGGGTTGAGGCAGCAGTGGGAGAAACTCCCAGCCTCACAGGAGAGTTCATTGGAGAGACCCACAGGGTCCTAGAATGTACACAAAACCTCCCACCCGGGAATCAGCACCAAAAGTGCCCGATTGGCTTGTGGGTAGTCAAGGAAGTGAGTGAAAACCGGCAGAGAGCAGAGCAAGCAGCACTGTTCCCTCTCAGACCCCTCCTCCATGTATAACATCACAACGCAGCCATGTGGGTTGCCCTGCCCTGGTGAACACCTAAGGCTCCACCCCTTACTACGTAACAGGTGCGCCAAGACAAAAAAATATGGCCCAAATGAAAGAACAGATCAAAGCTCCAGAAAAAATACAACTAAGTGATGAAGAGATAACCAACCTATCAGGTGCACAGTTCAAAACACTGGAAATCAGGATGGTTATAGAATTGGTTGAGTATGGTCGCAAAATAGAGGAAAAGGTGAAGGCTATGAAAAGTGAAATAGAGGAAAATGTAGAGGGAACCAACAATGAAGGGAAGGAAACTGGTACTCAGATCAATGGTGTGGACCAGAAGGAAGAAAGAAACATTCAGGCAGAACATAATGAAGAAACAAGAATTCAAAACAATGAGGAGAGGCTTAGGAACCTCCAGAACATCTTTAAACGTTCCAACATCAGAATCATAGGGGTGCCAGAAGGAGAAGAGGAAGAGCAAGAAATGGAAAACTTATTTGAAAAAATAATGGAGACCTTCCCTAATCTGGCAAAGGAAATAGACTTCCAGGAAATCCAGAAAGCTCAGAGAGTCCCAAAAAAGTAGGACCCAAGGAAGCACACGTCAAGGCACATCATAATTACATTAGCCAAGATTAAAGACAAGGAATCTTAAAAGCAGCAAGAGAAAAGGAGACAGTTACCTACAAAGGAGTTCCCATCAGACTGTCAGCTGATTTCTCAAAAGAAACCTTACAGGCAAGAAGGGGCTGGAAAGAAGAATTCGAAGTCATGAAAGGCAAGGACATACATCCAAGATGACTCTATCCAGCCAAGCTATCATTT